>PVNU02002877.1:1427500-1894761 GCA_003013855.2 Liriodendron chinense
AACTGGAAGAATAGATTTACATGAAGCAACCAGAGGGGTTCGAGGTATAGGGAGTAGAGAATGAGATTTATAGATTGAAGAGGTTATTGTATGGCCTGAAACAATCGCCTAAGCAGCGTATAAGAAATTTAATTCTTTAATGGTGAGTCAACAGTTACCATAATCGAATTTAATCATTGTGTCTATTTCAAACCACTAAGTGGCAGGGGATTTATTATGTTGATATTGTATATTGATGATGTGCTTATCGTTAACCATAATATATCTAAAATCAACATATTAAAGACTCGATTATCCAGGACATTCGAGATGAAATATCTGGGGGTTACAAAGAGAATTTTCAGCATCGATATACACATAAATAGTGAATGGAGCAAGCTATGGTTATCTCAAGAGAAATACATTGAGAGGTATTGGTCAAGTTTGTGACGGACAATGCTAAACTGGTTAGCATTCCCCATGCCACTAATTTCCAGCTTTCTCCAGAGTAATGTCCCACTTTAGTTGAAAAAGTGGTACAGTGTCTTGTGTACTCTACTCAAGCGCAGTTAGCAGTTTGATGTACACTATGGTCTGTATAAGATCGAGCATTTTGCATGTAGTTGGTGTTATGAGCAGATACATATCAAACATCGGCAAGCAATACTGAGAAACAATGAGATGACTATTTCGTTATATATAAGGTACAAAGGACTACGTCTTGACAATTGAAAAGTCAATGGATTAACTTATATGGTATGCGGATTTTGATTACGCAGGGAATGTGGACAATAGAATGTTGACTTTTTATTACTCGTTTGTATTAGTGAGTAGAACGATTGATTAGATGTCGGAGCTTCGATCTACGGTGGCTCTTTTCACAATAAAAGCCGAGTACATGGTAGTGACGATGGCATTCAAGGAAGTTGTTTAGTTAAAAAGAATAACAAATGAGCTGGAGTTTCAACAGGAAATTGTGCCTGTGAATTGTGACAGTGGAAGCACTATCAATTTGACAAAGAACTTGGTATACCATTTTCGTACTAGACACATTAATGTTCATCATCATTTTATTCGACAGGTGTTGGAAGAAGGCGATGTTACTTTAGAAAAGAGGATTGCTTGTTACTTTGTGCAGTGGTTTTTTCCTGCGGGTGTTTTTTCACGTAAATCATTGTGTTATTCGTGGGTGCTTTGCCTGTGTTTCTTTTTTGTTTGTTTGATTTAACTCTATGGTTGCTTCTGCATATCCCAACACATATGGGGCTCATTAGGCACTCATCATATTAATTTAGGTTGCTTAAATCATTGTTAAGTTATGAGTGTCATGTGTGGCCATCTCATTGGGTCAATTGCTAATATTTTTTTAAAATAAAAGATAGTTATAATTTTTAAAAAATTAAAATAGAAAAATGTATTAATTTATAATTATCGTTCTAATTTTTTTAAAATGATAGGAATACAAATATTTTTGAATAACTAGTTTCTAAAATAAATAAAAATCCAATTAAGCCATCAACAATTTTATACCGAAGACAAATGTATAATTATAATAAAGTAAATAAGCACATGAGAAAAACAATCCAAAATGAAAAAAAATATATGTAATTACACATGTGTTGCACTTAAGAAAGAGAAAACTATGCAATTTTCAACAAATTAGGAAATGTAAACTAGGGTCATAGGGTTGTTAGTTAGCCATTATGTGCACATGCGTTGCACTTGATGATTAGATCAGCCGAACTTCTATGCACATCGTGTATATGTGTGGCCCATTTGATAAGCGGCCATAATCTTGCATGAAATGGAGTATTAGATTAGGATCAAAGATCATTCTACCACAAATTACGTTAAATGAAATTTTGAAAGAAAATTTGATATAAAGAAAAAAATACAAACTAATTGGATACTAATTCCTCAAAAAGGTTAAGATCGACAAAAGATATCAAATTAAATTATTATCATAATTGTCACCTGAGTCTTAATTGGGCTTAATTACATTAATTTTTTTCAACCTTTTCACTCTACCAAGGGCCCAAACCTTCGGTTGAAAAATGCAACAATGTATGGCAACAAATTTAAATTCAATGGTAAAGGAAAAAAAGAAGAAAAGAGCATGCCAAAAGAATTTTTCGATGAAACTTGTAAGGTTTTAGAGGAGAGGAATTGATCGATGGTACGGTTTCTACTCAAGTTGTGAAAGAAAAGGGGAGATGAAAGAGGAAAGTGTATGCTCCGAGTAAATCAGATCCTTATGTATGCCTCGATGGTAGACTCACGAGCGTTTCAATATGAGGTCATGCATTCAATACCCATTGCGGTAAAATCCCATTGTAAACTAAGTTAGTGCTTGCATGTGGGACGTGAGTGCGTGTGTGAAAAAAATAAGAATTACAAGCAAATCGTGAAAGAGAAAAAAATGAAAGAAGTGACAATAAAAGAAAATATCAAATTTATCGAATAAAGATAAATTGGGATCAAAGAAGAAAAATAGATGTGGTTTTAATCTATATTCATGATGAGATTGACATTCTCTAAATTTTATGGGATTATTTGATAAATACTAGATTTTCATTTACTATTTAAATGCCTTTTAAAATGAAGTATTTAGAATCAAATAATAGATTTTCATTTACTATTTAAATGCCTTTTAAAATGAAATATTTAGAAATCCACCTGTGAAAATAATCATTAAATAATTATTACTTTTTTTTAAGTCTCTTGTTTTTCATGTGTTTGTAGCGGCTAATTGGTTAGAAACCCTTCCCATATAATTTCAAAATACATAATTTAAGACTTAAAGAAACTAACTAATGCAAAAAGATTTATCTTAGTTAATATAGTGATGAAAACCTTTATATTTATTAAGAGAATAAAATGTTTAAAGGGTCGTTTGAATGCCTACAAAGCCTTTAAGTTATAAAGGGATTATAAGGGTTGCTTGGATGCATGTATTTGTCTATAAAGGCTTTACCTGCTGTAAACAGATTATAACTTTTACATTACAGGTGAAGTCTTTACAAGTAAAAAGGCATTATACATAGTGGAACACAATGATTAATATACATTCATGACATGTGGGGGCTCACTGTAATGTGTATGCTACATTTAATCTATCCATCATATGCTTTCCTTGATGCCCTCTCATAGCCCTAAAAAGTAAAAAATAGCTCGTTGATTATCAAATGGACCACACAAGGGAAGGAGAGGATGTTCACTATTAAAAACTTTCAGATTGCATTTAGGGCCTACCGTGATGGGTGAAGGACAACCAATCTTTCTAGCGTGTGCATGCTTTGATGCTCTCTTAAGGACTTTAGAAAAATAAATCCAGTTCTTATGTGATTTTTACCACCCAAGTTCTATGGTATGAATGCCTATTCTATACATTGCAAATACTTTATATTAGGGGTGTCAATGGGTATGCTCGGGCATGAAAAATCAAAATTTTACACGTGGTTAGCTTGAAGGCCTAGTCCAATACAGCTCAAAATCTGTGCTGAGACCTACCCCAAGTCCGGCACATTGACAAACCTACTTGACATACTTGGCCAAACACAATCTCTTAGCCTGTAAATAGATCACCACTTAAAATCTAAACGAAATACCATGCAAACAATTTACAAACGTAACTCTTTCCTTTTCGGGTGCAATGTGTTTACATCTTAAGACTTTACCGGCATCCAAACAGCCCCTAAAACATCATCAGAAGAATCAATTTTCATTAAAGCTATCCATACGCGAAGGAGAGAAGATGATCGGTCTGGAAAACAGAACCAGGGTTCACACTCCGCACTGATAACTGAAAACCCGCGTTTACTGTGCAAATAAGCAAGCGGAGTAGGATACAGCTTCGGCGGATCCCTGACGTGGGGCCAATCTTGATGGATGTGTCGTATATCCATCCCGTCCATCCATTTTTCAATATCATTTCAATGCATGATTCCGAAAGTGAGTCAAATAAAAATATCTGGTGAACCACACCATAGGAAAGAGTGGTGATTGAATTCCCACCAATAAAAACTTCTCGAGGAACACAAAAGTTTTGGATCAAGATGATATTTGTGTGGTCCATTCATCCAGGCGTCTGTGATCTTATCAACAGGTTGGATGGCAAATAGACGTTACAGTTGCCCCAGGTAGTTTTTAATGATGGGCGTTCAATCATAGCTGTTTCCTGTGGTGTGGTCCAAATGAGATTTGGATTTGCTTCATTTTTAGGATTATGACATAAAATGATATGTGAAAACGGATGGACGGCGTGGATATAAGGCACATACATAACAGTGGACCCACCGTCAGGAATCCACCCACCAAGGTGGGTGGATCCCCGGATCCACGGAAGCCGCATCCTGCCCCGCATATGTAATCCCTCTCAGACAGTCTTGCTTCATTTTCATCTGTTTTTTTCCCGTCTACAAAAGCTCAAAACTGAAATTGTTGAGAGAGAGAGAGAGGGGGGGAGAGTTTCAGATCTCTCATTTCGCCATGGCTCAACCTCTCATAAAGAAAGACGACGATAGAGACGAGGAAGGTCCGTTCCCAATCCATCAAAATCCCCCTCTTCTCCATCACTTATTCTAATTGCGTTTCTTCTATTTCATCGATTGATCTCTCAACCCTGCTCTATCTTCGCGTTTACGCTCGGATTTTCATTTTATTTTCCACTCTAGGTCTCGAAAAATCTAGATCCGGAATCTAGGTTTCAGATCTATGCTCTGATCTCTTTTTTTAAGATCTAGAATCTAAGAAAGTTTCTGTTTTTGGAGGGAATTATGTCTGGATTCGCATTCTTAGTTGACTATGGTTTCAGATCTATGCTCTGATATTCGGAAAGTCTTACTCGTTTTTGGATGATTTCAGTATCTTGTTGTGTTGTAGAGGTAATCTGATTGCTTATTTATGTTCTTTTGCGACTCCACAGCAGAATACTCTCCGTTCTTGGGGATCGAGAAGGGAGCAGTCCTTCAAGAAGCCAGGGTCTTCAATGATCCTCAGCTTGATGCGAGGAGATGTTCTCAGGTTTTGATTCTACTACTCAAATCTGCAAGCCTTTTCGCCTATATTGCTTTCTCTTTATCACGTTTGTTCAGTTTATCTCTCAGGACTTGGATTTTATCGATGATTTTCTGATTCGCAGGTCATCACGAAACTGTTGTATTTACTCAATCAGGGGGAAACATTTACAAAGGTCAGATTTCAGTGCTCCAGTTTCTGTTTCCTCTGATCCCTTTTCTGATAGATATTTTGGTGTATTTTGAATGAGGTGTTATACAATGTGTTTCAAGAATTATGTGTTTCTTCGCATGGGACAGCATTTTATTCATGTGGATCCCAGCTTTCAATGGTCAAGATTGTTCATCAAGTGAGCCCCACTGCCTATGAGCAATGAGAAAAAAAACCTCCACCAAACAATCCCTGCCTTCCGACTTGTTCAACTTTCCAATACACATGGAATTGGACTGTATTTTTCTTTCTAACTGTCCATTTGCTGGCTGATTGTCGGTTGGCTAGATTGTTGGTGCAACCCAGTTATCGAATCAATGAGACATCGACACTGAATCACAAAGAAGTAGACAAGAATTAAAACTTTTGCTGGCTGATTGTTAGTTGGCTAGATTGTTGGTGCAACCTAGTTATCGAATAAATGAGACCAACACTGAATCGCAAAGAAGTAGACAAGAATTAAAACTTACAAGAATATTTGAGTAGAGAGTGATAAATAACTTTATTATTATCAAATTTCCTCTTACAGTGCTCAAGAAAAGAACTTGTACTAGAAAACTTTGGAATGACTACAAACTACACCCCCCCTCCCCTCCTCCTTTTATAGACTCTAAGTGAACCCCTAATGAGAATCCCTCCAACTAAGAGATTGATTTCAAATCAATCATAGTTGACTTCAAATCAATATAATCTACCTAAGATGTTAAAAGCCCAATAATAGTAAAAGCAAATATATAAATTCCTAATTACACCTCTAAATCGGCCCCATATCTTCAATCACATCCCCTCACACCTTCAATCACATTAATTACATCTCTCTCATATCTTCAACCACATCTTTAACTTTACCCCCATATCTCCTAAAAATAGTAAAATGCAATCCTTAATTTAAACTCCCCAAATCTATAAATAAACAGTAAAAACCAGTCACATATTGGGCTTGGGCCCTACGGTAGGCTATGGGCCTACGTCATTACTGGGGCCCCATAGTGGGCCTAGATGGACCTAAGTGGGTCGTGGGCTTGCATAATTCATTATGGGTTGGAAAGAACTCGGACTTCGACAAGTTGGACGCTTCATATAAGTAGTAGAGGTTTGGATTCACTATTTTTAATTTGTCGCCTGTGATCCATGTGCTTTTATGACAGGGCTTGTTCTTCCATTTCACTAAGTATTGCTTGTATTGGTTCCGTCGAATGTTAGCAGTTTTCATTCGCAACACTTGTTTAACTTTTTTTTTTTTTCATTGGGAGCTGTTTATCCATATTGACAATGGCTTCATCTTGCATGTCAAGCCATGGTACTCGAATAAATCCACCACATTGAAAGTCGGTGAGATATCTAAACCATTTGGCAACTCGATTTCATAGGCATTGTTACCCAACTTCGTCTTGACTCGGCATGGATCGATCTCCTTAGACTTGAGCTTATTATAAGTTCCCCTTGGAAACCCTTTTTTCCAAAGATAAACTATAACTAAGTCACCTTCTTTATATCTTCTCATGACGATGTTCGTTCACAACTTCTCGGAATTTGGTGGTGCTGTCTTCAATCTCCTTCTTTATTTGAGCTTGTAAGTCTTGGATGTGCTTGGTGAAAGCATCAACATTTTTGTTCACTTGATCTTGTACTGGTAATGGTACTAAGTCAAGTACATGATGTGGATTTCTCCCATTTACGATGTCAAAATAGGATTTTCTGGTAGTACGATTTACCGAGTTGTTATAGGCAAACTCGGCTTGGGATAGAGCCAAGTCCGACTGAGATATATTCTCCCTTACGATACTCCTCAAGAGGTTACTAAGGCTCTTGTTGGCTACCTCAATTCGGCCATTTGTTTGAGGATGATATGTGCTAGGGAATTGAAGCTTAGCCGTGATTCGCTTCCATAAAGTACGCCAGAAGTGGCTCCCAAACTTCGAATCATGCTCCGAAGTTATTGGTTTCAGTACCCTGTGAATTCGTAATTTTTTTTTATGAAAAATATGTTGGCGATATGCATTGCGCTTATCGTCCTTTTGTGTAGAATGACGTGTGCCATCTTCGAAAAATGGCCAACCACAAAAAAAACCGAATTTGCTCTCCTTTGAGTCTTACAAAGACCCATAATGAAGTTTATAGAAATATCCACCTATGGTGCAACTGGAACAGGAAGTGACATATAAAGGCCGGTATTCTACATATGACCTTTTGAAACTTGGCATCGGGACATCATGCTATGAACTGTTCAACATTATGGCGCATATGGGACCAATAGTATTTTTCCTCCACAATGGCCAATGTTTCATCCCCTCTAAAGTTTCCACCCAGTCCTCCTCCGTATAGCTTAGATAGAATCTTTTCTCGCAATGATCCTTCAAGAATGTATAGGTGAGAACCCTTGAATAGATATCTATCATGTGAGATGAATTCATATTTTGGATCTCGGCCATCGACATGCATGTCGAATACTTTGCCAAAAAATGGGATCTTTTTTGTATTGTTCTTTTAATGCCTCGAATACAACAACCTCCACGACGAGAGTTCCTACTAAAACCACCCTTCTACTTAAAGCATCTACTGCTTTATTCTGACTTCTAGCTTTTTGATGCAAAATGAAAGTATACTCTTGTAGAAAAGTCATCTACTTCGCATGACTAGCACTCGGTTTCCTTTGGGAGTTAAGATATCTCAACGTTCATGGTCTAAGTAGAGTGAATTCTCGATGAATCAGGTAATGTCTCCAATGTTGTAGCGCCTGGAAGTGCATACAACTATGCACCCATAAAAAAAATTGAAATAGAATTTTTTTAATAAACAAAATTTTGGTGATATCGATGCATTGGCGATATTACAATAATATCGCCAATACACTAGCGATACAAGCGACATCTGTAATTTACACAATCGAAAATATTGATGGTACATTGGAGATATTGATACATTGGCAAAACAAACGACACCTGAAATTTACATGGTTGAAAATATTGGTTATACATTGGCAATATCGATACATTAGTGATACATTGCCGATACTTAGGATTTCTGAAACTACCGGTGTTATCGGTATCACTACTAGTGTTATCGGTATCACTACCAGTGTTATCCGGTATCGTTAAGTTGGAGATAGAGATAATATCGGGGATATTTCGATAATATCAGAGATAATTTGAACAAAGTGGGCCACTCCGCAATGGCCTTAATTTTCTCCTGATCAACTTTGATCTCTTTTGCAAGCACAAAATATCCAAAAATATAACACTATTGACAAGGAAGGACCACCTTTTCAAGTTAACAAATAATGACTCCCTCCATAGTACATCAAATATTTGTTGTAAATGATTAAGGTGAACAGATGGATCGGGACTAAAAACAAGAATGTCATCAAAATAGACAATTATAAACTTTTCCACAAAGGAGCGGATTACCTCTATCATTAGCCTCATGGAAGCACTCGGCGCATTTGAAAGGCTGAATGGCATGACGAGTCACTTGTACAACCTGTCTTGAGTTTTAAATTCGGTCTTCCACTCGTCCCCTGGTCGAATACGTATTTGATGATATTTGCTCCTCAGGTCGATCTTTGAAAATATTGCTGCTTCATGTAACATGTCCGACATATTGTCCAATAATAGGAAATTGGCACTTGATAGTGATTCGGTTGATCGCACGATTGTCCACGTGCATCCTCCGAGATCAATCTTTCTTAGGTTTTAATAATGCATGAATAACACATGGCGACATGCTTTCCCGAATTAAAACACCTTTTGTAGCAACTCAACAACCTTCTGTGGAGCTCTGCATGTTCAATTGGACTCATTCGGTAGTGTGCAAAATTTGATAGACTTAAACCCAACTCTAAATTAATGTATCGCTGAATGTTTCTCCTAGGAAGAAGTACATCTAGGAGTTCTTCGGGCACGAAGACTTTATATTCATGAAGGAGTTCTTGTATAGGAGGCGGAACATCTGACTATTTCGTGTCTTCTTTAGCAACCAAGACATAAATGATGCTAGTTTCCTTACTTTCTCTTCAAACTTCTGCACGTTAAGTGATTTTTTACCCTCCTTTTTATCAGATTTAAGTGTTTGAAGATGTTTCATTGGGTGCATTGTCATATTAACATAATTCTTAACAAAGGAATAGGTGTTGGCACGAGTCAAATGCATCATATCTCGGTCCCACAACTAAGGTTTCCCTAACAAAATTTGGCATGCATCAATGGGGACCACATCGCACTATATCTCATCCTTGTACTTATACATACACAATAGAAAAGGAAGCTAAGTACCTGGAGTCAACATGAACTTTCCCCCATTTCTTGAACTAATGAATTTGATATGGTCGCGGATGCCTATTAACGCAGGACAACTAACCACTTGCTCTAAAAGCTCGAACTCTCCTCACATGGGTCTCGCCTCACACAAGTCACCCACCTCACACGGGCCGCCTGCCTCACACGGACTGAGCGCGGTAAGAAAAATGCCCCTGCATTAATCACCCCCAGTGAGGAGTCTCAAACACAAGACCTCCAGCTTTAATACCACTTTTGACGCAGGACAACTAACCACTTGCTCTAAAAGCTCGAACTGATAGAGCGTGGCGAATCAATCCCTTTATCTCATAGCCCGGGCTAGGCCCTCGGCCGAACCCTCATTTGTGGGCCCCACCTCACATGGGTCTCGCCTCACCCCCGCCTCACACGGGTCGCCTGCTTCACACAGACCACTCCACTTGAGCCCAATGTGAAAATGCCCCTGCATTAATCACCGCCGGTGAGAAGTCTCGAACATGAGACCTCCCGCTCTGATACCACTTTTGACGTAAGACAACTAACCACTTGCTCTAAAAGCTTGAACTGATAGAGTGTGTTGAATCAATCCCTTTATTTCATAGCCCAGGCCAAGCCCTCTGGCTGAACCCTTCTTCGTGGGCCCCACCTCATATGGGTCTCGTCTCACACGGACTGCCCACCCCGGGTGTGCCCCTGCCTTACACAAGCCGCCCCACTCGAGCCTGGTGTGAAATGCCCTTGCATTACCAATGTTCTTTGATTTTAATTTATTCACAATTTCTTTAGAGACATTTTTCTCCCTACTCCCTCATCTACTAAAATGGTGCATATGTTCCCAATAAAATTACAAGTTGTGCGGAAGATACTACGTCTCAACTATCGCCCCTCATTAACCACTTGAGGCGTCGATAGCATAGTCCATTGAATAACCAACAACACTCTCGTATCACTATACACATCTCCTACATCTTCCCCAACACGCACCCCATCTTCACATGCACGTTCTTCACATTCTGTGTCCATTTCAACTTTCACTTGCATCCGGTCGGCTATGTTTTCTACATGATTTCCTTCCTTAGCTAAATTTACTTAATTGCTAAATTTACTTAATTGTCAACTGATGTTAAGGACGGTAAAAAGAATGATGTTCCGGTTGCCCACACTTAAAAGCATGTGAAAGAAGTGTTGCTTTGCTCCATCTTAGGTGGACTAGCCCCTCACCCATATCCACCTCCCTCTGGGTTGGGGCTTGGCTTCATTGTTGGATGTCGGTGCATCGTCCCTTGGCCTATGGGAGGCCTTATTATGATGCTAAAATATGGAATTCCTTGGTGTATTTATTTATCAACTTGTTCCCTCAACGTAGATTATGACATCTTTAATAGAGGTCATGGGCAGAAGTTGTGGGTAGGAACTTTCTTGTTAACTTCTTTTTCATCTTTTTTTAGGAATTTGTTTTATCTTTACCTTGACAGATTCGTTTGGCTTGGAGACCATCCCATCATGCCAACACGTGAACAGAAAACTTCATAACTACTAACTTCACCTTCCAATTATTTGCGATATTTTTTTTTTTTGTACTCAAACACCGAATTAATGAAATATTAACACCGAATCATAAAGAAGTAGACAAGAATTACACTCACAAGAATATTTGAGTAGGGAGGCAGAAATAACTTTATTAATATTAAACTTTTTCTTCAATGCACTTAGAAAACTTTGGAATGATTACTTCCTACACCACCCTCCATTTTTATAGACTCTTAAGTAAATCCCTAATGAGAATCCCTCCAACTAAGAGATTGATTTCAAATCAATCATAGTTGGCTTCAAATCAATTTTACCTACCTAAGATGGTAAAGGCCGAACAATAGTAAAATCAAATATGGAAAGGCCTAATTATATCTGTAAATTGGCCCTATATCTTCAATCACATATTTAAATCAGCTCCCACATCTCCCAAAAATAGTAAATTGCAATCCTTGATTTTGGGCCCTATGGTGGGCTACGGGCCTACGCATTGCCAGGCCCTACCATGGGCCGTGGGCCTCTGCATCAATTGTCCAATAGGGAAGTTGATTCTGGAATTTCTTATCCATGGTAGGGCTACTAGATGAATGTCTTGGGACACTGAAGGGTGGGTCCACCTGTTTGGATTGCTGGCCTGAATAATAAATTGGAAGTTCATGCCAAGCATATTTTCTACTTTTGATTTGAATAGGAGTCACTTGCTGGAATGAAATGTGGCATTTTCATAAACATTTGTAGGTTGAAGCCACTGAGGTCTTTTTTGCCGTAACAAAGCTTTTTCAGTCCAAGGATACCGGGCTAAGGAGAATGGTTTATTTGATGATCAAGGAGCTCTCCCCCTCCGCAGATGAGGTTATAAATCGAAAGAGTTCTTTTTCTTAGTTTATTCCATTGTTTGTAACTATTATTATTCGAATTTGCACATCTTCAGAAACTTAGCCATTGACTTGTATGTTGTCCATGAAAGGTTATCATTGTCACGAGCTCTCTAATGAAAGATATGAATAGCAAGACCGACATGTACAGGGCCAATGCTATAAGGGTTCTCTGTAGAATTACAGACGGAACCCTTCTTACTCAAATTGAGAGGTACTTGAAGCAAGCGATTGTTGACAAGAATCCAGTTGTTGCAAGTGCTGCTCTTGTTAGTGGTGTTCACCTACTCCAGGTACTATCAAGTTGCCCATGGTTGCATGTGATGCATTTGCTGCCTGAGTTTTCCTCTTAGATTAATTTGTGTTTGAACAGACGAATCCAGAAATTGTTAAAAGGTGGAGCAATGAGGTACAGGAAGCTGTTCAATCAAGGGCTGCACTAGTACAATTTCATGCACTGGCACTCCTCCACCAGGTACAGTTGCACTTATTATTCTCTTTGTTTTGTTTTGTTTTATCCTGAACTCCCAAGGGCTTCGCTTTGGCATTCTTCAAAGGTGTAGTTGAATTGGATGGCAGTGTAGCCTTTTAGGGGTTGGCCCCCCACATATTGCGATGTTGCTGGGCCTTTTGTTGTCTGAGTAATTGTTGTCGATCAAGTTTGAGTGCAAGGTAGACAAATTGCTTAAAGTAGCCAGGGCAACTGATCCCCTCTTCTCAACTGCATGGGTGTTTGTCCGGTGAAAGAATGGTAGAAATCTGGCAAACAGATACCAGTTTCATGGAAAATGATTTCGATCAAATATACGATCAAAACATTACCAAATTATAGTTTATCAATTGTCAAATAAATACTATGACAGTGGATATACCTGAATGTAATATAGAGTATAGATAAAGCATAAATTAAACAAACCAAACTGCTAAACTGTCAGTAAAGCTGAAACTTTAGCAAAGCAAAACCCTTATGGTCATTTGGATGTGTGGAAGACTTTACTTAAGACAATGCCTGTGAATGTTGGAGGTTTCCATAGTTTTAGTGTAGCTGTCACTTAAGACAGAGGTTTCAGTCGGGTAGGGGTTTCCACAAAAATTGAATATTCCGAAGTCCATGCGATAGGCTGGAAATTGGAATGCAACAAGAAATGGACAAAGGTTTCTCAAAATAAAAAAAGTTCTCTACTCTACATCTCTACCATAACAGTTAGGGCTATCAATTGGTCGGGTTAGGGTCTGGTCCTAGTATACCCATACCCTGATTGAGTGGACCTTGGGTCATATAGGGTCATGTCCTACCAAGACCTATGTCCAGTACCCATTGGGTACCCATCGGTCTTGCAACCATCCTTTTAGGTTGATTTCAGGTTTGGGAATTTATACACTGTGGCCCACATGACGAACTACTTTGATACTACACGTGCTTTTAGCATGTTCAAGGGCATGAAATATAGAATGTTGTGTATGATGGTGGGCGTAGCAAAATCCCAAGAACAACTCCTATGTTGGTTCACCAGAATTTAAAAAATGGTGGTGACAACATAAGTGTAGTTGTACAACAATTCTAACATCTAAATCATGGACCCAAATATGGATGAAGCGTAACCTGAGAAACGGCACTTAAATTTTGATATGATCATTTGATTTTGCCCTTGCAATGCGGACCATTCACTATTTTACTCTTAACCATCCATTTGATAGCCATCTATTTAATGGTTCTGTTTGATTTTAGAGAAATGCTCTATCCTATATATGCCGCAATTTGTATGGTATGGATAGGCTTACCTGAGTTCCAGATAGAGAACGAGTCATCAACATTTTCAAGATGGCGGAGAATATCCTTCGAATCTTGCCACTCTAATTAAGTGGTTTACTGTGGCACATGGACAATTTGTCACGGGATGCAGGGAAGCGTAAATGTTGGATCTGGGTCATGTTTAATGATCCAAACTTTTTATACAATGGGCCTCATTGTTGATGGCGGATAACTAAAAAAAAAAAAACTCTTAGGCAGGAATTTTTAACCCTTCGATCATTTAATTCATTTCTATGGATATGGACCATATCCTTAACCATTGATTTGTAGGGAAATTCTGTAATCTTCTCTCTCTGTTTTTTTTTTTTTTGATGTTAAATTCCATTATCTTCCAATCTTGAAGATTTTCAGAGTAGCCACTGTCAATTATGTATCTGGTCAAATCAACGGTTTGGATCATTGACCATAACCCCTAATCCTACTGCTATACTCCAATGTCATATAGCAACACATTGGATGTATTGTAGGCTTTTAGCAAACCTCCTAATCCAGTTTTTTCTTGGAAACTGAGGCCTCTTAATTACAATGTACATATTGTAGCAATTCTCCTAATTCAGTTTTTCTGGGAACTGAAGCCTCTTAATTACAGCATGCCTAGAGCTTTGCTAAGCCCAAGTGCATGCACATGGCATCTCATCTACATCCCTTCGCATGTGCAATCGTGGTTTACTTGATCGAGATCAATCCATCCATCCGTTGGGCCCCATCATTTCAATGCTCCGACACAAAAATAAGGCTGGTCTACTCATCAGTTTGGCCACAATTTACAAAAAGAAATGGATGGGTGAAAAAAGTTTTGGGCATGTTTTTCTAAGCCATTGGCCTAGTTCTAATATTTTGACGCACTTGATGAGTGGACTAGCTTGACTTTTGGGTCATGCAATTTATATAGTGGGGCCCACATGATGTATGCGGTGTTTTGGCCTGTTTTTTCTCCTTAATGAAATTTCGTTATCAGTTTAAAAAAATGCTTGAACCTCATTAAGATATGCAGTCACCGACTCATTCCTACTAATGACCAAGTACCCATCAGGTATCTGAGAAGTGAGACCTGACCCATTTAGACACAATTTTAAATGGGCCTGAAATTGGGACCCAGACCCGTTTAGTTTTGGATGAGGTCCTCAGGTATCCATGGATCTGGGTACCTGTTGACAGCTGTAGCAACCGTATTCCAGCCGACGCAGCAACTGAATGGTATCTGACCCATATGTTTCACATGTTTGCCATGTTGGCACATGTGCAACAGCTCACCTCTTCAATATAATGCTTCTTCAGTATACTTTTTGAGGAAAAGGACTTCGTGGATGTGTCATAACTCAAGATCTCGATATGGACCCACTTCCATTCATCCAAACAACGATCTCAACATCTTTTGAATACGTTATCCAGGATTTGATGTTCTATGGACATATGGACATACCTTGCAATTTGTAACAATATGCATGGCCCTTCCACATTTTGGGGTTGAAGGTCAATAACAGCAGCTTCATTCTACCATATTTTTTGTTTCTAGCAATTCTGTTGATTTTAAGCTATGCTTTGATTTTTTTAGCAGTGTTGGTAGACAAATCAAAAGCCTTCCAAACACATTTACGACATTCATCTTGGTATCATGTGTTCTTATTCAGCTCTAGATTTGATGCTACGCAGGTGATCGTGTAAACTAGAACTTATTGAACCAGATGCTTCTAGAGCGCGGCCCCTAAGAAACTCATGCGCATGGAAGAAACAGTTCTGACTACTATGTCATGAGCCTATTAGTTATTGGGAATTTATATCAGGCTGTGTTGCAACCCACTAAACAATCTGAAATGCTCATCTTTGAACTGTTTCTGGTTTAAGATTAGAGAGTTCAGAACTTGCTAAAATAGATTACATCGGAATTCATGACTTGTTTTTTCGAAAGGTAACATGACCAGGGTTTGAAACCTGGATCACTCACACACACTACACTATCTCCACTAGCTCATCTAACGAGTGGGAGACGGGAATTAAGGACTTGTTAAAATATTGATGTTATCACTGTGTAATATACATGGATTTCCCAACTTGCAGATTAGGCAGAATGACCGTCTGGCTGTTAGTAAACTTGTTACCAGCCTGACAAGAGGAACAGTCCGCTCACCTTTGGCACAATGCCTTTTGATTCGATATGCTAGCCAGGTACTTCTCTTCCACTTCAATTGTTATAATAAACTCAGAAGCTGTTTCATATATGTACCGTCAAGCATGTATGAAAGGAACATGCATTTGATTAGGTAATACGTGAGTCAAGCCAAAACACGCAAACAGGAGACCGTCCTTTTTATGATTTTCTAGAGGGATGCCTGCGACACAAAGCAGAAATGGTTATATTTGAAGCTGCAAGAGCAATAACAGAGCTGAGTGGAGTGACCAGTCGAGAACTGACTCCTGCTATTACTGTTCTCCAACTATTTTTGAGCTCGTCCAAGCCAGTGCTTCGATTTGCTGCCGTGCGTACTCTAAATAAGGTTGGTTCTCTTCTCTTCTCCTTAGATTAATTCGTCTGTATTATTGAACTTATGCCTTTTCATTAGTATCAAAATGGCATAATTTATCAATATCTTCTCCATGGATAAATTAATACTATATGCCTTATTCTTTAAATTCTGATTGCATTCTTGCCTTTTCTCTACCGAGTCCTGGTAATAAGAATTTCTCAAGTAGAAGAACATCAGTGGTTTTCAGATGTCAAGTACTTGGCTGGGGCTTGAGTTTCTATGTACACTTCTAGTGTGTTGAACTTGAATGTTTGAGTATGAGTTTGGGAAGATAGCAATTGAAAACCTTGAGGCCTTTTCCTCAAACTTTCCTCTTTGATTTGGTGATTTTGTTTCTTCTCTACCAATCTCCCATCTTTTTTATAGTAATTGTTTTCTACATTTCACTGATAGAACCTTTCAAAAAAAAAAAAAAAAAAGCATTGATAGTGATTGATTTATTCATGAAGAGGTCCGCCAAGTGGATCTAAGCATTGGGTCCGAAGGGTCTACAATTATAACCACAGTCTGCCAGATGCAATCCATCAATACTTGTGCTAGGTTTTAGGGGAGAGCATGTCCATGTTCAGGATTTAAATCTTGGATATGGACGCGCTTGTCATAAGTTAGTTGTCCATGTATCCAATCAAACCTTGAGTCAAATCTGGAGTCAGTCACCTAATCTATGAAGAGTCCACGATTCTGTAATTAAAAGTGCTACAGTCACAGGGCTTAACCTTTTTCCCTTGTGAAGATCCAGTGAAGGAGCCGTGGTTGGTGGGAATTCCTGGATTAGTATTGATTTCGAGGATTATGCACCAGTCAATTATCTTGTCATTTGATAGGTTGGAAAATCTTTCTTTGGCTTCTGTGATCTGACATTTTGCTTGGAGTTGTATTCAGGGTAGTGGGTTCTGTCAACTCTACAGTAGCTGGGATCTTTGGATTTTGATGGGTTGGGAGGTTGATTTAGACGTAGTAGTTGGACTTGAAGGGCTCAGGATTTGTTTCTAAACCAATAAATATGACAGTGATGACATTGTCCCATTGGGAAAGGCCCCGTGCTTCTAAGGAATTAAGATGTGGTCTCATATCCATTCGAGCGTGTTTTTTTCCTCCATCAGTCTACTATATTCTTCTGTTCTCATTTACTGGAAACAAGATTTATTTAGTTGTTTAGTTAGGTGGTTTATCTTTCTTTTTGTTAAACAAAAGGAGCTGCTTGCATGCTGATATGTCCCTTCTAATGCCTAAAGTGCAATCTGTATTCTTGCTTAATGTTGAGAAACATAATTTATATTATATGGACAACTTATGTTCAACCAATTTGTTATGTGGCATATGATGTTGTTAATGAATACCCAATTTTCTTGAAACTGAAATGCATTTCAATCTCATCTCATGAGCAAGAATCCATGCCTGAGCGCTATGCTCTGTAGAGAACAAATTAAGCTTGAAGGTGCTGATTGTCTAGATATTAGTTTTTGATATGATGGATGTTTCTCATATCAACTCCTTGTTGTAACATTCAAAGTATATTGCTTGATGTTATCATCATTGCTTTTCTTAAAATTTTCTTGCTGTCTTTTTGAAATGGACTTGCTTTTTCTTAAATAGTTTCTTTAAACAATGCAAAATCTGTGGAATTAGGTTTCAGTATGATTGATAGGATCCCTTGTTGACGAGAAACACTTTAGGTTCCATGTTTTAGATTTTTAGTTTGTTTACTGTCTTTTGTTGATTCTTTTTCCACAGGTTGCTATGACACATCCCCTTGCAGTTACAAATTGCAATATAGATATGGAGAGTTTAATTTCAGATCAAAACAGAAGCATTGCTACTCTCGCTATCACTACACTTTTGAAGACAGGCAATGAATCAAGTGTTGATCGCCTGATGAAACAGATAACAAATTTCATGTCTGATATTGCAGACGAGTTTAAAATTGTTGTTGTGGAAGCTATTCGATCTTTGTGCCTAAAGTTTCCACTCAAGTATCGATCACTGTGAGTATGCTAAAGACTAATACCTCTGTTTTTTTTAATCTTGGCTTTATTAGAACTGGCTTCTATTCTTGATGTGAAGTTAATCTTATAGGTGTATTTATTGGTTGTCCAGGATGAACTTTTTAAGCAACATTCTTCGAGAAGAAGGGGGCTTTGAATATAAGAAAGCAATTGTTGACTCAATTGTAATCCTTATCAGAGACATACCAGATGCCAAAGAAAGTGGTTTGTTTCATCTCTGTGAATTTATTGAGGACTGTGAATTCACATATCTTTCTACCCAGGTTAGGCAACATCAGATCCATCATTAATCCCACTTGATTTACTGATTTGTGTTCATATCTGATCAATTCATTTATTTTTGTTGCTAATTTCCTCAGCTAGTCTTTAATATTTTTTTGTTTATGTAAAAGTATTTTCATCGAATGGAGATATAAGTGTTCTAACACAGGATCAATATGCAGTGAGGATATCTGCCCTGTACATTTTGCTGCGTCCGTGAACTGGGATGGGCATGGGGGCGACAATGGGCCAGCCAGGCTAGGCTAGACACTTAAGGCCCAAGGCCCAAGACCGACCCAAGCCCAGCAGGCCCAAACCCCGACCTGACCCGACCCGACTTGACCAGCCGAGGCCTGAAAATTGAGAAAATCCCTATTTCCCACTTGAATCTTCCAAGTCCATTCATTGATCAAGTGGGCTGCACATGCTCACAAAGAAACAAACATTTTAGAGGAGTGAAAACAGTGGTCTACATTCATGATGGTGGGTTGGCTGACTGAAGATTGAATGGAATATTGTAGGATATAATATAACACATGCTCATAGAACGTTGGGTCGGTCCATGCGGGGTTGGGCTAAAATGACTTGAGCCCAAGCCCAACCCAAAAATTGATTGGGCCATAGATCTTAGCCCAAGTTCAGTCCACAGGCCAAGCTAGTAGGTCCAACCCTGAACCAAAGCTGGGCCGGGCTTGTCGGGTGAGGCAGGCCACAGGTCACATTTAGATAGGCATGCCTAAGCATTTTCATTTGTTGATTTTGGTAATTAGCAAAAGCCTAGACTGGCTCTCAAGCAAGATTTTCAACAATACTTAAGAGTTTCATTCACAAGGGTTGGCTTAATATAAAATGCCAAATGGGGATTCTCTACTTGAATCTTCCGAGTCCATCATTCACAAGAGTTAGTGCATCATTCACTAGTTCTTTTATTGTATCATGTGGTTACTTCACTCAATTAAAAGTATTTGTATGTGCTGGGCTGATGGATATGAAGATTTGTTATTTTCATACTGAGTGATGAAATGGGGGATTCATACATTGTAGTTAATTTAGCAGGATTTTTTTTTTTTTTTTGTAAAGGTGTTTATCATTTTTTTCTTGATGTCTTTTAGATACTTCATTTGCTGGGAAATGAAGGGCCAAAGACAACAGACCCCAGTAAATATATCCGCTACATTTACAATCGCGTAATTCTTGAAAATGCCACTGTTCGGGCTAGTGCTGTTAGTACCTTGGCAAAGTTTGGTGCCTTGGTTGATTCATTGAAGGTAGAGTCATCTCCTTTTCTTAGAGGTGGTTAGTAATTTATGATTGGTTACTTATGAATTTTTGGATTCGTGCTGGATTTTTGTTACAGCCCCGAATATTTGTTCTGTTGAGACGCTGCCTCTTTGATAATGATGATGAGGTGAGTTCCAGACTTCAAGTAAAACTGTTCGAAAGATTTCTAGCCTTGCTTGTAGTCAAATACATTTTGATTTATGCCATGTGTTATTTGTTAGTTTCTTCATCCATGTCTACGGAATTAAATGATGTGATATTGCCATATTGCTTGTCTTTGAGAACTTTTTCATCATTATCTGTTTGAACTACAAAATGTTTTTTTTCCATCAGGATTTGTTTCATTTATTCTTTTTCTTCGTTAGTAGTTATATTTGAGTTCTCTCAAAGAAGCTAGATTGTGCATCATTGAATGGGCCTCTTCTGTCTCAAAGCTCAAGGGACGTAATATGGATTTTCTTGGGATGTAGTTGGGTTGACCTCTTGGTGCCTCGTCTTGTTGTTGTTTTTCCTTTTCCTTTGTTGATTCTTTGCTTTTGCTTTTAATAAAATCGTTGCCTTTCCAAAAAAAAAAAAAAAATAGTTAAATTTGAGTTTCGAACACTTGCATCAGAACATTATTTATGGTTGTGTTTCACGTACACTTGCACTGGAATGCAGATTCATACTGAAACTGATAGGAATCAGAGTATGTTGCAAGGGAAAATACTGACTGCACTGAATAATCTGCTTGTATAAATCCCAGTTCTCATTTCTTTGTTACCAATACTGATTTATCTGACCAAAAAAAAAAAAAACATTAATAGGCACTAAGGGTCTGTTTGTTTTCATGCAATACCTTAGAAATAAAATTGACTTCCGTGGAGTCCTACTTGTTCGTGGAAAAAAAGGAAATAGTGTGGAATATAGTTTCCATGGTGATGTTGCCAAAAAAGGTGGTAGTCAACTTCCAAGGCAGCGAGCATGATTGGGTGACCTTTTAGCCATTAATATTTTTTCATTCCACATGAATGCATGGAAAAGTGCACTGCAAAAGCAAATGACAGTTTGTGTTGTGGAATCTATTGTTTTCTATTTCCTGTGAATTCCATGTTATTTTTCTGTATCCACATTTTGGATTCAACGAACACAAACATGCCCTAAAGGTGTAATGCTCTCTTCCTGAAGTTATTTATGTTTTAACATTAAATCAAAATTACAGCGCTGCTGTTACTACTGTATTTAAAAGGTTTTGTGTTGAAGGCACTGCTATCTTGCTTTGTAGGTAATTTATAAGTTCTCTATTCCATCACGAATTTCTCTTCTACTAACTTTAAAAAAAAAAAAAGATTCCTGTTTCTTTATTCAACCAGTTCACCTAGTGATATGCTTTAGTACTATCTGGTGTATTTGGACCTGGAGGCAACCTGTGACCTGGCGGATTTGTCCTTGCTAAAAGCCTGAAACCTACTCTCAGTGTTGATATGAGTCTAGGATGACTTTGTTTGCAAGCACTAACATCCAAGTGCAGCAGGTTGGTTTTTTTTTAAGGGTTGTTATCTTTAAGTTTATTAAAAAAGCAACATACTACTACAACAGTAACAGCTCAAGAGCTGCAACGAAAGCTCAAAGGGCACTTTCCCCAGCAAACAACCAAATAACCCTAATGCACCAGCTAAAGTTGCTAACACTTGCGGGCTCTTGAAATAAAAAATCTGCAGCTTGTCTGGATGCCCCTGCTTTTGCCAGAAACTTGCAGTTTTGTTTACCTCCCTCCCACGTGCTGGAAAGAGAGCTGAAGGCCTTGAGAGAGATGTAAAGCTTCCGAAGTCAGGCTGGCGACTCTCCACAGAGTCCCTAATCTCAGCCCAACCTGATTGCATTTTTAGACAATTCTACAACTCATCATTTTAGAGACAAGCCTATCGATAAATGTAATTGACTATATTTTGGTTATGGAAATATGACACATGTTGTGGTCGGTCGCATAACATGCAAAGAACCAAATTGTGTAAATCAGATTGGATTCTGCCTTCCTGAAGGAAACTAGTAATTGCTTAAAGTTTGATTTGTGCTGCCACTTCTAATTTCCTTGTTTTACTTGGGCTTGCAGGAACAGCAAGGCATTTCATTTCAACTAATCAAATCATTCCAATGCTTTCATTAGTTATTATTATTATTATTATTATTATTATAGTTTCTACAAGTTTTAACGAGGCATTTCATCATCAACCAATCCAATCATTCCACTGCTTTCATTAGTTTTGCGTTGTAGTTTCTACAAACATGTTTTCTTTCTTATGCTTAAGCACACATAAATCTGCTAATGGGCTGTTTATAGGTTCGTGATCGGGCGACACTTTATCTCGATATGCTTGGGGGTGATGGTTCGGTTGTCGAAAGTGACAAAGATGTCGAAAGTGACAAAGACGTAAAAGAATTCCTTTTCGGCTCATTGGATGTGCCACTGGTCAATCTGGAAAAGAGCCTGCAGAACTATGTATGTATTCTTCTAATCCTGCCGGTTCTTCACATGTGGAGTTTTCCTTAGCTTCAATTCTTATTTGCTGTTTAACGTGGGGACAGGAGGCTTCTGAAGAACCTTTTGATATTGCTTCCGTTCCTAAGGAGGTTAAGTCACAGCCTCTTGCTGAGAAGAAAGCCCCGGGTAAAAAGCCATCTGGTCTGGGTGCTCCTCCAAGTGGTCCTACATCAACTGTCGACGCATATGAAAAATTGCTTTCATCCATTCCCGAGTTTTCAAGCTTTGGGAATCTTTTCAAGGTTCTCCTGATTGATGCTTTCTTGAAGAAAATAAATGCATGTTGTTGATTTACATGTAGTAAGTGTTGACCTTTGTGCCTCTTTTTTTTTTCCTTTGGTATTTTTACATTTATTTTCAGTCTTCAGCGCCAGTGGAGCTCACAGAAGCTGAAACTGAATATGCGGTCAATGTTGTCAAGCACATTTATGATGGACATGTTGTGTTCCAGTACAACTGTACTAACACCATTCCTGAGCAACTACTGGAAAATGTAAGTGATTATTTTGGGAAGAAACTTTCCGAACCTTTTTTTCGCTGGAAATTCAAATTTATTACCTTCTCTTTTGCATTTGCATGCTTTCAGGTTACTGTTTTTGTGGATGCTTCTGAAGCAGAGGAATTTTCAGAAGTTGCTTCCAAGCCTTTGAGAAGTCTACCTTATGATTCGCCTGGACAGATTTTCGTGGCTTTTGAAAAGCCAGAAGGTGTTCCTGCTGTTGGAAAATTCTCAAACATGCTAAAGTTCATTGTAAAGGAGGTAATTATGCTCCACTTTGCTATTTGAAAATGCCTAGCACTTCTTAAGTTTCCATTCTGACTCTCGAATATTAAGGATCATCATGTCCCAGTGCATCATGATTTGGATAGTTTCCTGAAGCAGTCTGTGGAAGTGGGGCCTATGGTGTAGTGATTCAGACCACTGGTATGATTGGTCCATTATGGATGGGGCACAGCTTGACAATCTTCCTGATTTAAGCAAATCCTAGGCGTCCTATCTTTATCCTTCCCTCTGGCCGTTGTTGTATGATCTCTCTTTACTGTCTATTTGTGGTCCACTGTTTGAAGGATCAACAGTCTTCCACTCATCATCATCTTCATCTGAGTCTTCTCCCAACTATTTTTGTTTGAGTTTATGAATTCTTTTTCACCATTTGCGTGATTTGGAACATGAATTCTCATGGATTGGCAAAAAGTTTGATTTCTGGATGACTGGTTGCTCACCTGACATCCACACTCATCCAGGTCGGGACTGGCTGGCGTGCTACCAGGCCAAGTTAGGTCAGCATCTTCCAATATGAAAACTTTCTAGGACAGTAGTCTGGGCGGAGTCTTCTCCCAACTATTTTCGTTTGAGTTTATGAATTCTTTTTCACCATTTGTGTGATTTGGAACGTGAATTCTCATGGATTGGCAAAGAGTTTGATTTCTGGATGACTGGGTGCCCACCTGACATCCACCCTCATCCAGGTTGGGACTGGCTGGTGTGCTACCAGGCCAAGTTAGGTCAGCATCTTCCAATATGAAACTTTTCTAGGACAGTAGTCTGGGCTGAGTCTTTTCCCAACTATTTTTGTTTGAGTTTATGAATTCTTTTTCACCATTTGCGTGATTTGGAACATGAATTCTCATGGATTGGCAAAACGTTTGATTTCTGGATGACTGGTTGCCCACCTGATATCCACCCTCATCCAGGTTGGGACTGGCTGGTGTGCTACCAGGCCAAGTTAGGTCAGCATCTTCCAATATGAAAACTTTCTAGGACAGTAGTCTGGGTCACTGAAACATGGGCCTCACTTGTGTGGATGGGCTCATCAGGATACTGGTTATGTCCTTATGCATCAGGGCCAAGTGACTGCTGCTAAATAACTGTAGTTCTTTTTTCTTTTGAATGATCTGCATGACAAAGTGAAACACATCTTAACCATTCATTACAGTGTTTCTTGGACCAATGCTTTATCAGTGGCCTTTATTTTGATTGGCATGCTTTAGGTTGACCCATCTACTGGCGAAGCAGAGGATGAGGGTGTTGAAGATGAGTACCAGCTGGAAGATCTTGAGGTTGTTTCTGCAGATTATATCTTGAAGGTGAGAGTTTCCAATTTCAAAAATGCTTGGGAAAGCATGGACCCGGAATCCGAGAGGGTTGATGAGTATGGCCTTGGTGTGAGGGAGAGCTTGACAGAGGCTGTGAGTGCTGTCATCAACATTCTCGGCATGCAGCCTTGTGAGGTAAGTTTGTTATCATGGCAATCATTTGGTTCTTTGACGTGCCTAACAAGCCTCAGATTATGTATACCAAAACCCTGAAATCGTTTAATTCAAAAATCTTCATGACACAGTACCTGTTATGGTTTGAAAATGTGGCTACCCCAACCCAACAGTTCTCTAACTATTATTACTCTTTAAGATAACCGGTCTGTTTTTCTCTCTGGCATATCATATCAAGTTGTGTTTTTGGGTCTTCGTTCGGATATTCATGAATGTCAGGGATTCTGTAAATGCATCAAGGCTGCATTTTGGGGGTAGTGCTAAATCATTTTTGGGAGGCTGTCTAGCCAACAAGGTAAGCTTAGCCTTTTGGGGTGCCATGGAAAATGGAACTCGCAGAAGCAGGCTTCTTTTTTCCCACTTTTCAGCCTAACTGCCTGTTTGGACACACCTTTGGGGGGTGTTTGATGCCTAAACGCATCTTGAGCCAAACCCCATGTTGTGTTTGGATGCATTTTCTGAGCCGTGTCTGTTCCCCATCTCATCAAAAGTGGTGCTAAAAGCCCCACTGATTGGTTTTTAGCAAGTTGACTGATTTCGTTGATATGGAAGTTGCAGGAAAACCCCTTCTTGTCGGAAAACTCCTTTCAGGATTTGCATGCAAACGGGCCCTAAATCTTGCATGTGATAAACTCTTAAACATACCTCAATTGCAATTTGGTGCTGGCATTATTGTGTTGCTTGTCGACCTTCGGAGCTCAAAAATCCAAACATTTCATGGAAACTTTGTGCTGAATGTGATGAATCATCTGTTCTTTTGCCGACATTGATAAATCATGGCCAACGTCGCTATCTTTTCCAGAAGATCTTAACTGCTATGCCATTTATTAAGTATTTCTGGTTGCTGACCGGATACTAGCATTTTGGTGGTTGGCAGGGCACTGAGGTTGTTCCAAGCAATTCGAGATCCCACACAGTGTCTCTTGTCTGGGGTGTTCATTGGCAACGTGAAAGTGCTTGTCAGATTGTCGTTTGGGATCGATGGGCCTAAGCAAGTTGCCATGAAGCTCGCCGTTAGATCTGATGACCCAGCTGTCAGTGATGCCATCCATGAAATTGTTGCTAGCGGCTGATGGGCGTCCCTTTAGAACTTCCGGCACTTATTTTTGTTTTTTTCTGAGTGAGATCAGAGACATGGCGAAGAAGTTTATTCCGTCTTAATTGATTATTAGCTTGAAAGGTTTGCTCGTATCAAAATGAGAGACGAATCCGTTTACAGGTAGTGAATTGGTTGAGAGGATGTGATAAATAAAATTCTAACAATTTATTTTGTTTTTGATCTTTGAATTTTTTTCTATTCATGCCACTTGTCTCTCCATCTGAGGCTGCAACAAGCAAAGTGACTGTTCATCTGCTGTTTTGCCGTCATTCCCACTGTCTTCGCCCTCACGCAATAACCTAGAGTACTAAATACATGGAAGCGGTCATCTTCAGGGACGACCACTACTGGGAACATTGCAAGAGGAAGGAGGTTGAAGATAGAGAGATGGGTTAGAGACGGAAGGTCAGTGGTGTGATCGCACCTGGACGTTGGAGGTTCATCGTTGAAGAAGCTGCCCCCAGGCATCCATCTGCTTTTTCAGATCCTGAAAGAGTGGTTAATGGCGTAACTTGGTCCTCCTGCTCCGGAGGAATAGTTGTAATGCAATGCAAGCACCCATTTCAATGGTCAAACTGATTTACAGGACAAACGCTTGGAAATCTCTCTGATTTGGCTCTTGGACGGTAGATTTCCGGTGACTGAATTACAGTTGCAGCAGGTGATATCCAATCACTGAAAATTGATAGTGATGAAGGAAACACGCCACACTACCACCAAAGTGGGGGATCCAATACGAGGAGAATTTTGTGAGACCTTTGGTTTCCACTTGTTATCTAAACAAGATAACCCCAAAAGAAATCAATGATCATGAGAAATATTAGAAAACCATCGTTAAATAATCATTACAATTTTGTGGTTTTTTTCCCCCCCCCACTTATTTAATAAGGATAATTGTAGGGCTCTCCTGATGAATAGCCCAGAACTTACACGTCTGCCACATGTATGGGTATGAATTGCCAAGCTCTTTGAGGAAAAAACACGTTGAACGGTACACTCTCTAAACATGTAGTATGTTCAGATGCTGAAAGTTCATTATGGGGGAAATCCGCAAGTCTCTGTCATGCTAGCTCGTGATCCGGAACATCCATCCCGCAGGCCCACCAATAATGGAAGCGTCCCATTTTTTTTTTAATTTTTATTTTTATTTATTTTTAATTTTTTAATTTATTGTAGTTGTGAAAGCCGTAGTAATATAATGAAGTCCTGAAAAACTCGGTCTGCGGCAGTATTCAGTTCTTGGTTTTTGGTTGTTCAAACGGTCAAAGTCAACCAAGCCGTTTGTTTTGTGCATCCCATATTGATGGCTCTGATATCTCCTGCATTGAACAATCCAGAGCCACAAGTTGCCGGACCTTTTCTCTACATCCTGTGGACGGATCATTGGCTATGTTTTTTAACTTTCATCCATCCACTTTCAGTCATTGGCATTCAAGACAATAACGTGAAAGCCTCAGAAATGAGAAATAATCAATGGGTCATCTGTCATTCATTGAAGAAGCAATGAAGTTCACGTCTTGTAAGAAGCTATTAATAGCTTTGCCATGGAGAAGTTTTGAAAGCCTATATGCACCGCTTCATGCCATGCTGTGTTGATAAGCTAACCTGTAAATCAAGCTGGTCCACTCATCAGGTGGGCCGTCAAAAAATTTGTTGCAAGTTGGCTGCTAGCAAAACTTATAAAGTCCAAATCTCATAAATGCTCTCTAAGTCTCTTACTGTAGTCAAAGCCCATGCGTCCAAAACTTATAAAGTCCAAATCACCACTGTTTCTTATGGTATTGTCCACCTGATAATTGTCTCTGCGTCAATTTTTGGATAATGCCATAAAATGATCTGGAGCAAGGACGATGGAGTAGATACATAATACATGCATCAAGGTGGGCCCCACGATAACCCTATGGTAAGTCGCACCGTCTTGGGTGAGGCCGGGTCTCACCTAATCTGCTCTCTCATTTTAGGGCATGACACCAAAAACAAAGCAGATCCAAAGCTCAAGTGGACCCAGCACAGAAAAATAGTGGGGATTGAACACCAACCATTAAAAACTTCTTGGGGGCCATTTGAGTTTCGGATCTGCCTCATTTTTGGTATCATACCCTAAAATGATCTTGCCAAATGGATGGACGGCATGGATACAACACATACATTATGGTGGGGTCATTTCTACACCCAGTGTAGCTAGGTAGCTAACTGTGGGTGTAGCAAAATTTTTCTCTCCATTTACAGACAATTCCCATAGACGCGAATTAGACGCGAATTAATCATCCTTCATAGGAAGTTCTCATGGGCAAAAGCTATGCGGGGAAATTCACAGAAACCAAAAAATAAGGCAGATGGAAAATTCAATTGAATCATGTGGTGGGATATAGAAAGGATTAAATGCCCACCATTCAAAACCATGGGTTATAAAACTTTTGGACCAGTTTATTATTTGTATTTTCAGTTCATCCCAACGAGAGTAACCACATGAATGGTTTGGTAGGCATATAAGCATCATGATAGGCTTTGGAAAGGTTTCAACGGTGGGTGTTTTCATTTTCAGTTGTTGGAGCATTTCAATTTATCCCGTCTGAGGTCATGTCATGTGGGATGTAGCTCGCTTGATGTTTTTTTGGATCTGCCTCATTTGTCCCCTATTGTGAGCTTGCAAAATTGACGTATAGAATGGACTTGTTTCCATTCTCATTCTGGCCATTTCAATTCATCTTGTTAAGTTCTTGTCATGTGGCTTACTTGATTTTTGGATCTGCCTCATTTTTTGCCTTTTGTCCAATTGTGAGTATGTGAAATTGAAGGATATTATTGATTTATTTCCATTCTCATTGTGGGGCATTCCAATTCATCTCGTCAAGTTCTTGTCATGTGGCCCACTTGATTTTTGGATCTGCCTCATTTTTTGCCTTTGTCCAATTGTGAGTATGTGAAATTGATGGATAGAATGGATTTATTTCCATTCTCATTGTGGGGCATTTCAATTCATCTCATCAAGTTCTTGTCATGTGGCCCACTTGATTTTTGGATCTGCCTCATTTTTGGCCTTTTGTCCAATTGTGAGTATGTGAAATTGATGGATAGAATGGATTTATTTCCATTCTTATTGTGGGGCATTTCAATTCATCTTGTCAAGTTCTTGTCATGTGGCTCACTTGATTTTTAGAGCTGCCTCATTTTTTGTCTTTTGTTTTATTATGAGCTTGCAAAATTGATGAATAAAGTGGCGCATTGTTGGGGCATTTCAATTCATCCCATCAAGTTCCTGTCATGCATGTCCCACTTGATTTTTAGATCGGCGTCATTTTTGGCCTTGTGTCTTATTGTGAGCTTGTGAAATTGATGGATGGAGTGGATTTCTAATGGACATATCAGGTAGCCCCACTAACTTCAATCCACCTCCTACGACCGTGGATACATGGTGAAATAGACCATGCGTGGGGGACTAGTGGCATATTTTCTACTTTCAGGATTTGAACACAGGACCTTGTGCTTTAATACCATGTCAAATCAGCACTTGATCTAAAAGCTCAAGCTGTTAGAGGATGGTGTATCAATGTCTATCAAAGGACTTTAAAAGACCGGATGGAAAGAGACAGAGAGAGAATGATTGTGGGTGTTATTGGACATGGACCCCATGTGGTGGGGCTACCAAAACGGCCACATGAGTAGGAAGTAGAAGATAACTTGCATGTGCGTTAGACTCTAAACATAGCAACTGGATAACTACCTTGCAGGAGTGATTCTTGGCAAGATTTCATTCTACAATTGCTAAGGCTCCTTGTTGGAAAGGCTATATTTATAGCCGGTGTAAAACAAGAAAGGGATTTAAGAAAAGAATCGCATCTCTAGGAATTCTCTCTCTCGCAAAAGGGTTTTCTCTGTCAGGGTATGGCGATCTTCGAACCACATTAACGATGATAGGCTGACCTTGGTTTGTTATTGCGCTGGCCATCCATTTTGGCCAGAATTACTAGAGGGGTGGAATTTTTTTATTTTTTATTTTACCATTCTCATACAGATTAAGGGTTTATTTAGGTTATCACCGTAAGGCTAACGTGATACGTCATGAGATCACTTATACTATGTTAGTATTCACATGATCAGACACCATATAAAACCACTATCAACAGGTGTCGCAGCTGTGGCTTGCTAGTAGTTGCACCCAGGCCAAAAATGAGAGGGAGATAAAGAGTAGATTTTGGCGGGTAAGTATGCCCACCACCAAACTTTCTTATGGGCGGAAACAAGATGACTTTTTTTTTGTTAGTCATGCAACGCACCTGCCCTGTTAGCTGCACAACGTACCCACATTGTTAGTTACACGATGCACTTAGCCTGGAACTCTTTTTATTTTTTTGCTAGTCATGCAACACACCCACCTTATTATTTAGACAATACATCCGCACAGTTAGTCACACGATGCACCCACCCACAAGTCAGGTTAGTGTGTCTCCTTAGCACTCGGACATGAGACCTGCTGTTGAAACACCTAGGTGTCTTCCAGCTGGGCTAGCAGGTGAGACACAACTGAAACAAAATGACTTATAATCTAAGCAGGCCCTAAATAGAGATGGCAACAGGTTGGACCCAGGTGTGGGCCTTTTTGATATATTCACACCATCTAACCCATCCATTAGATGTGTCACTTTAAGAAACCTCTAAGGCCTAATACTCTCATCTCAATCCAAAATTGAAGACCACAGCACAGGAAATAATCTGGAAGGGACACCCGCCCTTGAATTTCAGCAGGGCAGACTTGAGTTGTAAAAATGAATGGTCCGAAGAGATGCAATTCTATGTATAGAACACAATAGGCACCCGCTCTAATCAACGGTGGACATTCCCTCTCAATATATTCCATGTATCATGGCCCACCTGAGTTTTTGGATTGGGCTGAGATTTTAGAGGTTTTTTGAGGTGATGCACCTGATAGACGGGTTGGATTTCATGAACAAATCACTAGGCCCCATGTCTAACTGGTAGTACCGTGAGGTCACGGTGGCACCAATACCACTGGAGCACGCCCCATTGGACAGGCAAACACGTTTAATTTTTTTTTTTTTTTTTATTTTTTCTAAAAGGTAATCTATGGCCCTCAAGAACTTTTCAACGGTAGGCATTCAATCCCCACTGTTTACTATGGTGTGGTCCACTTGAAATTTGGATATACTTCGATTTTGGGATCATGCCCTGAAATGAGCTGAAAAAACAGATAGACGGTGTGGATAAAGTATATACATCACAGTGGGCCCCACAGAGTCCTTCCATGCTCTGCCATTTCTCGTGCCTTCATGTACCTCATCTAGGAAATCCGAGGAGCCAACCAAAAGGTGGGCCCACCACAATTAAGATCACCTGAACAAAAAGTGGTGGATACACTTATCAGTTGAAAGACGCCATTGAAACCGATGGATGACTAATGATTTGACTCAACTCACAGGTGTGGCCCACCTAATGGTGGATAGATTCGATTCTTGTGTCATGCGATCCTCATGATTTTGAGGCCCACTGTAGCCATTATGCATTGCTTCGGTGGATCCCTGACCGTGGCGTCCACTGTGTGATGTGTGTGTCTTACATCCATGCCGTCCATCCATTTTGAAAACTTATTTTCAAGTAAGATCCAAAAAATGAAGTAGATCCAAATCTCAGGTGGACCATAATACAGTAAACGGTGGTACTCAACCATTAATAACTTCTCGTGGGCCACAAAAGTTTTGGATAAAGCTGATATTTGTGTGGTCTCTTCACCTAGGTCTTTGTGAACTTTTCAACAGGTTGGATGGAAAATAAACATTCGAGAGGGCCCATGAAGTTTTTAATGGTGGGGATTCAATTACTACTGTTTGATATGGTATGGTATGCCGAAGATTTGGATCTGCTTCATTTTTTGTATCATGCTCTAAAATGAGCTTTCAAAATGCATGGACTGCTTAAATGTAAGGCACAGACATCACAGTGGCTCCACAGTTGGGGATCCACCCAAACTACGCCCTATGGATTTAACTCTATCCTGGAATGTATGATATTTTAAGAGCCCACTCTTTCTTTAAAGTCGGCCGCGGGTTAGCTACTCACAGGTTGAGTAGCTATATCGCTACTGAAGTGACGTCACTAATTTCTGTGGCCCCACCATGATGCCTATGTTGTATCTACACTGTCCGTTCATTTGGAGAGATCATTTTAGTTAATGATCTGAAGAATGAGGAAGATCTAAATCTCAAGTGGACCTCACCAAAGAAAACAGTGGGGACTGATCTCTTACCATTAAAAGCTTCTTGGGGTCACAGAAGTTTTCGATCAAGCTGATATTTGTATTTTCCCTTCTTCCATGTCTGTATGAACTTACGAACAGGTTGGATCTTAAATAAACATCATAATGGCCCTAAGAAGCTTCAACGGCCAGGGTCACTGTCCCTACTCTTTTCTTTGGTGAGGTCCGCTTGAGCTTTGGATCTGCCTCATTCTTCATCCCATGCCCTAAAATGATCTCTCCAAATGGATGAACGATGTGGATACAACAAAGACATTATGATGGGGCCCATAGAAGTTGATGACATCACTTCAGTAGCGAGATGGCTACTCAACCTATCGGTAGCTAATCCGCGTCCTTTAGGGCCCATTTGGATGGTAAGTTACTTAAGATAAGCTATTATTTGGCAAGTAACATATCTGTTTCAACTGAACTAGCAGATAAGCATGTTTGGCAAACAACATAGTTATCATCCAAAAAGTAGAGAATTAAGCATGTTTGGTTTCCAACTTGGTAGGTAATCATCCCTCAAGTCTATTTGGTCCCCCTCACATCCACTGTCTATCATGTGGGGCCAACCTTTGATGTGGATCGTTCATTATGTGGCCTCCCTAATGTGGGTCATCCATCATGTGGGACCCGCTTTGGATGTGGGCCATTTACCATTAGGGTCCGATCTTTAATGTGCACCATTCATTAGGTAGGGCCCACCTTTGATGTTGGCCATCCATCATGTGTGGCCCACCATCAATGTTATTGTCCATCATGTGGGGCCTATCTTCAATATCCGCCGGCCATCATGTGGTGTCCACCTTTGATGTGGACCATCCATCATCTGGGCCCACCTCCCATGTGGGTTGTCCATCATGCGGAGCCTGCCTTGGATATGGGCCATTCTCATTAGCCTGACCTTTGATGTGGACCGCCCATCACGTGTGGCCCACCTTGATGTGGATCATCCATCATGTGGAGCCCACCATTATTAATTGCCCATCATGTGGAGTCCACCTTTGATGTGGACTGTCCATCATGTGGGCCGCACCTTCAATGTGGAGCCAACCTTTGATGTGGACCATTCATTGTATGGGCTGTCCATCATGCAGGGCCCACCTTGGATGTGGGCAATTCATCATTATGGCCTGACCTTTAATGTGCACCATTCATTATGTAGGGCCCGCCTTTGATGTTGGTCATTTATCAAGTAGGGCCAACCGGCAATGTTATTATCCATCATGTGGGGCCCACCATCAATATTCACTGCCCATCACATGCACCCACCATGCACGCCAACACTATCTATTCATGTGGGGCTTGCCTTGATGCTAAACAACGTGCTTATCCTTGCCTCTTTCACTTCTCCTATTCCCCTCTTTAGCAACTTGTGAAAAAGTAGAAAAGTTAAAAATATTAGCTGAAGGGATTATATACTTTTAAGTAAAAAAGTTGCTTGTTAATTGTCATAAACCAAACTTACTTATCTGAAATAAGTTACTTATCTACTGCTATAAGTAGAAAAAATAACTTATTTGGTGGCATCCAAACGGGCCCTTAAAGTCCCCCGTTTGGCAACAATGGGACAGAGACTCAGATGGCGTAGTGTAACACGGCATCACCTGTGCTGTTGGGAAAGTTCTGTGGGCCCCAACATGACGTATGTGTTTTATCCATGCCGTCCATCCATTTTTCAGCTTATCTTAGGGCATGATAAAAAAAATGAGGCAGATGAAAATCTTAGGTGGACCACACCACCGGAAATTATGATGATTGAATGCCCACCATTAAAAATCTCCTAGGACCTACTATAATGTTTATTGCCATCTCATGTTGTTTAGGTCACACAAACCTGAATGAAGGGAAAACAAAAATATCAGCTCAATCCAAAACTTTTGTAGCCTCTAAGAATTTGCTAATGGTGGGAGTTCAATCACCATTGTTTCCCATGGTGTGGTCCACTTGAGATTTGGATCTCTCTCTCTCTCTTTTTTTCATCATGCCCTAAAGTGCATGAGCTAAAATATTGATGGACAACGTAGATAACAAATATATCATGGTGGCCAGTGTGCTACACTACGCAATCTGAGTCACCCCAGGGTGGCTTCTATCAAGATGGATCTGAGAATGATTCAATGATGGGAAAGGTGGTGGGCCACACATGGTGTAACAACCCCGCTCAAAGATATGATATTGTCCGTGTTGTCCGAGAGCTCACGGTTTCGTTCTCGGATTTTATCCCCAAAGGCCTCATATCCTTAATGTGGGAACTCCACATATATCTAGGACTTTGGGCGTTCATCCATTCGATGTGGGACTAAAGCCACTGGCCCGACCGATTGGAGCGCTATTTTCGAAGCCCGACTGATCCCCAAGGACCCGGATGACAACCCACGCTCAGACCACAGCTTAGATGACACATGGCATTACATCCCCCCACCCTCAGGGTAGAGCCGCCCTCGGCTCTGATACCACCTGTAACAGCTCCGCCCAAAGATATGATATTGTCCGCTTTGCCCGAGGGCTCACGGTTTTGTTCTCGGGTTTTACCCCAAAAGGCCTCATATCCTTAAGGTAAGAACTCTATATATAGCTAGGACCTTGGGTGTTCATTCATCCGATGTGGGACTAAAGCCATTGGCCCGACCAACTGGAGCATTATTTTCGAAGCTCGACCGATCCCCAAGGACCTGGATGACAATCCACGCTCAGACCACAACTCGAATGACACAGGGTGTTACATCCCCCCACCCTCAGGGTAAAGCCACCCTCGGCTCTAATACCACATTGTAATAGCCCCACCCCAAAGATATGATATTGTTTGCTTTGCTTGAGGGCTCATGGTTTTGTTTTCGAATTTTACCCCAAAAGGCCTCTTGGGGGAAACCCCGAGACCAAAACCGTGCGGCTTTGGCTAGAGTGGACAATATTTGTACAGTGTTAGTGGGGGCGTTACAAAATTGGTATCAGAGCTGAGGGCGGCTTTGCCCTGAGGGTGGGGGATTCTAACACCCCGGTGTAGCTTGATTGTGGTCCGAGCGTGGGTTGTCATTCAGGTCCCGTTGGGATCGGTCGGGCTTCAAAAATAACGTTCCAGTTGGTAGGGCGCTGGGTAAGGTTAGTCCCACATCGGATGGATGGACGCCTTGACCTTGGGCTATATGTGGAGTTCTTACCTTCTCTATATAGACGTGTTTTGGGGGCAACTTCGGGATCAAAATCGTGTGGCTTTGGCCAGAGCGGACAATATTTGTACAATGTTGATGGGGGTGTTACACATGGTCAGGGGCTATTGACGTCGGAAAAAAAAATTGTCACATGGCCCACCAGGAAATACCCCCAATATGTGATGCAGAGAGGTGTTGGTAGATGGACCCGTGGGGCCCACTTGTGGACAACCACTTGTGGGTGGGGCCCATAAGGATGTTCCCGCATCCTCCTTCTTCCGAGAGTTTGAAATTCAGTTAGAAATTTAAAACCTCGGAAGAAGATGAGATGTAATAAGATAATGTTAAACCAACCTTATCTCATCTCATCCCTTATCTCTTTTTCCTCTATTTATAAGAGGATTCTTTCCGTAATCAAATGCAAGAAACACTTACGGAGAGAAAAAGAAGAAAGTAAAAGGAGTGTCCCTTTAGCCCATTTCTTTCGATCTAAGCTATAAATCATAATCCGGGGACCATCCTCACCGTAGAATCAGAGGGGTGATCAGACCCACTTGTTCCTGTAGCAAATAGGCGGATCGCTGGATCGCACCGCATATCCTCGGCTTTGCGAAGGTTCTCTTCGTGTAGACCGTCGGATCTTGGAGGCCCACTCTTCCGCAAATTACTAACAGTAGTATCAGAGCCATTGAACGGCGGATCTCCGATTTAAAGAGGATATAATCGCAATCGAGGTAAGTGACCTTAATTTTAGGATTATAGATTAAATTAATTTTATTCTAATAATATGTCGATCATTAAATCAATCATCTAATTAATATTCCTTTTTGTCCAAATCTCATTTTATTTATCTCTGAGGTATGGAGATTAATAAAATTGAGATTATTAATAAAATTTATTTATCGCGAGCCGCTGCCGCCGCCGCTGCAGCGCCTGTAATCGCCCACTGCTGCGACCATGACCAGCGGCAGTACACGCCGCCGCCGTCGCCGGCCAGCGGCAAACAATTAAACTTCATTTTTTTGGGTTTCTTCAAACCCTAATGAAGAAGGAGGAGGAGATGGGCCTTTTGGGCCTAGATTGGAGATTGGAGATGGGCCTTTTGGGTCTAACTTGAAAAATGAAGAAGAATTGAAGAAGAAAAAGGAATAGGGCCTTTTTGGCCTAGCTTGGAAATGGGCCTTTTGGGCCTGATTTGGAAATTGAAAATTGAAATTGGATATGGGCCTATCCTTTTGGGACATGGCTTAAGAATATTGGGCCATGGCCTGATGGTTGGGCTGATGGGCCTATCCTTTTAGGCCATGGGCTGGTGGTTGGGCTGGTGGGCCTATATATATATATATATATTTTTTTTTTTGAGTTGGGCCTAATTCATAGAATTATGGGCCTGTCCCTTATAAAAGAAAATGCTAATTAATATAAGTGAGGACCAATAAAACAGAAATGACCATCATTGGACATCCATATGTGGATGGATAGCCTATAATAACCATCATATATTAAGCACAAATAGAGATGGGCCGGACTAAGAAGCCCAAATCACTTAAAATCAAGATTAAGTGTATCTTGTATAAGGGCCTTTAATAAGCCATTTATGGATTGATTTAGACCAAGTAAAGGCAAGTGACTTGGGGTTTTTCGGCAAGATCTAACCGATGGTATGGTCCGTTTTTGTAATTAACGGTCTAGATCTAAAATTAACCTGATCATCGATGTATGTATTAAAATAAAAGCATATAAAAGAAATTATGGATTTTATTAATCTGTCTCCACATATATCATGATTTATTTAATGTACTTGTGCGTGCATTAATACATATATGTGTGCAAATGAATGATGATTTTTCTTTATATCCATATGATCACAATTGATCACGGGTCCACAAATGAATGGAACCATCATCAACCATGATGAACAACATTGATGAGAGGATCCATCATCAATGGTGAACATAAATGGTAATGATCAGATCCATCATAAATGGACACGATCAATGTAGTGATTGTATTGTCCTTTAATCATAGAACTTCTTTTATTCGTTCAATGGACATGATTGTTTTCTTTAATCTAATAATTTATTCTTTTTGACTTTAATTTTTATATGATTAAAATTAAGTCCCCATTTCATTAGAATATAGATCTCATATCCCAAGGTTGTGCATAACCTAAGTGGGAGTTTTATTCATTCCTTAAATGATGCATAAACCCATAATGGTGGGTTGTAGGTTATACAATTAGATAGTCGTAAAAGCATCATTTTTATTTTATTTAGAGAACTTGATTGATCTGCACCACCCATACAGGTATGTAGGCTTTCAGATCCCTTATAAGATGGATTGCATACTTTTATAAACTTAAAAGTTTGAATAACTAGTAGAAATTCTGATTATTAGTGCCAATATTTTAGATCATATCTAAGTAGTGATACATGATGCGATGTAGAGATGGCCTCTAAAGCATTGATTGCCGATCAACTAAAAGGACAACATTTCGACGGTAACAACTACGAAGACTGGTCCCGCGCAGTGCGAAGCCTTCTAAACGAAGATGACATTTCGCACACTTTGGGTGGAGTTCAAGAGGAACCCATATTTGCTGAAAATGGAAATCTAGGTGAACATAGGGCCGCGATGAATTGCTACAATAAGTGGCGTAAACAAAATCGCTCCGCCCATAATATTTTGATTAGCACAATGCACAAAGAACTCATACCCACGTATGAAGTGCATGAAACCACTAAGGGGATCTGGGATGCACTGGCTAATGCCTATAAGCAGAAGTCAGATGCAAAGGTTCGGGCTATGAAATTAGAGTTCAAAGAATACAGGATGCCAGTAGGTTGCCCCATCAATGATCATATCCGTAAGATGGAGCAGATGATAGGAGCCCTGAGGAATGTAGGGTGCAAACTAACTGAAAATCAAAAGATTATAGCTATGCACTGTTCCTTACCCGAATCATGGGCCCAAATCAAAACGATTCTGAACTATACTGATTCTATCACAACGTTCAGAGACTTTTGTGGTCATCTGGTATGAGAGGTTGAAATGAATGCAATTCAGCCAGGTTCGGCCAAGGCTTTTGCAACAGAAACCCACAAGCGGAAAGCTAACAAGAGAAAGTTCAAAGCTCGCAAGAAGGCAAAGAAGAACAATCAGGAACAGAAGACCGCAACGCCTCTTCCAAATCCTAAGAAGGGGAAAGGAAAGAGGAAACCTAAAAAGACAAACATCACCTGTTTCGTCTGCGAAAATCCCGGCCATTATGCCCGTCAGTGTGCACAGAAAAAGACGATAATTCCTCTGTCACTAGATATTTTGTTTTCAGGCGTTTGTTTTGAGATCCTTTTCATTGATATCCTATCTAACGAGTGGATTTTGGATTCAGGCGCAACAAAGCACGTGACACGAGATCGTCGAGGACTCGAGGAATTTCGACCTATAGCCACATGGAGCTACAGGGTGTACATGGGGAATAACGCTACTGAAGACGTGCTAGGGATTGGTGTTTATCATTTCCGTACGCGCGTAGGGCACACAATAACCCTCCATGATACTTTTTATGCACCGGGCATGCGCTGAAATTTAATTTCTGTTTTTAGGTTGTTAGTTAATGGTTTTGACATTCGTTTTTTCGGGATAAGAGTTTCTTTAAGACTCAATAACCTCATCTTTGCATGGGGAAACTTGATTTCAGATTTATTTATTCTAGATGTAGATAATGATAATGCACTTCTTGCTTTGTCTGCTACATCGAATGAACATGTAGTATCTGAATCTTTAAAATGGCACGCGAGGTTAGGTCACATTGGAAATGACCGTATGACAAGACTAGCTAGATCTGGTCTGTTAGGTTCATTATCCAAAGTTGATTTGCCATTTTGTGAACATTGTGTGTCCAGGAAGACTTCTAAGAAACCATTCCCTAAAGTGATTAGGTCAAAGGGTTTGCTAGAAATAATCCATACGGATATCTGTGGACCCTTAAATGTACGTGGTAGAAATAGATGCCAATACTTCGTCACATTTATTGACGATTACTTGCGCTATGAATATGTGTATCTCATCTCACATAAATCTGAGGCTTTTGATTGTTTTCTCAAATTCAAAACTGAAGTCGAAAATCAGCTTGAGAAAAAGATTAAAATTTTTAGATCTGATAGAGGTGGCGGGTATACATCTGAAACGTTTAAATCATACTGTGCAAACGTTGGCATCATCAGGCAATACACTATGACATATACTCCACAGCAAAATGGAGTTGCAGAGAGAAGGAACAGGACACTATTGGACATGGTCAGGTCGATGATGGCACATGCCAATCTCTCTACCACATTCTGGGGAGACGCGCTTCTTACAGCCGTCTACGTCCTAAATAGAGTCCTAACTAAATCCGTTCCTAAGACCCCATATGAGATGTGGACTGGGAGGATTCCTTCTCTAGCCGACCTACGTCCTTGGGGATCTTTAGCATATGTTTTATTGCCTACTCAGCATAGAAGTAAACTTGATAGTAAAATTATTGAGTGCGTATTCATCAGGTACCCAATGCACTCAAAGGGATACGTTCTAGTTTATGAGGATCGTAGGAGGATGGACTGAGATTGAATCTCGGGACGTCACCTTCGTCGAAGACAGATACCTCAGCCGAAAGAAACAAAAGGTTTCCATAGAACTTTTTGAAATTCCCGATGTATCTCAGGAGAGTGGGAAGTTCTGCTTCTGAAAATGGAGATACTCCTATAGTTCATCAGGACAGTGGGAGTACATCTCAGCAGGCTCCTGAGTTACGTCGAAGTGAAAGAGGTTTGATTCCCAGAAGATATTTCAATATCGATGGTCAATCTTTCTCTTGTGTTGCGGTTGACGATGATGAACCTGATTCTTATTAGGATGCTTTATTATCTCCGAATTCGGCTGATTGGGTAACTGCCATGGACGAGGAGATTGCCTCCATGGAGAAGAACAAAGTCTGAGAACTTGTAGATCTACCTTCCAATAGCAAAGCAATTGGTAACAAGTGGGTACTTAAGATAAAAAAAAGGCAGATGGTACAATGGATAAGTACAAAGCAAGATTAGTTGTAAAAGGTTTTACACAAAAAGAAGGTGTTGATTATGAGGAAACTTTTTCACCTGTTGCAAAATTTTCCTCGATCCGCATGATATTGTCCATTGTCGCAAGTTTAGACTTAGAGTTATATCAGATGGATGTAAAGACTGCTTTCTTAAATGGTGATTTGGATGAAGATATTTACATGCAACAACCCATAGGTTATGTGGACAAAAAGTATCCAAAGAAAGTCTGTAAGTTGTTACGATCTATTTATGGGTTGAAGCAATCTTCAAGGCAGTGGTACATAAGGTTCCACTTGGCCATCACTACTTTTGGATTCACAATGAGTGAAGAAGATCATTGTGTATACGTGAAACGGTCTGGAAGATCTTTTCTGATACTATCTCTATATGTAGACGATATCCTATTAGCTGGTAATGACATGCAACTGTTGATGATGTCTAAAGATTGACTTTTCTCGAACTTTGAGATGAAAGATCTTGGTGAAGCCAATTTTATACTAGGGGTTAAAATCATCATGAATCGTTCTAGGAGATTTTTAGGCTTGTCACAAGCCACTTACATACAGAAGATCTTAGGGCGGTTTATGATGGAAAATTCAAAAGCTGTTGAAACCCCTATGGATAAAGCTACCAAGTTAGACAGGAAATCGTGTTCCCAGAAAGAAGCTGAGAAATCGGCAATGTCCTCAGTACCTTATGCGAGCGCAGTAGGTAGCTTAATGTATGGTATGCTTTGCACCAGACCGGATATTAGCTATGCAGTTGGCATAGTCAGCCGTTACCAGAGTAACCCGAGACAGTCTCATTGGCAAGCTGTGAAACGTATATTCTGCTATCTCAGAGGAACCAAGGACTTGATGCTGTGTTATGAAGGCGCGAGTCTCGAGCTCAAAGGATATTCAGATGGCACCTGGGGTAATGACGTCGACGAGGGAAAGTCTACTTTAGGATATGTCTTCTTGCTCGGAGGGGGAGCTATCTCTTGGTCGAGCAAGAAACAGACATCCACGGCACTTTCATCTATGGAGGCCGAATACATTGCATGTTGTGCTGCAGTTCAAGAGTGTGTATGGTTTCGCAGATTCCTACTAAGATTGGGTGTTGTTCTAGGCATACATAAGCCTATATCGTTGAGGATAGACAACACCTAGGCCATTGAGGCAAAGGATCCGAAACACCACCAGAAATCGAAGCACATTGAGATAAAGTATCATTACGTTCGTGATCAAGTGAAAGAAAAGAAGGTTATCCTCAGCTACATTCCTACCAAGGAGATGATGGCTGATCCCATGACGAAACCTATATCTAGAGATCTATTTCAGGTTCACGTCAGGCAGATGGGATTGAGGAAATCTTGATTGATATGCTTGTATCATGTATCTTTGATCTTTCATGAATAATAAATTTCATTTTATTCAGTATTGAGCACTTGTTAGACCAGGTATGTAGATCATCAGCATTTTCTTTGAGATCAAGTAGGATTTCAACTATTATCGGCAGACCGGTTACCCACCCGCACGGGTTGACCAACCCTAAATGTACAAGAGAGGTGCACTTAGGGTGATGTTCATACACTGAGGTATGAACCACCCTTTATTGAAAATAATAAAGGATGAGGATGCGAATGAGTTGTATCCGCCTTCAGTTCTATAAGATTGAAGATGAGACTGACAAAGTTGAATAACATAGTCACACCATTACTCATAATGCGAATAATGTTATGGCCTAAATCACAGCCAAGTCGTGAGGTTATGAGATGAGTCATACCTCATGTGAGATGACTTGCGTATTGTAGACCCGACAGATACCTAGTATTGTCTACTTTACGGCGTGGATTGTAGCCACGTGCTTGGACCTATTACCTACAGATTGCTTTGATTCGATCTAATCATTGCAACGTGCGAGTAGCCAGTCCCGTAGGTGACTCTTTGTGTCCTCAGCTACCCTCCTCTTGTGTACAAGAGGATGAGATTGAGTGTCGCTACTTTAGTATATGATGATGAAAGGCCCTTGATTGGTCAGACTCGTTTATGCTAGGAAAGCGGCTTGATCGATTCCAAATTACATATCTGCGTGGGGAAGATCCCGTGACAGCTACACCAAGTTTCTAGAACTATAAATACGCACTTGAAGACTTATCCGCCGGCAGTATCGAGTTTTCTTAGACTTTTACAAACAATATTCTGTTTCAAAATATATATGTATATATATTACTTTAAAAAATGAATCAAATTGATGTTTGTAGAAAATCAAGTTTTTTATTATAGAATAAACTCGATAAGTTGGATAAGTACGTATGTTGGCCGAGTACTCCAGATTGGGAGTTAACTCTATCTGGTGTGGTCATATGGACTAGGACAGGCATGGTAAAGCTTGGGTTATTGAGTGCTAGTTAGGTGGTCACTTAGTACTCAAACACCTGTGAGAAGATAACAGTGTTCCAGCTGGTCCTACGCCTCTGATTCTTTTGATCGTGATTCTTTTAGTTTTAATTGTTATGTGATGAGCTAGATGGACAATGCATGATGTGCCTATCCCACAATGTGATTGAGTGGGAGATGTTGGTAGATGGACCCGTGGGGCCCACTTGTGGACAACCACTTGTGGGTGAGGCCCATAAGGATGTTCCCGTATCCTCCTTCTTCCGAGAGTTTGAAATTCAATTAGAAATTTAAAACCTTGGAAGAAGATGAGATGGGATAAGATAAGGTTAAACCAACCTTATCTCATCTCATCCCTTATCTCTTTTTCCTCTATTTATAAGAGGATTCTTTCCGTAATCAAATGTAAGAAACACGTACGGAGAGAAAAAGAAGAAAGTAAAATGAGTGTCCCTTTAGCCCATTTCTTTCGATCTAAGCTATAGATCATAATTCGGGGACCATCCTTACCGTAGAATCAGAGGGGTGATCAGACCCACTTGTTCCTGTAGCAAATAGGCGGATCGCTGGATCGCACCGCATATCCTCGGCTTTGCGAAGGTTCTCATCGTGTAGACCGTCGGATCTTGGAGGCCCACTCTTCCGCAAATTACTAACAGGAGGACGTGGTAGGTCGATCACCGTCTCCCTAACCGAGAGTTTCTCGAATCCACGAGAAGAAATAAAAGATAAAAAGAGGAATTTAATTCCAAATAATTGCTTTATTGAAGATTGAATGAATGCTTAAAAAATATAATTACCTTACTTTAAATAATAAACTAAATTCTAAATTCGTAATTAACACTAACTTGCAAAGGAAGAAAATGATCCTAATACAATTAGAAAAGAAATAGAAAAATCTGCGTAAACTGTATAATGCCCGTCAGGCGCCGTCTTCCTTCTACTGATACGAGCAATCCACATGTCTGATTGCCACAAAACTTTGTGCTTTTACTGACATTGACGTACTCTTCAAGATGGTCGGCTCAGATTCTCCATAACAGTAGTAATGGGCCACCTGGACCATCTCCAGTTTCAGTGGGCGGAATTCGAAGGTTTCTGGACAGTTCGTACCATTTTGGACGCCATGATCAATCCATAACTCGGATCAACGTGAAACTTGTTGGGTTTTCTCGGCGTCGAGCAGCTCTACGACATGGATGGAATTGATCATATAAATGATCAAGATGGGCCCCATGAGTTGGGCCGAAGTTCAAAAATGGGAATAACAATTTTCTGTTCGGGTTGAAACTCCAAAATATGAAATTCCTTAGTTTTCTCTTGCTTTTCTTCCTGTCCATCTCCCGCAGGAAGGTGCGTGATCCACGCCCTCGATCATGGGGTTCTTCCCCTACATCATTCTTCCCAACTTGAAAAAAACTCGTCCTTGAGTTTCGCTTTAGGTTATGGCCATGATTTGCTTTTAACTTTGGAAGTCGATACTTGCTGGCCTTATCCTGGAATGCAACAACAAATTTCTCCGACTTCTTCTCCATGTCAACATGAATAATTGCAATCTTCTCTGACACATCAAAAGTTGATCTTTTCTGAAAAAGGACAATTTCCTTCACAATGAACAATTCATCGGGAAGTTCAGCAACTGTGATCGCCTCGATTTCCTGCATTGCTGGCGTGACACTTTCTTGGATACTTATGGATTCTGTCAAAACTGACTCCATAATGTCTGGAATAACTTTAGACTTTCCTTCCCTATCCTTTAAGACTGAGGTATTGATTTCCTCCACCTCTTAAGAATTTTGAACATCTTCTAATATGGTGGTGGGTTGTACTTCAATGACTTGATCTGAAGTTGCATTACTTCGAAAATCTTTTTCAACAAAATCCCCACAATCATTCCCACATGCAGGTCGTCGTACGATGATGTCTTCGACCTCTTTATCGCTAGGTTTTGAATCGTTTGGGGTAGCCCTGCGATAGGCCACCTGGGGTGCTCTACGGAACATGGGGTTATTCCGTACAGCGAGCACAGGTGGTTGTTGACTGTTGCCTTGGGCTTGTGGCAGATTTAATGCCGCTACAATACGGTTGAGGGTTGCCTGTATACCTTGCAGGATCAACCGATTTTTCCGTTGTGCTTCATCGAAAGCTACCGCCGTAACATAATCCCTTGGAGCACCGTCCTTAGGATTAAGATCCAACCCTTTATTAGAGGTCATCATCCTGAGGAAGAAACCTCTCTCTGATACCAATGACGCAGGGAGGACGTGGTAGGTCTATCACCGTCTCCCTAACCGAGAGTTTCTCGAATCCACGAGAAGAAATAAAAGATAAAAAGAGGAATTTAATTCCAAATAATTGCTTTATTGAAGATTGAATGAATGCTTAAAAAATATAATTACCTTACTTTAAATAATAAACTAAACCCTAAATTCGTAATTAACACTAACTTGCAAAGGAAGAAAAGGATCCCAATACAATTAGAAAAGAAATAGAAAAATCTGCGCAAACTGTATAACGCCCGTTAGGCGCCGTCTTTCTTCTACTAATACGAGCAATCCACATGTCTGATTGCCACAAAACTTTGTGCTTTTACTGACATCGACGTACTCTTTAAGATGGTCGGCTCAGATTCTCCATAGCAGTAGTAATGGGCCACCTGGACCATCTCCAGTTTCAGTGGGCGGAATTAGAAACTTTCTGGACAGTTCATACCATTTTGGACGCCACGATCAATCCGTAACTCGGATCGACGTGAAACTTATTGGGTTTTCTCGGCGTCAAGCAGCTCTATGAAATGGACGGAATTGATCATCATAAATGATCAAGATGGGCCCCATGAGTTGGGCCGAAGTCCAAAAACGGGAATAACAATTTCCTGTTTTGGTTGAAACTCCAAAATATGAAATTCTTTAGTTTTCTCTTGCTTTTCTTCCTGTCCATCTCCTGCAGGAAGGTGCGTGATCCACGCCCTCGATCATGAGGTTCTTCCCCTACATCAATACGACAATAACTTGTGATTAAGCTAATCAAAACACTTAAATTGTAGACTCTCATCTCCATTGGCTGTGAGAAGATTCTATTAAGGGGCCACGGCATTGACTAGCCATCTGCTTGAGGATCTCACGCCATTGATCTAGTCATTGTTAAGAAATATAAATTGTGGGCTACCCAACTTAGACTAAGATTATGATAATTTGTAGCTTGTCAAAGTACAAGTTGAATAATTTGGATGATGTTGATAGTGGGAAATGCTGCAAGAAACCCTATTTAAATCTTTTTAATATCACTACGATTTTTTTTTTGTTATAATTAAACTCAATTTCAATCACCTACTTGGTTTTGATGGGAGGTATAAATCATGCTGTGGGGCCATTTATGATATTCTACTTCTGAACTGGACCAATAACCAATGGTAGATCTGATGCATGTCGCATCTGGTCCACACTCATTTCCAACGTTAATTTTCATATAATCTATATCAAACCATTCAAAGGCCCAAAATTTTAAGGAATCCATTGGACCATCATTTTCCACCTTGGAAAATTGTGATTCTGAACGTGTGAAGAGTAGGACACTTTGGTGGGCCTCACATGAAGAATCCTGTAGTTGGGTGATTTATAAGTCATACTAGCTAGTTTAAAATAAAGATTTTTTTCATACTTTTTAATTATTAGGTTTTAATTACTATTTCTGTCACTTTTCTTGCTGCCTAATTTTGGGATATTAAAGAATGTGAAAGTAGTATTGGTTTAAAGCTTATTAAGTTAGTTTTCTAATGAACTCATGATCATGCAATTCTAATATTATATATATGAGCAAGCTATGGTTGGTTATCCGAAGATGTGTATAGTTGTGACGGGATTAAGAGATGTTTTTATCATTTTGAATATTTGTCAAATAGATTGTTAGAACTAGAAGTTAAGATGGAGTTAATGGTCTAAATTAGTTACAGTTAAGCTTAGGGATCCCTTGGCTTTCCATTTTCCTATGAAATATAAAGAAAATGAGTTATCATTATTATTTCTAGCTGTTTGTTTACGCAGGAGCTATGGCTTGTAAACTAAAAGTCCAATAAAAGGAAGTAAGTAAATTATAATCATTACATTTTCACATTATATAATTTTCATTTTTACAATAAACTTTTAATGAGATAAACAATGTAGCAAAATCATCATTGCAATAATATATAAGTGATATCACTACATAATTAAAAGAGTAAATAATCATTGCCCATTTACAGCCTATTTACAGTTTTAATTGAGAAACCAAACAAGCCCTTAATGTAATACTCTCATTGTAATGTAATTTAACAGTTAAATGATTTCAAAAACTCCCATTGCCCATTTACAGCCATGTACTTTTGTAATTGGGGAAACCAAACTGGCCCTTAATGTAGTGCCCTCATTGTAATGTAATTTAATAGTCAAATGATTTTAAAAACTTGTGTTTTCCTATACAAGCAAGAGGAGAAAAATAATGCTTTGTATCTTTTGAATTTCTGATTTTTTATTTTCTCATTGCTGAGTTGTTTGTAAGATAACTATACTACCCAATCAACATGATCTGTTATTGAATTGGGCTCGTGAAATGCATGGCAATATAGTTTATTAATTGCCCATCACCATCATCGATCTTTACCACCATCATAGGCAATCGTGCATGTATGGTAGCAATGGGTGAGGTTTGAATGGGGTTCAGGTTAAGTTTATAATGTACATTGAGTCTAGCTCAAACCTAGCTATTTATTAAATATATTAAAATCTCAAAACCCAACCTAACCCATCTATAAATTAGTCAACCTAAACCTAACTCTCCCCACCCATTTAATTATAATTATAAAAAATAAAGTAAAAAATAAAAATATTATCATTTTATAAATAAAATAGAAAAATATCAATAACATATTTAGAATTCTTAGGTATTATAAAATAGAACTTTTATTATAAACAAATTATAATATTATAGATAAGTTTAGAGTTTTTTTTTTTAACTTATATTACACCATAATATATAATACATATATAATGAGAAGGCAAGGTGTTGATCACATCCATGAACCGCCAGGTCTGTCCTAGCAAATCCAAACCCCACCCATATGATATTGGGTGACATTTTGGATTGCGTCTGGATTTAGTCAAGCTTTAAAGATACGAATGTCCTTCGTCCAAATCTCCTATTTATAAGGCAACCTACTCGATTGCTTGCAAAGTAATGCTTTGTCACCCATGCAATAGAAAATCTTACCTTCAAAAACTAAGTCTTAGAAAGCTGGTATTTTCCAATTTCCAGCTAAATTATTTTGCAACTGGTAATGCATATTTTGCCTTCCTTAACGTAGCACACATTACAGTGGTCCAAATAGTTTGTGAGGTGGGTCCTACGATAGCGACATTACATTACTAGATATAATTGCATGCCATGTATGGACCATTATTCAATTTTACTCACTACTGGCTATAATTGTAGGTCACGTACAAACCATTATTCAAATTTTATGGTGAAAATTTCAAAGTAGCTCTCTCTCTCTCTCTCTCTCAAATGCATGTATTTGAAGAGAACAACAAGAACAAGAATAGTTATGGCATAGTAAAGAAAGTCCCATTTTGAGAAGAGAAAAAATACACCTAAGGAGAATCATTAAATTATATGAGTAAAAGTGGGGGAACTGTCCTCAAGATTCAAGGATTCTTGTTTGTGTAATGGAGAAAAGGTCAAGAAGCTCGAAGCTTCCTTGAACCTTCCACTGCCCACATGCAGTTGTATGTATGTATACCACCATGGATGGTAGATGGTTTATGGTTCGTTTGTAGAACTTAGATGTACATTTCAGGAACACCTCATGCAGGAAAATGCCATGTTCATGTATGGGTGGTTTAAAATGAATTGAAGCAATCAAAAGGGAATCTCTTCTCACTTGCTTGAGAACACCTTCACACACATCCAATAACTAATACATGAGTTAATCTTTTAATGAGAAGGTCTCAGCTGGTTGGACCAGAAGTTATGGTCCACCCAGCAGATAATTACCAACTTGTTAAGTTCATGCGACATCTAATCCATCCAATAGCTTGGCTTCATGACAAGGATCACCTAGTGAAAAAATCATCCATACCCCCTCATCAAATATTCTACATTTGTATTTTTTTGTCCTATTTATTAATGGCTATATGTTATTTTCTATGGTGTGGACTACTTGATGAGTTGATGAGTGGATAGGGCTGATTTTTTGCATAGGTGATCCTTATAGTGGGGCTAAGCTATTGGATGTGTTGGATTACACTTACATGAGAGAATTATTCGACTAAGTGGACTATAACTGGTGGTCCAACTGGTCGGACTTGAGACTCTCCCTCTCTCTCTCTCTCTTAATATACTTTAATTAAGGCATTTATTGCTTTATCCTTAATTAATATCCAAATAAGATTCGATTGTGTTGGTTTTAATCGTTCATTAGTCAATGGCATGCTTATATATAGTCAAGCAGTTCGTATTAGTCTTTTATGGCCCATTTGGTAGGAGCAAAAGTTTAGTCTTAGACAGTATGCATAGGTCTGGCTCATCACACCCGCACCTTTGGGACAGTGGTAGATTGAGTGAAGGTAACCTTGTTTCAACCTTAAGGTCCTGGTGTTGATTCCCAAAGTAAGGGTGGCTAACATTGAAGTGTGACTAATAGTGTGGGATGTGTGTAATAACCCCAAAAAAAAAAAAAAAAAAAAAATTCAGGCTCATCTCAGTCTCGTCCATCCTAATCATCCTATCTTTAGTTAATTTTTCTCAGTTTTTTGTCAAGCACCTAGAAAATGAATCATTATTTGGCACATGCAAGCATGTGCATATCGAAAACTTAATACATGTGGCACATGCGTGATACTTGAAATTACATCGTGACGTGTGGTGCATACGTAATGCTTGAAAATATATGATGACATTTGTAGGGCAATTTATAATTTATAGTGGCCCATCCATTGTACTTGAAGGGATAAAAAAATTAAATGCACCATAGCGGCAATGCTTGAAGATAAATGGTAGCACATGTGGCATATTTGACATATATGTATTATAAAAAAAAATGATTTGTTATGTACCATAATGAAGACAAACTAGTGTTAACTTTGTTGAATCCGATTCAATTCAAGACCATGATTTGGGAGGGTGACTCACTTGTCCAAATTATGGTGAGTTAGGTCTGGTTCGCTCCAATTCTTCTCATTTGTTGCTGATTTCTTTTCCTTTTCTCGCCCTTTTCTCTTCCAAACCTTAAATTTAGGTTGTTGAAGCCTTTAAAGATAATTTAAGAGCCTTTTTATGAATTTCTTAATTTAATATAATTTATTAAAAAAATCTATCTATCTAATGCATATTGAGCATTGGAGAATTTATATTTATTGCTTTTGTAAGCATTAACTAAAATTTATGTTTTGAAAAAAGTGGGTAGCTTGTTCAGCTCGGCTAAGTCACCTACAGTTGGTTCGATGTGAGTCCACTTATTGAACGATTCAACCCAAATAATTGAGTCTTTTAAGCGAGTAAGAAGCTTATCTCTAACCAGGAACTAAATTGTGCCACTACTAAACAACCTCTTAGCTTCAGACTACATTCAACTACTAGAAATGTCAGGTACAAAAAATTCTCAGGACATCCACCATCCACCAGTAGGACCATCCAGCCAATGGTTTGGATCAATGACACATAGAGCACAGTTGTGTTTGTGTAATTCAAACAAACACGAGGTCACATGTGTTAGTGAACACCTGTATTCGGTTAACGTGTGTGGTTAGGAAAGTGTGGGCGTACCAAAGTTGTACTTGACTTGAGTTTGATTGAACATTGGCACTCCTCGCATTGAGATGGATTGTTTAAGATCGAATTTTAGGACTTAGCCGCTCTCTCAACCACCGGTTGTAACAGCGATTAGGCGATAGATAAAAGGGTAGGGGTTAGTCCTTCTTAATGAATTCTTTTTGCATTGTATTTTAAGGATTTATTCTTTCACCATTAATTACAACCTATATAGTTCTCAATTGAACGAAGATAGATAGATTCAAAATATAAGAGGATAAAAATAATGTCGATTTTATTGATTTATAACTGATGCTCAGTACAATTAATAGAATAACAAAATAAGTAGAGAAAAATAAAATGAGAGATAAATACTTGAACCGCCCATATAGACAGACAATTTAGGCGAATGGCCAGTAAGATGTAACCAAAGTGTTTGATCTTCCAAGTGGGGATTCGATTGATTGGAATTTGACTACGAAAGGGTATGGATATTTATCCTGCTCCTAAGTTACTGTAGTGATGACATTAGACTGTTGTGATCTAAGCTAATCTAAACCTCAAACATTTTGCAGTATAGTTGGACAAAAACGAATGGACTAAAACTAAGCTAAGATAAAAGATAAAGACAGTGAAGATAAATTGTGTTTTGCGTGGGCCTAAAGCACTTCATCACATTCTCCTTTTATAGTTTCTAAAGCCGACAACACATTCAAGGGGTTTCCTTTTCAATATAGAATCCTTTGTAGCAACGACGCTCAATTGTTCTCTGATCATCTTAACATGACCAATAGATCTCCTTTTATTAGAAAACATTTTCAGATCTCTTGCCAGCGTGGTTGCAGAGATCTGTGAATCTTTAGGGATCGACCTCATTGGATTCGATTGGATAACAACTGCTTTTAGATTTTGCCTTGTCATGACTATGAAGCTCTGTGTATCTAATAAGATCAATCCCGCTGGATTCGGATCTGTTGGGTGCGTTGCATAAAACCTTAGGATCTCACCCTCAAACCACTCGAATTATGGGATATGATAATACAATAATCAAAATCAAATCATCAACCACACAACTATAAGAGATTTTTACGTGAAAAACCCTCAAAGAGGTAAAAACCATGGGACCTCGTCCAGACAAACAATCCACTATGAAGAGAATCGTTTATAACCTCGATCACAAGCACAACCCGCTTGGATCTAACCTTCTTCACACACATAGGGATGGATAAACAGTAAAAGGACTAGAAACTGAGAGATCTCATCGAGCACGAGGACATTGGAGAGCCGAGATGTCGATTACACCTTGAATCACCTTCGCAAGTAAAGCCTCCTCTTCCAACAAGCTCTCTCTCTCTCTCTCTCTCTCTCTCTCTCTCTCCTCTCTCACCTTGGACGTGTAGTACTCCGAATTAGCTTACTAAATCCCGAAATAGAGGCCTGTTTTTATGGCCTTTTGCAAGAGTTAAAGCCCCATTAGGAAACTGCATGTTACAATCCGTGCACACCACCGGCCGCCGGCCTGAATGCACAAAATCTTGTCCAAAGAGTTGCTGTGATAAAAATCACAAATCCGACCTGTCCACCCGCCGGCCGACCGGTCAGACTGTACAAAAAAAGGTCTAGCGACTTTTGTTTACAGCCACATTGTCTGGCCGGCCGACCAGGGGGCACCGGCCGGTCAGACACCAAAATTGCACTTCTCTCTCCTCTTGGCTGAGGAGGAAAATTCCAACAGGATCAAGACCCAATCCATTGGTTCCTATCCGTTTAGATATCGGTCTGATCTTTGGATCTTTGTAATTGCCGCTCGAGCTCCTAATGTCTTTACGAGGATCTCTCATTTTGGAAGGATGATGAAATACAGCCATATCGAGCACATCCAAATTTATAATAGGATCTTTGTCTTGGTGAGAATTTTATAGACATATTAAGTACACTTATATATTGGTCTGATCTTCGGATCTTCATAATATTCATGAGAGCTCTAATGTCTCTGGGAGGATCTCCCATTTTGGAACAATAATGAGAGACGGCGTTATCGATAAGGGTGTCAATGGGTCGGGTTAGGGCCAGGCCAAGCACTGTCCAAGCTCGGCCCTCCTCTCTCAACAAATTTCCAAACCCGACCCGAGCCCGTGACGAGTCATAATAGTCTAGCCCGAGCCCGGCCCAAGATACAAATAAAGGATCCAGCTCGAACTCGACCTTGGCCCGAGCCCGACCTTTCATATAAAGAAAGAAATTGTTCTTTATTCCCACATTATTCCATATATGAAAAAAATTCTTCAACACTATAGAGAATAAAAAGAGCTTTAGGATGAAATGAATTTTTGGGGAATTTTCGAGAGGAAAAATATTTTAATTTAAATTTTAAATTGAAAAAATATATATCCGGGTCGAGCAGGGCTAATAGACTTTTGAACAACCTAGTAAAAGTCCGGCCCATTTAAAAAACGGGCTTATACTTCAGGCCCGAATCCAACCCACGGGCTTGATGTTTTAGTCCAAACCCGGCCTAAGTCGGGCCAACCTGATCCATTGACAGCCCTAGTTACCGTGTATCCAGTTTTGTGATGGTATTTTCACCCATCTTTTAAACGTATCAAACAAGTTATCTCATTTACTACACGACATTCCATCTCATCCTGAGGTGTACTCATGGTTGTTGCGACCATACTTATGAATGATGTGACGTTGAACAGGTAAAAAAATATTCCTGTGCGTGAGTACGATTTTGTCGCGATCCGGCGCCAACATGCGATGGTTTCTCATTGGATGGGTAAAAATTGGGTGTAAACAACTCGTGAGAAACGGGAACCTCAGGATGCCAGTGTCCTTATCCCGAATCCATCGTAGTTCTCGCTCCAGTGCCTTGGGGAATAGGAACGAACGGTCTACATTCAACGAGGAAAATGCTTATCGATCAAACGGTTAGGATTATCTGTAAGGACCCTGGCCTCCCCCATCCACTGCGGCTGACGGACGGTTCACATCCTATCCGTACCGCAACATGCTCTAAGGCATGGACAAATGGAACAAATCATTGATGAGGGCCTCTTGGCATCGTGCCACGTGGTAGTTTTCATGACAACTATGCCACGTGGTAATTATCCGGACACAGCTAAATCAGAAATGGGGCCGTTGAGTCCAGAGACTACTGAACAACTTTCAAACGAATGCAACACCGACCACAGAAAATTTGCAGCTGTAAGCTAGGTGGGGCCCACTGTATTGTTTGTGAGAAATGCCATGTTAGGAATGAGGTGGATCTTAAAACTTAAGTGGGCCACACGACAGGAAATAGTGAGGATGGATCGTCCACTGTTGAAACAATCATGCTAATATTTTTCTATGTTTTCAGTTCATCTCAGCCGTAGGCCTTTCCCTCCTCACTTTTTCCTGTTGTGGGGCTCACTTGAGTTTCCGTACCTACTTTATTTTTGGACTCATGTCCTCACTTTTTCCTGTAGTGGGGCCCACTTGAGTTTCTGTATCTACCTCATTATTTGGACTCATGCCTTTTATGAGCTGGAAAAATGGATATGCACGATGGATTTCGGACGTGGATTCTATCGCAGGAAGTTCCTGTGCGCTGGGAACCTAGGTGGGGCCCACCTTGATGTTTGTGAGAAATCCACCCCGTCCATCCTCTTTTATGAGCTCATTTTAGGGCCTTCGACTGAAAATTATTAGGATCAAAGACTCAAGTGGGCCGCACTAATGGAAAAAAGGTGGATAGGGAAATTCTTACCGTTGAAACCTCCCTGAGTCCACAGAGATGTTTATATACCATCCATACTGTCCATAATGTCATTACTAATGGGATGAACTGAAAACACAAATATTAGCCTGATTCAAAACTTCTGTGACCCCAAGAATATTTCAACTGTGGACGTTCAATGCTCACGTTTTCGGCCCACTTGAGTCTTTGATCCGGCTCATTGTAAGTCTCACGTCCTAAAATGAGCTCACAAAACGGATGAACGGAGTGGATTTCTCACCAACATCACGGTGGGCCCCACCTAATTCCCCGCTCACGAAATCCGTGTCCATGGATTTCTCAAACATTATGGTGGGCCACACCTAGCTTTCGACCTTTGGGTATCACCAAGTTTCGTGGGCCATCTGTAGCAGCGCATGGCCGGATCAAATCTTGCCACGTCAAGCAACGGGAGCGGATTAGGTGAGACCTCGAATCCACCGACGTGGGTGGGACTCCTGTGGGACTTATAGTGATTTATGTGACTTAAATACACACCGTCCAACCATTTTGAAACCTCATTTTAGGGTACGACCCAAAAAATGAAGCTGACTCAAATTTTAGGTGGACCACACCATAGGAAACAGTCGTGATTGAATAGTCACCATTAAAAACTTCCTGGATTCCACCGGAATGCTTACTTTCCATCCAACCTATTGATAAGATCACAAAAATCTATATGAAGAGACCACACAAATATCATATTGATACAAAGCTTTTGTGGTCCACAAGAAGTTTTTAATAGTCAGTTACCACTGTTTCCTGTACTATGGTCCATCTGTGATTTGGATCTGCTTCGTTTTTTTTTTTTTTATCATGCACTAAAATGAGCTTCCAATACAGATGGATGGCATGGATGTAGTCAGATACATCGCAGTGGGCTCCACATTCAGGGTCTCACCCACCTCGGTGGATCACCCAATCGGCTAGCGCTCCCTATCTTTTGGAGTTTTTCTCAGCGTGTACTGCCTGTCTTTGACCATAAAACATGCGAATACGTACGCATGTGAAAGGTCTGAGCACTTTTCTGATCAGGTGGGCCATAATGTATAAAACAAATTGACATACACTGCCGCACGCCTGATGAGTGGACTGGGGGGCATGGATTGGGTACTACCCCCATCAGGAGCTAGCTAGAGAGGGACGGACCTGTCAGGGGATCTGTGGGGCCCGCTATAATGTATATGTTTCATCCATGCCATCCATCCATCTTGAAAGATCATTTTAACTCATTAACTCCCAAAAGGAGGAAGATCAAAGGCTCAAATGAACCACACTGTTGAAAATTTATTGAGGGCCACAGAAGTTTTGGATCAAGATGATATTTATGTTTTCCTTCGTGTAATACATATCTATGTGACCTTATGAACAGGTTGGATGAAAAATAAACATCACAGTGGACCTTAGGAAGTTTTCACTGATAGGAGTTCAATCCCGCCACTTCCTATGATGTGGTCTACTTGAGTATTTGATCGTCCTCTTTTTGGGCTCGTGCTTTAAAATAATCTTTCAAAATGAATGAATGGCTTACATAAAACATATACATTATAGTAGCCCTACAAGGCCTCTAACCGGACCGTCCGTCTTTAGCTAGGTCCAAGTTGGGTAGTACCCAATCCTCGCCCAGGCACTGGCCTTGTTTTGGGCCAAATCATTGGACCCGCCAACTAGCTACTGAACCTGACGTGATACTCTTAATGAATTGAACCCTACCATAATGTATCTGCTGTATCCACAGTGTCCATCCATTTGCAGAGAGAATTATAGGACATGACCCGAAGAATGAGGCAACTCCAAACTCAAGTGGACCCACCACACAAAACTGTAGGGACAATGACACCCACCGTTGAAACCTTCCCAATGCCCATCATGATGTTTATTGACAAAGCCTTGATCAAAAATTTCTGTGGCATGTAAGAAGTTTCTAATGGTAGGAGTTCAATCCCCACTGTTTTCTGTGGTGGGTTCCATTTGAGCTGTGTATCTGCCTCATTCTATGGGTCATGCCCTAACATGGGACCTGAAGTTCTTGCTCCTAGAACCTAGGTGGGGCCCACTGTGATGTTTTTGATAAATCCACCCCGTCCATCTGATTTGTAGGATCATTTTAGGACATGAGACCAAATGTGATCTGAATCCAAGATTCAAGTGGGCCGCACTAAAGGAAAAGGTGGGTAGGAAAATTACTACAGGTGAAACCTCCCTAAGACCTACAGTGATGTTTATATGCCATCTATACCGTTCATAATGTCATTCCTACTGGGATGAACTGAAAACACAAATATTAGCCTGATTCAAAACTTCTGCGGCCCCACAAATATTTCAACTGTGGACGTTCAATCCTCTCATTTTCGGCCCACTTGAGCCTTGGATTCGGCTATTTTTTGTGGCACATCCTAAAATGATCTTAAAAAATCGGTTGTGCAGGGTGGATTTCTCAAAAACAACACGGTGGCCTTACCTAGATTTCCCGTGCTGGAACTTCCTATGCAAGGTTTTTGCAGTAAATCCGCTTCTCCTAAAATGATCTCTCCAAATGGTTGGACGGTATAGATACAACACAAAGATCATGGCAAAGCCCACAAAACTTGGTGGCGTCGGGTTCAGTATTTAATCTGCGTTCCAAATCGTTGACCCAGTGGGGCCCTACTTTATGAACTGTTCAGACAGTACACATCTTTCCAACATTGGCAAAGTGCACTGGCGTGTAGTAGAACTCTCTTTCACACATTGTTTTTGCCGTTTTGAAAATTTTACATTTACACTCATCATTAAAATACTTTAATACCTTCTCTTAATTTCTCAACGACTGCATTGTACGGCTTGCAATAGCCTTCACGTGCTTGGTTCAATCGCTTCAAATCTACGGCTCATCACGTGGGCCGGCTTCACTCCCATCTTTATTAATTGGTTTGACTCTTCTGGTACCTTCTGCATCATAACATTGTTCTCACAAGTAATGATGACATTGCAATTTTCTAGATAAAGAAATTCTTCAGCTACAATTTTCAGATTAAAAATCTTAGTCTTTTACTATGATTTTTTAACATGAATGTCAGAAGTTCGCAAATGGAGGTAAATGAGAAATGGATTAGGAAGTAAATGAATTTGAAAATAAATGACTTACTTAGCGTGTGTTTGAATTAAAGTAAATGAAATACATTTAAAATTTAAATATTTTATTTGAATAAATGAAAGGATTTGGAATGTATTGGAATTTTTTAGTATATTCATAGTAACTTATGTGATATACTGAATTAGCTTTAATATCTTAAATTAATGTACATATGTGATATTTAATAGATTGATTGTATTAAGCCCATTGAAATATATAATTTAGTAAAATAAAAAATAAAAAATTTGAGCCTCCGATGGGCCACAAACATTAGAATCGCAAACAAATAACTTGCCAATGCTTTTTAATCATCCATTTAGATGGCCAACCTTTACATGATTTAGATCGTTTTATTCGTATAATTTTAGTGATGTAGCCGATATTTGAATGGTTTTGGAGCACCACTAGCATGTCATGTGTATGGTGGAAATGTGCATAGCACCATTTTTGTTTAGTTGCGCGACTCTCATAGGGAGGATTTCATTGACAATGTCATTTACTTCAATTTCATTTCATTTTCATGTATTTACTTCTATCAAAACATACTTAAAAGGCCATTTACATTCATTTACTTCTATCCAAAAGATCATTCTTCAATCTACATAGATGCATGGCTTAACACCCAGTAGATATTCGAGAGTCCATATCATGTTTCATCAGAAAATTGATTTATTTATTGATTACTAGGCCTGGCATAGCTTATGTCATGAGTGTTGCTGGTCAATTTCTAATTAATGGCTTCATGCCAACATAATTTTGATGTTGTCTTGTATATTCTTCAATATTTTAAAGCCGCTTTGGAGTAAAGCCTTTTGTATATTGACTATGGGCAACTATAGGTGTGGTTTGGTTTTCCAATTACAAGCGTAAATGGATGAAAATGGTTAATGATTACTCCTTTGTGGCAGCATCACCTACACTTGATTGCAATCATGAGTTGTGTTTCACCAAATCATTGTAAAAAATGATAGTTTGGTATTAAAAAATGTAATGATTGCAATTTTTACTTTTTTTTTTTTTTTTTTTCCAGTTGGTACACACACCCAACTGTTAGCACACCCAATCCCCCTGTTAGTCACACTGCAATTGTAGCCATCCGCCTTAGGAATTGATACCAAGACCTAAAGCAGTTGAGATGAGGTTGGGACAAGGTTAACTTCACTCAGTCTCCCACTTGCGCTATAGATTTGGGTGTTTTTACTAACTTTATTTACGAGTATATTTGAGTAGTAATTTTTGTTTAAAAAATGCTTTGAAATTATAATTATGGCTCATTTACTTTGCATTACATAAGAAATTGTAAAACTAAATACACCCTTATGTTACTGCTTATTGTGACGCCAACTGAGCTATGTTGTTTGATGATTGGCGATCCATATTGGGTTTTGTGCTTTTGTTGGTAGCAATCTAAAATAAGAAGCGGTCTATCATAACTAGATCTTCTGCTGAAGTTAACTATAGGTTCACGGGGCATGTGACAAGTAACGTTATTTGGTTGAGGAATCTTCTTCATGAGTTTAATTTTCTTAATTTTTTTGAACTTCTGTTTTTATGATAATTAAGACACAACTCATGTTTCTAATACAGCATTCCAAGAACAAATAGAGCATATTAAGAATTACTTTGTTCGTTTTACCACATACCTCTCCACGAAGGACCAACTTGCTAACTAATATGCTTACAAAATCTATTTTTACCATTATTCTTTTTTTTCTTAATGCTGGTATTTTTTTTTTTTTTTCACACACACACACACAGACACAACTCCACACTCACTCCTTAGCTGGGATTTTCCCACCTATAGGTTTCGAGCCCAAGTTCACTTATTAAAACTCCAAAGAGTCTAACAACAAGGCAAGGACTCGAACCCATGACCTCATGTTGAAACTTTTGTGAGTCTACCATTAAGGCTAGGGCTGTAAATGGATCAGCGGACCCGATGGGGTACCTAGGACCGAACCCATTTAGACCCGACCTAGACCCAACCCATTTGTTAAATGGTACGGGTTTGGGTCCAAGAACAGACCCAGTTGCTAAACGGGTCTGGGTCTGGTTTCCTTTATGTTAGGCCCGTCTTGACCCGACCCGAAGCCCATTTAGTAAGTGGGTAGGTTTGGTCTAAGTTTCAAGGGACCTGTCCAGCCCAGACCTGTCCAGACCCGGTTTTAAGCCTTGTAAAATGCTTGCATACTTAATTTAGACCCCAACCCATTAGACCCGACCCATTTATAAATGGGTCTGGGTGGATCTCCCTCTACCAGACCCGGACCCATTTATACATGGGTCTGATGGGTTGATTCAGACTCGACCCTGGACCCACCAATTTTGTAAAAGGGTCTAGGTCTAAAATTTGGACCCAGACCCGTTTAGTAAATGAGCAGGTCTGGTTTTGGCTAAACCCGCCCCGAACCCGACCATTTACAGCCCTAATTAAGGCATGAGTAAACATCCATGGATATACATGCATCAACTCAAGAGAAAGTATTATAGTGAATGAGTATATCCTATTACCTTTACAATTATCCTTTGTTTAATTTTATAAATATTTTATATAAAGAAGAGAGTGGAAAGATACCTTAACAAGAACAAATCCAAAAAAAAACGGGTGGAGCTGTACCATCTGTACTGCCATATGGTAGGCCCCACCACAAAGACTACTTGACATAAAAATAGGCCGGTCCATTCATCACGTGGTCACTTGGGATGCACATTGAGCATTATCTACAATAATAGAAGCGGACTGCGTGGTGTGCCTTACACCACCCTCCTTGGTGGCGTGTTGACGTGGCAAAGTTTTGTGGCCCTATCATAAAATGTGTGTTATATCCAAACTGTCCACTCATTTTGCTAAATCACTTTAAGACATGAGCTCAAAAATAAGGCAGATCAAAAGCTCAAGTAAATGATACGACAAAGCAATGGAGCCAATGATGCCCACCGCTAAAACTTTCTTAGGGCCATGTTTATTTTCCATCCGGCATGCTCTTAAGGTAATACAGACCTGGACAAAGGGAAATCACGAATATCAGCTTATCCAAAACCTCTATGGCTCCCAAGACGTTTTCGATGGTAGGCTATCATTCCTCACAACTTTCTATAATATGGTCCGCATGAAATTTAGATCTGCCTATTTTGAGCTCATGCACTAAAATGATCTTGCAATATGGATGGATAGCATGGATATAATACAATGGGCCCACGTAACTTTACCACACCAACACACCACCAAGGTTGGTGGTGTGTGGCACACCACACAAAATCATGCACTTGGCGGCAACAGACAAAACTATTGTACCACACCGTTAAATCATTTCCCACGAGAATATTTTATCAGAGTAGACAAAAAGTACATTTCATTTTACCCCACCCTTAACATAGAAAAATAAAATAAAAAAGAATTGCCAGAGTAGAATGTTTGATACAAAGGCAGTAAGAAATATTACCAGTTGCATTCTAGTAACTCAAAATTAACCGTCCAAAATGTGGGAATTGATTTTGGTGGATTGCAAACTAACAAGTAAAATGATTTAATTATCTAACTAACATATTAGTGGACTTCTGATGGACGGTTCAAATGATAAATATCCAATGGTCCAGATTCAGCCAATAAGTCTTCACTGATCAAAGGTTGAGATTATTTAGCTAATCTGATCTTGAAATTACAAAGGGCAGAACTCTGAAAACAAAAAAGAATTGGAGGGAATTTCAAATATTAAAACAAGCTCTTTATGAAAATCCTCCCATCAGACCCTATGCCTAATCCCTACAGGCAAAACAATAACAATTGGAGAGAATTTCAAAAAGTAAAACACTCCCGCTTAGGCCTGATGGAGAAAGGATTGCAAACCCTCTTTTCAAAAGCCTATGGGCGTGTTTGGCGCACGAGATTAGGCGGGATTACGTGGGATGGAATTACGATATCCCACCGTCCAAATTCCGCATGTCTGTTTGGATAGAGGTGAGTTACGTTTGAAATACCACATCGAATCTCGTGCTGGAACTCCGGCCGTAATGGTGGGATTTCTCAAAACCATCTCGTGTGGGCCCGATCATGATTTATGTGTTTTATCCACGCTGCCCATCCCTTTACCACCTCATTTTAGAGCATGGGCCCTAAAAATTAGGCAGATCCGAATCTCAGGTGGACCACACAACAACAAAATAGTGTTGATTGATCGCCCACCCTTAAAAACTTAAGTGGGCCCACCGTGAAGTTTATTTGCGATCCAACCTGTTCATAAGGTCACACAGACCTGGATGAAGTGAAAACGCAAATATCAGCTTGATCCAAAACTTTCGTGGCCTCCAAGAAGTTTTCAACGGTGGAAGTTCCATAGCCACTGTATCCTATGGTGTGGTCCACCTGAGATTTGTATCTGCCTCATATTAGGGCCCATGCCCTAAAATGAGGTGGAAAAATGGGTGTCCAGCGTGGATTGAACAAATACATCATGGTGAGGCCCACACAACTTTGACAGCAGCCCTTGCCTTTCAATCCACATCCAAGCACTCCACGCACTCCAATGCCAAATCCCATGTTGTAATCTCCCTTCCAAACATGGCTACCGCTGGATGCACCATCCCACGGGATTAAAATCAATCCCACCAAAATGTAATAATTACCTTAAAAAGACTTCCATCCCACCGAATACCACCGAATTCCATGCGCCAAACACGCCCTATGTCTATTCCCTGCCCGCCGCTGATGGGAGTAGATTAGGTGTGGCGCCAGCCTCACCTAAGATTGTGCAGCTCTAACTGTGGGGCCTATCTTGTATATGTATTTTATATCCACACCATCCATCCCTTTTGCTAGATCATCTTAGGAAATGAGCCCAACTGGCGGACCATATTATAGGAAATAGTAGTGATTGGCCATTAAAAACTTCTTGGGGCTACAAATGTTTTGGATCAAGTTGATATTTTATTTTTCCCTTCATTCATAGTTGGATGGCAAATAAACATTATGGTGGCCCTAGGAAGTTTTTAATGATGCGGCATTCTATCACTATTTTTGGGCTCATGCCTTGAAATAATATGGCAAAACAGATTGACAACGTGGCAATAACAATGTGAAATAATATGATGCAGAGTACATATATCAATGTCGTATGGGCCGCACCTAATCTGCTCCCCCGCCGACAGCGCCATTCTACCGTTTGGACTGTTTATTTTGAACTAATGTAAGCTGTCTGAGCAATCTATGAGTGCCTGGGTATCAACATCACACCCTTTCAGAGCATCAAACAGCTCCCATGTCAACAAGCAACATAGAGAAATGCTAGGAGTGGTGAGTCGAGGCGCACGCGGCACCTACTCATGGCTAGGTGGTAGACTCACAAGAGTTTCAATACAGAGGTCATGGGTTTGAGTACCCATGGTGTGTTTGAGTGAGTGTGTCTGTTGAGAGAGAGAGAGACCATGATACTCGGGCGAAGTGTGATTGATGATTTGCAGGCACATGGTCATTACTTAGAAATTACGTGGAATACAAGTAATTCACAATCTCTGTACCATGACCCAAAAGTTACCCTTATTTGGTCATCACACTACTGGCCAGGGGTCATTTATTGGACAGTTAAAATGAAAAAATAACCAATGGCCCTGTTTCAAGAAAAAAAAGTTTCAATGAATCAGAATTTAAGGTTTTTTAATCAATCTTCAGATTTTAACTTGACAGAGGTGATTTCTGTAATTTAGTTAGTTTAAATTGAGTTAATAAATGCCACATGATAATTTAAGAGGGGTTATATGCCAAGAGTCGTACAAAACCAAAGCATCAAATAACTCTCTAATTACCATAAGTTAGAAAATATGCAATGATTGCACAGTATTTTTCTCTTATCAACGTCTGCGTTTGAATGCCATCTTCTTGGCGGTAAAATCATAACAACAATATTTATACATTACTTAGTTGTCAAATCATCAGTAAAGTCGAATTTGGTACAAAAAAATTTCATGATAATACCATGAAAGGTACCATGATTATAAATTTCTTGACCTGCATTTTAAATCCTTCTTAATTCGGCAACAGTAAAATTACAAAGATAACACTTTCCCTTTCAATTACTGAGTAATGAGCAAAACAAATGGGCCCTTGATCGTCAAAAAAATTACCATTTTAGAATGATAGTGACTCATCCTCCTTACACTTATTATGGATGTACAACTATCCAAGCCATCCAAATTGCGGGGCAAACTGTCGATAAACAGTCTAACTCTGGTAATACAATAGATAGTAAAAAAGGTAAAATAGTGATTAGGTACAAAACCAATTCCGTAGCACTAGTGAATATGATAAGTTCCAAGCCATTGGTTTGGTCAGTTTGGCATTGGTGGACCCACCTTTTGGTCTGAGAGATGATTTTTTTTTTCTTTTGTTTTTATTCTTTTGGTTGATAGCAGAGGACTGGTATTCATTGCGAGTTGTTTGTTTTAATCAATCTAATAAAATCTCAGTGGGACCATCCCTGCCTTTACCCAAATCTCAGTGGGTTCATTTATCTTGTGCACTTGTAGCTAACCTGTTGATCGTCACCGCCCATTTTTTTTATTTTTTTTATATCTCTTTTGAGTGTGAGAAAGCATCTGTCAGATGGGAATCGTTTAATGAACGGCTCTGATATCAGGCACGTCCGTCCTTATTTCCAGGGAGCGAATTAGATGTTACCCTGGTACCACCGTAGTGGGTGTTACCCCTACCGTGTGGGGCCCATCGTGATATTATTTTTATATATCTATGTGGTCTATCTGTTTTCTCGTATCATTTTAGGATATGATCCAAAATCTTAAGAAGATCCAAATCTCAGGTGGATGATACCACTAGAAACAATGATTAATAGCCATTAGAAATGTTTTGTGAGCCACAAAAGTTTTGTATCAATCTGATATTTATATTTTCTTTTCATCAAGACCTTATTGACATTATCAAGAGCTAGGCTTGCAAATAAACATTACCAAAACCTTACCATGGGCTCTTTCGAATTTTTAATGGTGGGTACTCACTCACACTGTTTCCAGTGGTATGGTTCACTTGAGATTTGTATCTGCATAATTTTTTGAACCTCATACTAAAATGGGCTGTATAAACGGATGGACGGAGTGGATATACAAAATATCATACACGTGGGTCATACGGTAGGGGTAACACCTAATTCGCGCCCTTATTTCCAAGGGCGACGTATGCGCTGAGCATGAGACCCCATCTATACAGCGGGTGCTGATTTAGGTGTTACCCTGACCGTGGGGTGATTAACGTATTTTATATCCACACCGTCCATCCGTTTTTTAAAATCATTTTAGGATGTGATCCTAAAAATTAAGACCATCCAAATCTCAAGTGGACCACACCACGGGAAACAGTGGTGATTGAGTGCCCACCATTAAAAACTACCTAAGGCCCACCTAGAACCTACCATAATCTTTATATTCCATCCAACGTTTTGATAAGGTAAAAAAAATGATCTGAATGAAAGGAAAATACAAACATCGGATTGATCAAAAAATATTATGGTCCACAGTAACTTTTTAATGGTCAATCACCATAGTTTCCAGTAGTGTGGTCCACCTGAGATTTGAATCTTCTTAAGTTTTGGTATAAAGTCCGAAAACGAGATGGAAAAATTGGATGGACAGCGTGGATTGACAACACATTCATCAAGATGGGTTCCAAACGGTCAGAGTAACACCAAACCTGCTATCTTTACAGCGAGTATCGTTTGATGTATCAGGCACATGCGCCTTATTCCCACGTGCGACAGGCTAGCACACATACATGTTGTACGGACTATTTGGTCGGCAGCGACACTTAAGTTTCCCAACCACCAACGTACACCTGTCTACCGAGTTTGATGTTACACGGCGAAACCGGATTCGGTGAGTCCGGAGAAAAGGACGCGGATTAGGTACTACACCTGGCTGTCGGTAAGCGTATTGCATGTGACCCCGGGCACATAGATATTCCTGTGTCCAGGGCTGTGAGGGGACTACAGTGATGTTTGTGACAAATTCACTCCGTATGTCTGTTTTGCAAGATCACAATAGGTTAGGAGTCTAAATATCAGACAGATCTAAAACTCATGTGGGCCATACCACACCCAACAGTGAGGATTGAATGCCTGGGGTGAGAGAAGTTTTGTACTAGGATGATTTTTTTTTTCTTACAGTTTATCTGAGTGGTAAAAACCTTATGAATGGTTTGGATGGCATATAAATAATATGGTCAGCTTCAGAAAGGTTTCAACAGTGGAGGCTTCCGTTCCCACTGTTTCGTTTGGTACGGCCCACCTGAGTTTTGGATATGCCTCATTTTTAGATTCCTGTCCTATTGTAATATTTCAAAACAAATGGACGGAGTGGATTTATCTTGGACGTCTGATGCATGGGTTTATCTACACTGTCCATCCATTTTACCATATCCTTTTAGGATATAATCCAAAAAAATAGGTAAATTCAAGGCTCAAGTGGACAACAGTACATAAAGCAGCGGTGATAATGACTCATCGTTGAAATCTTCATACTTGCCTTTCAACCTGTTCATAAAGTCACAAGAATGAAATCAAAACACACTTATTAACTACATCCAAAACTTTTACTGCTCTTAGGAAGTTTTAACGTTGGGAATTTAATTCCCACTATGTGGTCCACTTGAGCCTTGGGCTTAAAGTATTTTTCGGATTATATCTTAAGATGATATCACAAAATGGATGGACAATAAACTCATATATCATGGTGGGGCCCTCAAAGCCCCAACTTATTTCGAGCTTGAGACAGGCAGGGTAGTACCTAATCTGCATTGATTTTGAAATAAACCTGAGTTTGGCTAGGTCTGATTATGGTGAGATTTGATTGGACCACACGTCCTTACCAGAGATAATGCCATGTTAAGCATGTTTGAAAGTAGTCCACAGCCTAATCAAAATTTCATCTAGAGCCTCACTTGACTTAGTGTTTTGTATTGTAGGAGTCTTCAAAATGTGTAGGAATTGGGCAGTCAGACTGATTGGCTGATCAATTTGATTTCAGCCTAGAAGCTACAGCAAGGTCTTTGGACAATTTTGGGTGTTTTAGATCGATCGGCCGACCGGTCTAAGGTGTGCTTCGATCGGTTTGCTGACCAATTAGATATGAAGGTGGGACAGGTCGAATTTAGAAGTTTCCTCTCTAGACTATATAAGTGGTGTTTTACGTAGTTATACAGTTCTGCATAAGTTGTTTTTATTTTTGAGTTGTTTGCTATACATATAGTATGAATTTGTACTTAAATGATATTTCCTAATTGTATTAGGGAGATAGGCAAGTGTTTTGAGAGAAATAGAGCTTGAGTTTTCTTTTGGACTTTCTTGCTTGTGGGTTGTTCATCTCTATAATCTTCTGATTCATAGTAGATCATTTTGTGCCGTTATTTTTTATCCGTTGATGGGTTTTCCACATAAAATTAAATTGTCTCTATATAGTTAAATGCTTGTGGTGTGATTGCATCGTGTTGCCTGTTTGATTTCTTTCTCTGTTGTTTTTTTTTGTTGGCCTTACTGAAGTCAGCTCCCTAGGCTTGATTCTCTTGGATATTAGGTAGAGAGGAGCTGGACTTAGTGATGAAAGGAAAGCAATAAGTTCAGTTAGGGCTGTAAATGGGTCAGTGGACCCGATGGGGTATCTGGACCCAACCCATTTAGACTCAACCCAGACCTGACCCATTTGTTAAATGGTACGGGTCTGGGTCCAAGAACAGATCCAGTTGCTAAGCGGGTCTGGGTCTGGTTTCTTTTATATTAGGCCCGACCCGAACCCATTTAGTAAGTGGGCGGGTTTGGTCTATGTTTCAAGAGACCCGTCTAGAGCCGATTTTAAGCCTTGTAAAATGCTTGTATACTTGATCCAGACTCGGACCCATTAGACCCCACCCATTTATAAATGGGTCTGGGTGGATCTCCCTCTATCAGACCCGGACTCATTTATAAATGGGTCTGATGGATTGACTCGAACTCGACTCGGACTTGGACCCGGACCCGCCCATTTAGTAAAAGGGTATGTGTCTAAAATTTGGACCCAGACTCATTTAGTAAATGGACGGGTCTGTTTTTGGCTAAACCCGCCCCGAACCTGCCCATTTACAGCCCTAAGTTCAGTATACCCTGAGGTGGTGAGATTTAATTGGGTCATGTGCTCGAGTACATGTTCAACTGATGACCAATTAAATCAAGAATGCATGTTCTACTAATGTCCAATCAAATCAAGCTGACGTTTATTAAACCTACAGATCATTCACGAGAACACTACCCAACAAGGCAGACGATGGATAAAGTCGTGGAATAATAACTATAGTATGGCATGCACGGTAGGGTGATGGGTAAATCAAGTCCATTCATGTGCAGGGCCCTATCATTATTAAAATCACACCACTTGTACAATTATATCTATGTAATCGATGGCCATTAAAGCAATGGTGGAAAAATATAGTTACTTGTCAAATACGACAACCGGATAAAGTATATAAAAAGTAATGGATGAGATAGTCTCAGGAGTTGTATTTTTAAAATATAAAGTGCATTGTCAATGTTTTGCACAGAGATAGATGTCCCATATTCCAGTTCTTCTATGTAGACTCTATGGGGCCTGCCGTGATGTATGTGATTTATCCATGTTCTTCATCCGTTTTGCCAGGTCATTTTAGGGCATGATCACAAAAATTAAGTAGATCCAAAGCTCAAGTGGACCACAACACAAGAAACAGTGAGGACCTGCCTCTTGTGGTGTGGTCCACTCGAGTTTTGGACCTACCTCTATTTTTTACTCATGCTCTAAAATAATCTTGCGAAACAGATGGACGGCATGGATAAAACACATGCATCATGGTGGGTCCTATAGGGTAGACCGGGACACGGGAACATTTTTTTATTGAGCCTCTACTAGGGTGAGAAGTTGGTTGGGCCAGAAGATTTTAACTGTAGCCCACCTAATGGAAAGCTCGTTGTTCAATACGAGTGCCATAGTGGAGTGGTGGGGCAGGTTCCACACTCATGTGGACCTATCATCGTTCACGGGAGGTGAAAACAAGGGGACCTAGATTGCGTCCTGCCCCAGGGGCTTTGTGAGGCCCAAAGTGATGTATGTGTTTGATCCAAGCCGTCTATCCATTTTGTCAGATCATTTTAAAGCATGAGCCAAAAAAAAGAGCTGGATCAGAGGATCAAGTGGCCACACCACTGACACCCAGGTCCATAATTCAAGCGGCAGACAAAGTGAAGATAGTCCTCGTTTCAACACTGAGTTCATGGTATCGATTCTCTAAATGGGGGTGGCTAACATTTTGATGTGACTAATAGTTGTTGGTGGGTGTACTCACAATGGGGTGGGTGAACTAACCCAAAAAAAAAGAAAAACTAAAAAAAAAGTGGCCACACCATAGGAAGCAGTGGTAACAATGCAGTGGTAACAATGACGTTCACCGTTGAAAACCTTCAACTACGACATGGATAAAACACACATCACAATAGGCCCCACATAGCCCCTTGCGCCGGGCAAGTACTGAGTCGGACTTGGCAGACGCAATCGTTTTCCAAACTAAGGGGAGCAGATTAGGTGAGACCCAGCCTCACCCAAGACGGTGTGGCCCTTACCATAGGGCCCACCTTAATAAATCTATTTTCTATCCATGTTGTCCATCCTTGTTTCAGGTCATTTTAGAGCATGATCCCAAAAATGAAGCAGATCTAATTATCAAGTGGACCATTCCATAGGAAACAGTGGTGATTGAGCACCTTACCATTCAAAACTTCTTAGGGCTTACCTTAATGTTTCTCTTAATGTTTCCTTAGTATTTATTTGCCATCCAATTTGTTGATAAAAGCAAATATCAACTTGATCCAAAACTTTTGTGGCCCATTAATGGTTAATCACTACCGTTTCCTATGGTATAGTCCCCCTAAAATGATATGGAAAAACAAATAGACGATATGGATGCATAATACATACATCAAGGTGGGCTCCGCAGTAAGGGCCACACCGTCTTGGGTGAGTCCAGGGTCCCACCTAATCCGCTCTCCCAAAGCAAGGGGCTGTAAATCCCAGTGTGTAGGGTTAGCTTTTGCTTTCCAAACATTTTCTTTTTATTAGACCAGGAGTAATTGAAAGAGGGGAGTTACTTACGGCTGAAAAGGAAAATTAGCATATGCATATAGTACCTCTAAACAATACCACGGCTGACTTCTTAGGGGTAAGAAAATTTGAAATAATATTTTTATATTATACTCTTGTTTATATTTCTTTTCTAATTAAAAATTGTCCTATGCATTGATCAACGACATTAACATTTTGTTCGTCACCACTGATAAACTGATAAACAAAATATCTGCTGATATTTAAAACCGTATTACGGAGAAAAGGAAAGATGTATGGAAAGGACAACACGGGGTACCTCATGTACTAACTCGGGTTACTTTCAATGATGTGGGTAAAGGACTTAACGTGCATAAAGTCCACATGGTGGTTAATGGTTGTTCGATTTCTTAAATCGTCAGTGAGTGTTTTTAAATCGTCAGTGAGTGCATGGTAAATAAGCATTTATTACTCTTTCATCTATTTAAAAATTAGCTGGTCTTTCTTCATCGAAATCTGGTCTTAAAATGACAGGTTTAAATTTGTGGCCCCCACCATGATATATATGACATATCGTGTTGTTCATCCATTTTACCATATCATTTTGAGGCATTTTGAGGCATGATCTGAAAAATGAAGCAAATTCAACACTCAAGTGGCTCACACCAAAGGAAACAGTGGCCCCAGGAATTTATTAATGGTGGGTGTTTAGTTCCCTTTATCATGTGGTATGATCCACTTGAGCTTTGGATCTGCCTCATATTTTAGCTCATGCCCTAAATTCAGCTGGCATAATGATGGATGATGTGGATAAGCCACACACATCACGGTGAGCCCTATATATATTTCACACCTCCTTAGTTTTAGTGTTAAATAAGTAGACTTGTGAAATCAAGCAATGGAACTATGTGGTAATTACTTAAGGAAATAATTATTACCAATTTATAAGATATTTACAAGGGATTTGGAAAATCAAATAGCACCTAAGGGAAGAGAAATGGGAACGGGCTCCTCTTACAAAAGAAGGAAAAGACAAAATTGCCCCTTCGTTAATTAATTATAAAGTTAGGGGCATGCATGTAAATAGAGAAAATGGAATTACATGCAAGTGCATAACATGAAGAGAGAGAAAGATAGAAGGGTTCAATGGTGGACAACCCATCCTAACTTTCAGTTGAGCGTCATGTCTTCAGTGGAAAGTCTTTGATTCTAAGGCCTAGAGCTTCTAAGGTGCATTTGGATGCAAATGAAAACTAGAATCTCATGAGTATAAAATAAGATTTTGAGAAATTTTAGCTAGAGGCCGGACCGGATCCTCTACAAAAGTTCGCTTTTCCTCTGCAAAGGTTTGCTTATAGAGAAAAACATACTCTTTATAAGAGTATAAATGATGATTAGCGGACACTTAGAAATTGAAGACATATCATACAAGTCAAATAAAACTGTCTAAATTATGTTTATGAATTTGGATGCATCGTGAACTAAAAATAGGCTTACTCAATTATTTAACTATTGGATTGGTGGACATTTATTGGACAATTAAAAATGAAAAATATTAGTCTTGTTTCAAGAAACAAGTGCCCATAAATCAAAGGTTAGGATTGTTCAAAAAATCTAATTTTGAGATTTTAACTGAGTGACAATGAGCTCTATAATTTAGTTGGTACTAGTTTGAGTTAATGTATGCCACTTGTACAATTTGTAAGTGGGCCAATAGTGTTTGGACATCTCTATCACCGTAATTAGTTTCTCGTATCGGAGAACTTGAAATAATTCAAGGACAAAAATATGCATTTTAGATGAAGTCAGGGTATTTTAAGAACATAAAAATGTGAATGGTATCCATCATAAGGTTGAGATTTCACTTGAAAAGAGCCACTCATAGCTTGGATGTTTTCACAAAGAGCAAGGGACGAGGATAATTTTATCACTACGATTAGTTTTAAGAGTAGTTGAAAACTTATTTTGGCAAGGTATTTCCTTCTCTCTTGGTTCTAGGATGAGGATTCAATTTTGGGAAGATATATGGTGTAGGGCATGTTCATTTGTAACAGAATTTTCTAATTTGGCTAAGGTGATGATAGACAGACACATAACAATTGCTCGGTGTTATGTTATAACCAATGGTCATTTGGACTCCTCTTTGTCGATGGAACCTAACAGATTTTGAGATGGAAGAATATGCATCTTTATTAGCTCGGCTTCAAACTTTTGTTCCTGACACTACTGCATATGACTATATGGTTTGGAACACTCATTCTTCGGAAAGGTTCTCGATTCGTTCATTCTACTCTATATTGTATGTGTCCTCCCCAAGGGATCAACAACTTCATTTCCCTTTTCATTTTTGGTTATCTGGTGCTCCTCCTTGTGTTGCGGCTTTCATTTGGTTGGCGGGAAGGAATCGAATATTAACAGTGGATAATTTATAACGGCGATCTCTTATTCTTCCAAACATTTGTTTGATGTGCATAAGAGAAGCGGAAACAGTTGATCATCTATTTATCCACTGTTCTTTTGCAAGACATATTTGGGACCACTATTTTATTCTTCTTCGCATTAACTGGGTGATGCCGTTTTCAGTTCATGATCCTCTTTAGGCTTGGCATGGCGAGGAAGCTACAAAGGCTATTGGGCTGATTACTCCTTATGGCTATATTTTGGGTTATTTAGCGAGCACGAAATGATCGATGTTTTGATAATAGGAATGTATCCATTCCAGAATGTCTTCGTAAGATTAATTTTTGTTTATTGGGGTGGGCTAGATTTGTAAATACGATAGATGTAAATCACCTTAGCTTTTTTATTCTTAGGTAAGTTTCTGTTTATTTTTTCTGCTTGCTTCACAATCCTCCTCTCTCAAGTAGCCCACATAAAGCAAGTAATTAAAGAGCCTGTGTGACAAAGGCCATGTGGGGCCCACTGTGATTAGTACATGAGATCCACTCTATTCATCTATTGTTTTAGATCATCATAAGATATCAACAAAAAAAAGGCATATCTAAAACTCGGGGCCACGGAAACAGAAAATGTTGGATGGATTCACCCAAGGTAGAAATCACTAGGAATTTCTCGAATTCCTAACCCCTTTTCTCTCACTGGGTCATTCTTCCCCTCTTTTCATGTGTGTTGCATGTGCCATAACCCTAGCATTCACAACTTCCCTTTTCTATAACGCTTATTCACATAAAGTTACTAACATTAGGGACATGGCAGAATGCAAATCGTATGCAGAGAAGAAGTGGGTTTGCGAGACATCAGGAGAGGGGTGCGAGACGGAAAGTGACAATGTTTCTATAAGAAAAATGCTGAATTAATCCATTCTTGGACCATAGTGGTTATAACATCTAAAGTATGTGGGGCCCTCCTTTTTGTGCACGTACATTAAATTCAATCCATCCATCGGATGCGCCCGTCGTCGATTTAGGCCTTGCAATGAAGTATCTAACCAATCCACAACTCAAGTGAGTCAGATCATAGTTAAAAATTGAAATGGGATGCCAAACATGGGCATTGTGTGTGGAGTTCACAGTGGTTTTTATACCCTATCTAAGCCTATTCATTAAATGCTAATCACCTAGACGAAGAGATCCCCAAAAATCAAACTGATCCAAAACTTAGGAGAGCCTCAATGCATAAACTTAAAGGTGTTAATTATAATTTAACATTGTTCCTCATATTTGTCATCCACTGAAGTTTTATATTAGATGGAATTTTGGGCTCTGCAGTGAACATGAGAGGCTTCATCTAATGGATGAAGTAGAGGCGAAACAAGTATTAGAGTTGTGCTTTGAAAAACCAATGCTTATGTTTTAGATCTCAATTTTCATCATAGTATGATTCATTCATTTGCTTCATTAATGTGGGTGAAACTTTATCAAATGTGATATTTATATGGGTTGAAGAGGGGGATATCTCTAAGTTTGGAAACCTGAGATTGGACACAACATCTACCGGCTAAGGGAAAGTTGTGGGCCATGAATCTCGGCCTTTGACCATGACCGCCTAGCAAGTCGTGGGATTAGTTGTTATTACTCTTGATGTGATTATTCTGTGCAAGGGTACTAATGGCGATTTTGGATGGAAGTTCTCCACCGTTAGGGTCCACAACGAGTCAATGTACCTTTACCCGTCACCCTACATGGGAGTGAATATTCATAGTATAGGCTCTTGTTATAGACCCATTGGATGCTTTTATTGGTGGATCACTTCAAGTGTCTAGATCAAGAAGTCCATCATGGTTGAACTAGATTGACTTAGGTACGTGCAAGCTTTAACTAATCCTTAAATATGAGAACATTTGATGAGTCCAAGGACCTAATTTTATTTACTTTGGCTTAATTTATAAGGTTATATTGGAGAACAACATGTGGGTGAAGCTAGGTGCATGTATTGGGTCCAGTTGAAGCTTGCGTGATTCAACATGGGAACCACTTGTTTGCTTAAGACATAATTAAGTTGACTGATCTTGTAGTTTAGACTATCCATTAAGTGTTTTCTATAAGTGTATCTAAGGTCTTTTTATGGTTAACTGAAGTTTTTAACTATTGGATTTTAATTGAGAGTGAAGGAATTTAGTCAATTTTGGTATAATATATAGGTAGGATTGCAAACTTAAGATTTAATAAAGCATACTAAAGTTTGTAGGATGGTGGAGCACCATAGTGAAGTGTTGTTTGATAAATTGAAAAATAAGTTCTAAAAATTAATTAAAAGTGCTTGATTGTAATTATAAAATAATTTTAGAAATACTTTAGTCAAAAGTGAAAAGAGATTACAATGCGCCACCACTTTCAATATTCACCCTCCATCATTAAGTGAAGGGAAGAGAGCAGGAAAAAAGATCCATATTTTCAATGAAAATTAATTTAAGTACTTAATAAGTTGGATTTACCAAATGCTGAATCAATAAAAATCATTTAAAAAAAATTTCAGATAAGCGCTGAAAATAAGTTTTATCGAATGGTCCTTTGATGTCTCTCTAAAACTCTAATTCCTTATGTAAAAATCATATCTCAAAGAGAGAGAGAGAGAGAGATGGAGAGTCATTTCCCCCACCCTTTATCCACACACCCACACCTGTGGGGTTCATCCAGTAGATAACTCTCTTCACGTACCCCTAGCTCTATTGTGGGGATGCCTAGGAAGTTTTTCTTACTTCTCATCTGAGAGATTATCTGATTTTGCAGCTTCGATCAAAAGTAGCTTTAGTCGTATTTATTTTTTATTTTTTTTCAATGCTTTTGAACTTAATTACATCTAAATAATGCAGATCCATCAACATGTTCAAAATCTGAGTTTTGAAAAGCTCATGCTTCAACTATCTTTCAAAAACCCTAACAAAGGGTAGCATGGTGGGCCCTACAAATCTCAGGTGTGGTATGATCTTTTTACAATGAATGTGGTGTTTCAGGTGTGCACATAAAATCTACACAGTGCTATTGTTTATTACAGACAGGGCATACAAATTTGCCTAAATAACATTTTGGGTATGAAGTGCATGAATGGACTCAATCCAAATGACCTATATAACTTTCTCTTTCTATATAAACTAACCCATGTCCTTCAAAACTCAAAAGAGAAATTGCTGGAAAAAGAAATTACTGAAGGATATTTGCCCAAACATATTCACCTACGTTTAAATGTTTTTCAACTGCCTACATGGGGTCCATATTGTTGTGTGTAAACCATCGAACGCATGCATTCAAGTGAGTCCCACCATGATGATTGGATGGTCCAAAAATCATGTCTATAAAATCATTAGGTGGGCCACATTTTAGAAAACAATGGACAGCCACTAAAAAACTTTCAAATTCAAGTTTTGGCTTACGTGATGTTTGAATCAGCATTAGCTGCCGAGAGTTCCAATTTTTATAGTGAGGAGACCCTTATGGACGGCTTGGATTCTGTTAAAAAACCACAGTGGGGCTATAAGTAGAGTTGTAGAATGAGCTTTTCTTCAAAAAGAAGTTGCAGAGAATTAGCCTCAATTAACTAATGAGTAAGCTGATATAATAAAGCTTAGGTACGTGGGTAGAAGAATACGAAGGCAATCAATACAAAGGACTGCTTCTTCTCTTCTTTTTCTTCTCTCCCACCTATCTTTTTTTATTGTAATAATCAACAAAACAAAGAGACTTCTTCTTCTTCTTCTTCTTCTACCTCTCTCTCTCTCTCTCTCTCTCTCTCTCTCTCTCTCTCTCTATGGCTCTATCTCAGGAGAAATGGAGGGCCATGAGAACTATGGCAGTTGGGGTAGTTGTGTATGGGAGTTTTGTTATAGCAGGCAAGCTCGCAGCGGCAGAAAGGCCATTGAAGCCAATTGATCTTGGGACTTCTACTGAGAAAGAAACTGCACCGAACGGTTTCCTCGCCACACTCATCGATTTCTTATGGCTGCGTGGAAAGCACCATGTTTGGCCTGTATGTCTTCTTCTTTTCCTCCTCTCATGTTTATAAAGAACTCACCAAAGGAAAGTTTCATGGCTAGAGGTGATAAACAGGAAATGGAGTTTGGTTGGAGAATCGTATTGGGTTCGATCATCGGATTCTTTGGAGCAGCTCTAGGGAGTGTTGGGGGAGTCGGTGGAGGTGGAATCTTTGTCCCAATGCTGACATTGATCATAGGATTCGACGCTAAATCCTCCACAGCCCTATCTAAATGTAACTAAAATCTCTCCATCTCTCCCATGATACTTTTTCGTCTCTCTTACTATCAATGCACAGTCTCTGTATTTTTCTCTTAGTTGCACAATCTTTCTAAGTTCTAGGTAGGTGCCACTCCCGGCTGCGAATCGCACTTCTGACTCATGCTTCCACTCCCACTTCTTACCAATTTATAATTGAAAACATTTTGAAACAGACGCTGAAAACTATAGCTTTTCTCAAGTGATCTTATTTTGTGATCTTTTGAGTGAAACATTGTTAAAATTCTATCAGGGATAATTAGGTTTCTTTAGCTTCTTCTTCGTTGTTTATCATTGTTTTCCTTCCTTTTTACAACTTGTTGCAGGTATGATCATGGGAGCAGCAGGTTCCTCGGTTTATTACAATTTGACGCTCCGTCATCCAACACTGAACTTACCAATAATCGATTACGATCTTGCCTTGCTCTTCCAGCCCATGCTTATGTTGGGCATCAGCATCGGAGTCGCCTTCAATGTCATCTTCGCAGATTGGATGGTCACTGTTCTGCTCATCATCCTCTTTTTGGGTATTATGATCTCCATTACTCAAGAAATTCATTCATCATCATCACACACGCTCTGATTAAAAGACCCATCATCATTTTTACGGGGTGTTTGATTTTCAAAACCAATCTTTGAAATTTCAGCAAAAGCTGATTGACATGATCTTCTTTGTTAGAAGCTTTCTACACTTTATTACTTTGTTAAAAGACCTGTCATCATTTTTACGGAGCACTTGAAAAGGGCCTTTTTTTTACTTTTTATTTTTTCATGCAATTATCATCAGTGCTCCTTTTTTTTCTCTCAAATTTCATCAAACACTTATCATAATACTCAAGACCTAGGTGTGCTCACTGAGACCAAAAAAGAAATATTTAAAAAAAAATGCATCAGATCCACCCCGTCCATCAAGCGTGCCACCACATTTTCACCATGGATCCTAAAAATCAGCTCAATTCAAGACTTAATTAGGCGGGCGACCCCATATGTAACCATGTAAAATCATGCCTAAAACCTATAAATTCATATGAGTGGATTGGATTGTTTTCCTTTTTCTTTTCAATCAACCAATGCCGCAGGATGGACCTTTCTTTCCATAACCAAAGCCATTAATCTGGTGGGTCCCACCATGAGATGAACCATGCGTAATATTTCTCCAATATAGAATGGTCCTAGCCATCCGGATGAAGATGGGCAGCTGTAACCAACAGCCAACATTTAGTGAGAGCCCCATTGAAAGGCTAGGACCATTTGATGGGGGGACAATCGGGGGAACCTCTTCCCACCATGGGACCTACCATGCAGATGATTTCGTTAACCTAGTGGCCCGTTTGGCACCCTGGATTCCAGGAGAAAGTGAGGGAAAGGAGGAGAAACTGGTTGCTTTATTATGTTTGGCACCATGGATTTGAAGAGAAGTGGATTTGAGTGGAATCCAGGAGAACTCAAAAAGGCACTTTTAGCCCTTTTTCAAATCCTCAAAAAAAGGTGGGATTTGAGGAGAAATCATTCCCAACGTGGGACCCACCATAATGTGTCCCTAACTATGGGACCCAACATGATGTACATTTTCCATCCAACTTGTTGATAAGGTCACAAGGACCGGGACGAAGGAACCACACAAATTTCAGTTTAATCGAAGACTTTTGTGCATCGTAAAGGTCTCACTCTCCATTTGTTCTTGTTTTATGGTCCACTTTAGATGTGGATTTGCTTTATTTTTTGGATCTTGGCATAAAATGATATGTAAAAATAGGATGAATGGCATGGATTTAAAAATCGAGGCTAATACGGTAGGCATACGGTGGGATTAAAATTTACACCGTCCATTCCTTCATGTTTGATTTCTCTCAAATCTTGGCTGCCAAACAGAAAATCTGGAATCGATAAGAAGTGGAATCTGTGAGAATTCATATCATGGAATCCACTTCTCCTCACTTCTCCTCAAATCCATGGTGCCAAAGCGGGCCACTAGATCTATTTCAGTCCCCTCAAAGATTCTCCATCTGAAAGTGTATACTTTTCTTGGGTTTTGAAATTAAAGGCAGCATTGATTATCCACCCTGCCAAACTCACTTTACTTTCTTGGTTACACTAGAAATTTCAGCACCATGACAACTGTTTTTCCTTGATTGGGGAACTACAAATAAATAAATGTGGGTGGGTGTGGGTGTCAGGGTGTGTGTGAAGTCTAGCTAGCTTTAGGCCCTGTTTGGTAGGGACTAAAAAAGAGTTATTCTGATTTTAGTTAACAGTAATTTATGTACAAGGGATCTTATCTTGATCTCTAATAAATAATGAGTTCCTGTTAATGGTGATTTAAAATTAGAGATCAAGATTTCGACCCGGGCGAGTCAGACAAGTCTGGCCGAGTCAACGTCCAGGACCCATGTCTCGTGGGCTCAGCCTGGATTGTCAGGCATAAAAAACAAGTCAACTCGTCCGAGTTGCAGCCAACTCAAGATGAGTCTTAAATCCATGATTAGAAGCCTGTTTACTTTTTTGGGTTTCCAGCAAACTTGAATTATCTTCTCCACCTAGCTTTCCTTTTAATTGGGTACTGATCCCCACCAAAAAAAATCATCTTTTTTTCAGTATGTTAGGTGCTAAAAATTTCAGCAGATTATATCCTTCACCTTCCACATCATTATCTGATTAACACTTCAATACATCTTCTCAAATCAGAAGCTAATTTACTAACCCGTTGTAATTAACGGCTGTAGTAACATCAACGAGGGCATTCATTAAAGGCATAGAGACATGGAAGAAAGAGACCATAATGAAAAAGGCAAGGTTCTTCCCTTACTGCACTAAAATCATATTTTCCTTTGGATAGATCTTCATCAATTGAGGGGTTGGAACTATCCTTAATTTTCAGGAAGCAGCCAAGCTATTGGAGTCATCATCCTCGAAGCTGAACGGTGAGTTTAGTGGTCCCAGCAACGCTCCCCAACCGGTATGCGAAAAGGACTTGCTTTCTCCCAAATACAAACATAACCTGTAACTTCAGACATCGAAATTTGTTCTATTACATTGAGAGAAGTAAGAAAATGCCAAGAATCTCAGAGATAGCCTATGTGAAAATTAAAAGTCCAGAATCCAAATAATTCAACATTCCAAGGTAACATCCAAACAGTTTGCTTTTTTCTGGAAATGGCCAGAAAACATGGCAAAAGCATGGTGTTTACAATCCAAAAGGCAATACATACAAAATGATTCTATATATGCATACTTCCATTAATGCTGAAAGCATGGTGTTTTCTATTGAGAAATTAGAAAAAAAACGTACCCACTGGACAGAATACCAATCTGACCTATCAGACTGTCAGTAGTTCCCACGCGCTTCATGTGAACTCATGCCTTCATGAAAGACAAAAAACTTTGATAGTCTGGCAGAGTCTGATGGTTCATACACATGCATTCAGAAAATGTACATGAACTTTGATAGTCTGGCAGAGTCTAGTTGGTTCATATACATGCTTTCAGAAAGTGTACATGTTACAGAAACTCAAATCAAATTGTCCCAATCATGGGTCCCTCTTTACATAGACCAAAAAAGCAAAAATCACACTGAACTAATGTCCTAACTGGCTGGCTGGTGGACATCTAATCGATGGTCAAATGAAAATAATTGATAAATGTCCATTAATCAGAGGTTAGGATCATCCAATCAGGTCTGCTTATTGGGTTTTGAGGATTTGGACTGCTTCTTTTGAATTATATGTAGGCCATACAATATCTGAGTGCATATATAGAATGAATACTCTGGAAGTGAATCGAACAACTCCCCTGCATGAAATGGAACAAAAGTTGTGGAAAGGACGACCATCACTATACCCTCCACCAGGCATCCACTGAGAAACAGATGGAACTTCTATAACCGCAAACCATGAAGTACTCTATATCATGGAAAACCACATATCTTACTAAAACATTGAGGAATTTACAATCCAAGTGAGTCCCAAATTTGAAAACTTCATATGAATTGTTACAAGGAACAAGGCCCAAACCATCTATCATTGCTTTGGATTTCAGATAGTCCACAACTGCAGTACGAACCACTCCCCAGAGGTCCAACTGCTAATGAGGACACAAAATTCTTACCGGATGAAGAGGTATTTCAAAGCATTCTCTTTACTTCCAAGCTACCATCATCATCATCATCATCATCATCATCAACAACAACAACATTAACATCACCACCTATCCAGGTAACGATCATGGAAAACGTTTGTTGGAAAGAGCTTGCGCTACTCTTATTCGTGTGGATCGCATTCCTCGTTGTGCAGATAGTAAAGGTGAGCTCTTTCACTCACTAAAGATATGTACTCCTCCCTTTTTCTCTCATTTTTCTTTCTTCCTTTTTTTTTTTTTTTTCCAGGTTTTCATGTCCGAAACTAGCTGACTAATGAATCTCTCGTTTTATCCACATGCAGACTTATGCTCCAACCTGCTCCACGGAATACTGGGTCCTGAACTCCCTGCAGGTGAAATCTCCCAAAAAAGGAAAAAAAAAAAAAAAAAAATTGTTTTCTTCAAGAAGCAACCAAAATGCCCTCAAAGGCAATTTAATTGGGCAGGTTTACTCAACTAGGACACAAGACGGTTTCTAGAATCCTCTTCCCATGGTAGCAGTATAGTTTCTAGAATCCTCTTCCTATTGTAGCAGTTCTTATCTGCCAAGCATTTCACAGGCATTCCGAACTCTTGAATTGTTTATGTGCTTCTTACCCACCGAGACACAAAAAACAATAAAAAAATAAAAAATCCAAAGCCTTTTTCAAGTCGCCGGTTGACTTTTTAAACATGCCATTTAATAAGTCTTTGTAGAGAGCATAACCTATTACCTAAGTTAACATAATAGGAATATATTAGTTTTTAGAGATACGCTCCGGTGCTCTCAGAGCAACATAATTTATACTACTCCTAGTTGCATTGGGATGCTTAGACAGTCTAATCCATTGATCTAGACTGTTCATTAGGTCTAAAAAATAGTTCATGGGCTAACATGCAAGTATCACACTAATCATACAAATATTAACCATTTGGTAAATAGCCTTCGATATGGACAGGTCAAGATCAACAATTTGATCAATCCATTTCTTAGGACCATTGGAGTTGTGCTCTAGAAAACCAGTGTGAGCCGTAAATCCACTAGCCATGTGGATGTGATAGGGATGATATCAATTATAGATCATGATGACCATGCGACCTTTGTGGGCAGTCTGATATCACCTTAAACATACATAGATGTAGGTTGTGTGGGGAGTGATTCCTTGGTTGGTCCTTGGGAAGTAGAGATCGAACACAATGATTGTTGACCGAGGAGAGTTGTGATCCATGGATCTTAGTACACTGTTGTGTCATAACCATCATAGGTATTTGGGATACAATTGTGGACATCCTATGATAAGATGCACAGTCATCATGTGTAGGGGACTGACCTGAGTCAGGATGAATAATCTCCACCATCAAGAGCTGACTTGGTGTCAATGTCCTTTCCCCTTTACCCCACACAGGAGTGTAAGTGCGCCATGGATGCAGGATCATGGTTTGGACCTTTGGATACTTGCATTGGTGGTTCCGAGTTTAAGTCGCTAATTTGGGGGCCCATTAGCCTAGACTAGTATCAGTGTGATCCAAACTTGATGTTGCATGAAAGATGGTTAATCCTTAGACTTGAGGATGTGTACAGGTCACAATTTTAATTGGACAGCTTTGCTTCTCTTTACGAGGCTACCAAGAGGTCATTAAAAGTGAGTGCAGTTGGGTACGTCCTTCGAGATTTGTTGGTTCTTGCACAGGCCAATAAGGGGTCCACTAGATTTACCTAATGACATGTTTTATGGCCAAATCAAATTAAATCAAGGACTCATCAAGTAGGTTTATTGTTGGACTTGACACTTTAAGGTTTTAGTAAAAGGTATTCAATAATGGTAATGGTGGCCGTAACAACTGCCATTGTTATTGTTTCAATATAGGCCATAATGACCGTCATAGCCTTTTCTTTTATTGTCTTTTCTTTTTTTCCTTTCTTTTTTTTTTCCCAAAAAAACTTACATAAACCCCATAATAGGCCACGGTGAGCTATTTTTCCATAATGGCCATTACGCCCAAATTCTTTCATGGCAAGCATCTACATGAGCTGTTCCTATAGAATTTCTTCCTTAGAGGTGGAAGGCGTAAGAATTGATAAGAAAGGCAAGGCGTGTGAGGCTATTGTCAACTACTATAACAATCTCCTATCCAGGGATCTACTTCGATAGAATTTCGGATGAATCAACAAAAGGATTGGAAAAACCCGTATTAGAAACTAAAATTAAAGAGGCAGTGGATAGTTTCGACAAAGACAAAGCCCCTCCCGGTCCTGACGATTTTCCCATAGCATTTTTCGAAGTTTTTTGGAATGTGGTTAAGTATGACGTCATAGCTTTTGTCAAGGAGTTCTTTGAAGGAAACCACTTATCGCTAGAATTGGGTGCATCTTTTATCACTTTAATTCCCAAAATTGAAGGAGTAGAAGGGTTAAAAGATTTTAGACCTATCATCTTAATAGGGAGCCCTTAAAAAATACTGGCTGAGATTCTTACATCTAGACTTCAAATGGGGAATTTCGTCTCACCTAATCAAGGGGCTTTTATTAGAGGTCAGCAAATTCTAGACATGGCTCTTATAGCGCATGAGTGCAGTGACTCTCGGTTCAAAGAAAAGAACCTGGGTATTATTTACAAACTTGATGTAGAAAATGCCTACAACCACATTAAATTGGAGTTCCTCGATTATATGTTAGAAAGATTAGGTTACAAGTCAAAGCGGAAGAAGTGGATTCAGATTTGTGTCGAGTCCCCATCATCCTCTGTGATTATCAACAGGTCGTCAAAAGGTTATTTTAAATCTTCTAAGGGTTTAAGGCAAGGGGACCCTCTCTCTCCTTAACTTTTCCTAGTTTCCCTCCTTTTCCTGCTAGGATTGGAAATCTTGTATTTTACATATCCATACGATCGAGTCCTTGGGTTTCTGAAATAGTATAAAAACAAGTTCTTTGAATCATTGCTATTTGACTCGGACCTATTCTAAAAAGGTCGAGGTATTTTGAATTGTCTGTTGACACGAACAAAGTAAGGGAAAACCTCTGAAATGATTCGATTGAGGAAGCTTTTAGCCGTATGCTTTCCAAAGGCAAGATATCGGGTTGTTCAAAGGTTTCAGGGTGTCTACAATGGGGGATCACATATCTCATCTCCAATATGTTGATGATACAATTATCTTTTGCAAGGCGGATCCTCACATGGTTGCTGATTTTCTAAAGGTGGTTATGTGTTTTGAAGCAGTTTTGATTTGAGGATTAATGTGGGGAATCTCTCCAAAAAAGAAGTGTGACTCTTAGCTTCAGTTTTTTGGATATAAAGAGGGTTCTTTTTCGTCCACGTATTTAGGGCTCTCATTTTGTGTAGGTAAACAGGCTACGCACCTTTGGGTAAGATGGTCAAGAGAATTGAAGGACGGTTATTCAGGTGGAATTGTCGCTTTCTCTCTCTAGGCGATCGCCTCACTCTCATTAAAACAGCATTTTCCAACATGCCTTTATACTTTGTCCTTATTCAAGTGCCCGCAAGCGGTATGCAAAAGGTTGAACAAAACAGGAAGGGATTTCCTTTAGAAGGGTGCCAATGAAGGTAACACGTTTCACTTGCTAAATTGGGAAGAGGTTTGCAAAGCTTTATCTTTAGGAGGGGCAGGTCTATGGGTTTTGGCTAATGTGAATGTCGCCCTCCTAGGAAAGTGGTTATGAAAGTTCGAGACAAAAGAAGGGACCTTCTGGCGCGAGATCGTCGCTTCTAAGCATGGTCTTCAAAAGGGTGGTTGGGAGACTAGGAGATCTTTCGTATACAAGCATCCCATATTTGGAAATCTAACTCTTCGGTCATGGACGCGTTTCGGCGAGGCATATCCTTTTTTCGTGTGTGGTGGCATTAGAATCCGATTTTGGGAAGACACACGGTGCAATGATTCTTCACTGCAGTCTGACTTCCCCATTTTGGCGAGTCTCGCCCTATATTAAGTACTCAAAGTGGCAGAATGCTTCTCTTCCAATGGGTTACATGTGGCCTGGGCTCCCATTTGCAGGAGACCTCTATCGGATAGTGAGGTTGAGGAGCTTCTTTCTCTTTTGATTCGACTACAACTAGTTATTCCAACTGGTGGGGTTGACGCGATGGTTTGGAGGGGGCATGGTTCCGGTCTCTTCTCTGTCAAGTCTTTCCACAATTTGTTATGAAGTGACATCTCAGTGGCTTAAGAGGAGCATGCCTTCCATTTTTTTTTCTATGATGCGCTACCTAAAGTAGCAACTTTCACTTGTTTGGTGGGAAGGAAAAGGGTATTGACAATGGACAACCTTCAGAAAAGGTCCCTCATTATACCAAAAATGTGTTGTATGTGTAGTCAAGATGCCAAGTCCATCGATCATTTGTTCATCCATTGCTCGTTTACGTATAAGGTTTGGGATTTTTTCATAACTGACTTTGGAGTGTTTTGGATCATGCCAAGTTCGGTTAGGAATCTTTTATGGGCTTGATTGAGGTTGTTTCAGTTGGCGTTTGAGACTCCCAACTATATGATTGGCGATTTGGGGCGAAAGGAATAGACGGCGGTTTTGGGACTCTACTCAGTCGGTTAGGTCAATTATGGAAGCGGTTAAAGTGTAGATTTCAAATTGGAAATCCATTTCTTGTAAAGGATAGCTATTATTTCTCCTTGTTGATTCTCAAGTTCTCATTGTATTCGTTTCTGACTTCCTAGCGGGCCTCTAATAAAATTTTCATCAATCTTTAGAAAATAACACATAACGGTTCACACTATTACATAACCATTTTTTAATACCTTATTCTACACAATTTTTCAAAAGCTTTCAACCATTAAAACAACTTTGATCATGCTTGATGATGATCCGATGGTCAACTATTTGATTAGCATGGGATATCAATCTTTGGTAGATGGTCATAACAATGAAAGGAGTAGATCATGAATATATACATATATAAGGTAGAGCGATGTACTTCCCTTACAGTAAAGTACATAAAAGTTCGTATGTTAGTAGAGCACCATACTAGGTGTACACCTGAAACTAGGGCTGAAAGTCCGGCGGGTTGGGTCAAGTTGGTGCTCAACCTTAACCCAACCCACGGTTCCTATACCTCAACCCTAACCCAACCTCGGGTTGGGAATTCTCAACCCAAGCAAGCTCGATCGGGTTGATCGGGTTGATACATGCTAATATTTTCGTTATTACATTAGTTTATTATGTTTCAATACACATCTTTTTTTTGTACCTATGGCTTTATTAATTATATATGTAGTTATTTATTATAAAGAACTTCACTTTTTCTAAAGAAATAAGCTAAAATATAGGATAACTACTCTTCTAACATTCAAGCATTTCAAATTCAAACATATCAAATTTCAAACATTATAAGTTTACTAAACTAAAGTATAACAAAATTATAAGTAACTTGTATATAGATTGGGTTCAGGTTGGGTTGGGCGACCCGAGACCTCAACCCAAGCTCGACCCAAACTTCATCGGGTTGGTGTTTTCATAGCCCAAGCTCGAGATCGGGTTTGATACTTTCTGCCCAAGCCCAACCCAATGTCGGGTCGGTCAGGTTGAACCCGCCTGACTTTCAGCCCTACCTGAAACCCTAACTCCTCATAAATAAATATTCTAATTCAAAGAGGAGCATCCTAAGGAGCCATGGACCCCTCCATTGGGTGTCACCTAGAGAGAGAGAGAGTTCTCCCTTGTCTTCATCATCTTCTCCTCCTAGCCACACGTGTGTGTGGGGTCAACCTTGTGGACGGTGTGCATCGACCTTGACCCCTACCAAAGGATCTGACAGTAGCTCTGTAATCTCTTCCACATGAGACAGATGAGAGAGAGAGAGAGAGAGACCTCTTAGTTTAGAGGATCGGCATCAACAAATCAAGGAAACTACTTCGTGATTCTCATTGCGCGAATGTATGATCTAGACCATTTGTTAATGGTTCTAAACAAGTAGAAATCTGATGTTATCTAAAATAGGAGATCCCAAGGTGAAATTAAAATTGGATTTTCAAAACATCTGATGTTATCTAAAATAGGAGATCCCAAGGTGAAATTAAAATTGGATTGTCAAAAACTAATTCCGTTGCATTTCAATGTAAAATCCAACAAGGACCAACCATTATGATTCTAAAGAATCACTTTTGTTAGGCAATTGTAATCATCCGATCCATGGCTTAGGAAAACGATGATTATAGGAAATAATGCCAAGTCAAGGATGGATTAGATAATCAGATCCGTGTTGTTTTTGCATCATGTCTCATAAAATGTGTCCTGGGCATAATAAACAGTTCAGATTGGTCGATTGGACTGGTGCAACTAGGAGCACTACATTGCTCTGAGAGCATTGGAGCGTTTCTCTAGATTACAAAGCCTAACTGAGCTATATATATAATATAATTGACTTCTAATCTGCAACATCATTTTAGGGATCATAAAATCCTTTGAACCTGTATGTGTTGATTCATCTGATATCGATAATTACCTCATTTTTGGAAATTTATGGGTCTTAACAATTAGTATCACCTTCAGGTACCGATTGCTATTGCTGTGACACTCTATGAAGCCATCTGCTTGTACACAGGAAGGAGGGTGGTCACATCCAAGGGAAAGCAATGCGTGAACTGGAAAATGCACCAGCTTTTTCTCTACTGTTGCTGTGGGATATTGGCAGGTATAGTTGGTGGTCTGCTAGGGCTTGGAGGAGGCTTCATCTTGGGACCCCTCCTCCTTGAATTGGGAGTTCCTCCTCAGGTTTTGCCTTCCTCTTACACAATGCATGCATTGCAATTAATATTAAGCAAATCTATTATCCAAAGACATGACACAATCCTTTAGCTTTACCTGAAGTTACAGACAAAACCAACATTACAAAAAGGGAGATACCTAAGGGTGTGTTTGGTTGCACCAAATATCTTGAAATTTCATGATTAATTAGTCTAATTTGGTGCAGAATTTGTTTCATGAAATAGTGCAACCAAACACACCCTAATATCTTGAAAACAATCTAAATATTGATTTGAGAAAAGAGCAATCTTAAAATTCCCAATGATGAGCCCTCTTCACTTGAAACTTTCACACTTCTGATTTTACTTTTGAAAGATCAAGAGGCCACAGTTATTTCTCTAGAAAAGAGATTCCTCCTGTTATTTATTTATTCTCTTCAGCTTGGAGAGATCAGAATTGTGGAGGTTTTGACAAAGGTTAGGAAACAATTGCACAGATAAATTGAAATAGACTTTGTTTGATATGAAAACAAGGTAATCTTCAAACTGCTAAGGTACTTCAGACGTGTAAACACACACACACACACACACACACACACACACACACACAAGAAGAAGAAGAGGTAGGAATGAAACAGGGATCAGAAGCACCTTTTGCATATCTTGAGAGATCTGGGTTCATTAGTTTACCATGTGGAGCTTTTACTTGTTCATTTCTACAGGTTGCAAGCGCAACATCAACCTTCGTAATGGTTTTCTCATCGTCAATGTCTGTTGTGCAAAACTACCTTCTAAACCGTTTCCCAATACCATATGGTAGGTAGCAACAACACCTGAATTGTCGTCAAAATAATCCAAGAACAGCCACCAAAACTACAAAATAAATACTAAAATGATCTACCATCTGGTGCAGCTGCCTATTTCATTTTAATTGCCATCATTGCCGCCATCATTGGACAGCACGTCGTGAGGAAGTTAGTAATCCTTTTTGGCAGGGCTTCATTAATCATCTTCATCCTGGCTTTGACCATCTTTGTCAGTGCAATTAGTTTAGGTAAGTAACTGCTAGCATACTGATTTCTACTGTCAAAATAGAAGTGCAATCAAGAATCTTACAAGTATAGTCTCAATGTGTTGTCTTCTATACTTCAGGAGGTGTGGGCATATCAGACATGATTGAGAAGCTCGAGCACCATCAGTATATGGGATTTGAAAGCCTGTGTTAGGGTGCTATCAGTGGTAGATGCTTTCCGTCTTCATCATTTTGCAATTTCCAGCATGCAACAGTTGCCCACTTCCATTTCCTCATTCAACGAGTTGGGTATCTCTCCACTTATTTTCAAGCCAACGGTTTAGCTTATTTAATGTTATTGGAATTTTCTCTCTGTAACAATAGCTGTAGAGACCTACAAGAAGAGCTCTTTTGTTCACCTTTGTAGATGTCCTTTTTTTTGTACAGAAATATATGTACGACCCATATGATTTGTTAATAAGAATCAAGTAGGCAGTTCAACAATAGTGCAAGTGGTAAGGTTTGAATAAAGGAATATCGACATTTGCCTGTTTCTGAAGGCAATATAAAAAGCACCCAGATCTCTTATTGCTTTATGAAAAGTAGATCAGATCTGAACAGCATGGATAAACATACAGACAAGTACATAACGTATGTCTACATTCTCATATTGATACAAAAACGAACTAGTATATATCTATTGTGCATTGTAAACCTGTAGGTCCACAAAATCAAGCATCGTATACATTTTCAGGGAGAATACACCTTAAAGAATCGCTATGTAATTGCACCATGTAATTGAGCATTGATGCCTCCACCCACTCTTTCTTTGTAATACACTACACAAACTCCAAAGTCCAAACTATTATATTACCAAAAGAGGCAACAGAGGGTAGATATAAAAAAGGGGGTGTAGAAGATTGGTTCAATTTTTCTAAATGATAAATCTTCTATTCATAATAGTAGTCATCATCTCACCGCATAGCCTTCTCCTAGCTACCTGGAGTCTGCTAGGAATAGTATTCTAAAATTTAACAGCTGCAGAGAGGCTGAATCAACATTTATTTTGTCGTGACATGCAACTAAGCTGATTGATGCTAAGCATTTGGAAGATAGGTGGTTTCCTCAGCATCATCACACTTGAACTTCTTGGCAGCAAAAATATAAAAGCGCCTGCAATGTGCAAGTCAAATAAAGAAATTCATGTAAGCCCTCCAGACCCACGTCCCTAATAACTAATCATTCAATTACATACCCTTTTTAAAAGATAACCAAATTTATTAAACTAGAAACAGAAGATCACATCACGGGCCAAGATAAATGAATCAAGTGCAAAATACAAAGGCAGCGATCATGATGGCCCCTTGCCATCTGGTTTAAATCTATAGCTACAGACCATTACATATCGATAGTCTTCCTTTCTTCCGATATTAAACCCCTCCAATTCATTAGAAGATCCTCCTTCAATAGATTCCTAAATTCGCTTCTTGCCAAAACCCACTCTAAAAGAACAAACTTTGCAAAATTTCTTGCATTGAAAACAAAAGCCACCTTGTTTTTGAGAACTCTTCCATTCTTTTCTTTCCAAACGTTCCACAAAATGGTGAACTGAACCAACTTCCACCGCTCCACATGATCCTAGCTTTCATAGGAAAGTTCCATCAGATCAACCCTCCATTAGTTAGAAGATCCTCCTTTGATAGATTCCTAAATTCGCTTCTTGCCAAAACCCACTCTAAAAGAACAAACTTTTCCCCAACTCCTTTGGTCGACCACATCCTCGAAGTGTGGTCTACACCATCTATCCAGGGGCCCATGCCCACAAGTTCTTTTCGAGGCGGGTGGTCTAGACCGGCTTGTCGACGTAAAGGGGGGTAGGGCTAGATTCATCCACACGAACTACACCTATATTCTGAAACATTTCTTGTTCCATAAATTCCTCTCAAAGTAGGGCACTATTGCATTTCTTTTTTGTTTGTTGGAAAGTTCCATCAGATCAACCCTCCAATTCGTTAGAAGATCCTCCTTCGATAGATTCCTAAATTCGCTTCTTGCCAAAACCCACTCTAAAAGAACAAACTTTGCAGAATTTCTTGCATTGAAAACAGAATTCCTTCGATAGAACAAACCTTGTTTTTGAGAACTCTTCCATTCTTCTGTTTCCAAATGTTCCACAAAATAGCGAACTGAGCCAACTTCCACTGTTCCACATGATCCTAGCTTTCGTAGGAAAGTTCCATCAGATCAACCCTCCATTAGTCCTCAAGAGAACCTTGGATACCAACTCAATGCCAAACAATGTGAGGAGAAGGTTCCAAACCTCACTAAGCACTTTGCAATGGAGAAAAATGTGGTAGATGGTTCTTCCTGCTTCGGACACATATGGCACACATTTGGCATCAGAAACTCTTTTTCTTGAGGTTATCCACTATCAAAATGTTATTTGCGGCTGAAAACCAGCAGAAGCATTGGGGGAACACCTTCCCCCCCCACATGTTAGCGCAAGGGCACCTTGCGTCACTGCATCAAATTTGAATAAAACATGATTTAGAGGAGAAACACAGATTGAAGGGCCATTACATTGCTTTTTTTCTGGCACTGACGAATTAATGACCGCTTCTTGCAACACACCAACAACTTAAGAAAGCTCCATCTCATCTTCTTTTAGGCTATGGTGAAAAACAAATTCCATACACATTTTCTCCCACCATTTTGTAACATTCCTAACAGTGATCATCTTCCTCAAGGCAATGGAGAATAAAGATGGGATTGCCAATGGCACATCTACCACCCGAAGGTCTTCCCAGAAGAGGCCCTTATCCCCCTCTCCACCTTCCCACTATGTTAGAAATCCCACTGCGTTAGAAATTGTTGGATTGAAATTAGAAACGTAATAGAATTTAATGGTTTTTCAAATTCCAATTCAATTAGTTAAGCCTAGGAGCACCTGTCTTGATAATCTCAAATTTCTAAGTGTCTAAACCTATGATGGAAGGTCTAGATCATACCTTAGCGCAATGAGATCGCACTGTAGAATTTCCTGAATGATTGTCAATGTAGATCCTCTAATGCAGGAGGTCTCTCCCCGGTTTATCTTAGATGGAGGAAGGGTGAGAGTTCTATGTCAGCCTCTAGGTAGGGTAGAGAGTAGGGGTGTCAATGGGCCGGGCTCGGGCCTGAAAAATCAGAATTTTGAATAGGGCTGGCCCAACCTGAAACAGTTTAAAATTCGGCCGAGACCTACCCCAGGCCCAGCCCGTTGACAGCCCTAGTAGAGAGATTTGCCCACATCCACATGAGTAGACCCCACACACACGTGTGGTGGAGATCAAAGAAGGAGAGGAAGGAATCTCTCTCTCTCTCTCTCTCTCTCTCTCTCTCACCCAAAGGGGGCGTCTGAGCTCTCTCACCAGCAAAGTGCTCTCCCCTCTAGGATAATATTTTATTTACAAGGAAGGGTTTAGAGTTTCAAGGTGTGCCACTTATAGTATTCTACCACCTTATAGTTTCTCACAGCCCCTACACACAAATAGGAACCTATTACAGACTTAAATCAAGTCCTTCCACTATCATAGTCATCCACCAAAAACCTATATCCAATGTTAATCAAATGGTGGACTATCATATATAAGCCATCAAATCATCATCAAGTTCAATCAAAATAGTTTAATAGTTAAAATAAAACTTCAATGGTTGAAAACCCTTGTAAAGCCATTTAAAACCATTTAAGTGTTGGGCCCAACAGAAGGGAGACACATATATAGAGGGAGGGGAGACACATGTCTCACCCACTTTTATTGGCCACACGATAGCCTCGTAAAGAGATCCAAAGCCATATAATTAGGATCATGACCCTCACATGTCCTATAGTCTAAGGATTAATCAACTACTACGCATTATCAAGCTTGATAAAAGTCTAGGCTAATGGACCCTTAGACTAATGACTTGACCTTGATTCACCAATGCAAGTACCCAATGGTCCAAAAAGATCTTGTATCCATGACACATTCACACTCCTATGTAGGGTAAGGCGAGGGCATACAGATACCAAGTCCGCCCCCAATGATGAAGATATTCCATCCTGACCCAAGTTAGTTCCCTCATAAAGGATGACCATACATGATGCGGACATCTAACCTTCAAAGTCTATCGGTGAAGAAAGCGCTCACCACAAACATCTTCCTTGTGGATAGGCACCTATTAAGGAACTAAAGACCCGCTGAAGACCCTTCACATGTGATTGAACACGTAGAAGACCCCACTCAATGAAGACACGTGTGAAGGATGAAAGGAGAAAAGGCCGAACGAACTAAAGAATTCGGGCGCCCAAACTTGGTCTGCCGGTCGCCCGAACCTCTCTGGAGGTTTTCGGACGACTTCGGGCTGGACCTCGGGCGCTCGACCGAGCGCCCGAACTTCCCGCACTTATGTTATTTTGCGCGTTTTGCTTAGTTTTAGGGGTAGTTTAGTACTTTTATGTCTTTATTTGGTTATTTAAGTGGGCTAGAGCCCTAAACTCGAATTTAGCTATTGATTTGATTAATGAAAAGCCTCTTGGAGCTTTCCTCTTCTTCTCCCTCTCTCATGGTGATGCTTCTTCTTCTTCCCTGAATCTCTTTTTTTCTAACTGCTTCTTATGCCCCTCTAATCTTCTTCCAGGTAAATCTATCCCTTCCAACTTATTTGTTCAATTCCCACAATCCCCAAATTCTGATTTTGATCCTACAAACCCTAAGTTTCAGAATTTCAAATCCCTAATCCAAAATCCCCTGATTTTCTGAATTAGAGATTTCCCTTAATTGATTGGGTTATAGCTATGCAAGATCGGGAGGTTCCATCCCTCGCCGGATCCAGCCATAGTGATACTTGAATCTCATACTTCATGATTGTGATGAATGGCCCGTTCCATTGCATGTTCCTTGTGATCTTCTTAGTTCATGATGATGACTGCTAGATTTTATATTGTTATTGCTATTTAATTCCGCTAATTTAATTGTGTTCATGAACATGCATCATAATTAGGGCATCCTGCATCAAATTTGGTATCAGAGAATAGGCTTGCATGGTTTCGTCTAGATCGAGTTATCAAATTAGGGTTTTGATTTTTTAGGTCAGTTTTAGGAAATGTCCAGATTTAGAAAGTTTCCAATTTTAGAAACTTTCCAATTTTAGAAAGTTTTCTAATTTGGAAAAATTCCAGATTTGAGTCGCATCATCTAGAATTAATTAGTGTCAGTTCATTGTAGTTTAAATTCATTGCATTCATAATGTGAGTCACCCAGTCCGTGGAGTCTCCCCGTAGTGAATGGAGTATAGGCGTTTGAGATCTTCAGGGCCATTAAGTGCTGTCTTGTGGCCGTTGAGACCCAATGGAAAGCCGAACTCCGATGAGTTGGCCTACTTTAATGGTCACATGGACCCACAAACATTCCTTGATTGGCTTGAAGACTTGGACTATTTTTTTTATTGGTATGTATGTCGAATTACCGTCGAGTGAGGTTTGCCAAGTGGAAATTGGAGGGCCAAGCCAAGTCGTTTTGGACAGATTTGGAGCGACAACTTGATAAAGTTGGGAGAGCCCCGATCTCACAATGGGACGAGATGAAAGAGCGTTTAAAAGAAAAATATCTTCCCATCTCTTATCGTCAAAAGCCCTTGGTTCAAAAGAGAGTTGCCTCACCTTCCCGTCCAAACACAGAACCAATATGGTCACCTCCTTGTAAAGTGGTCCAACCCATCATTAAGGAAATCTCGACTTATGAACAATTGGAGTGTTTAACACCAATTATATTTCCTTGGAAGCAAGACAATACCTTGGTGAATGACCAATTGGAAGAGTCCAAACATGATGTTTATGAAGTGGAAGAGTACGTGCCTAATGTCACTAATGAGGAAATGGAAGAAATTGAGGCATCGCTCATCATCGTTGAGGATGACGAAGTGTGTGCTAGTGATGAAAAGGTCGAAGGAATTGAGACCGCACCACTTCCAGATGTCATGTGTGACTTAAGTGATGTAGAGTCCCAATCTAGGTCTCTTACCATAATGCACATGAATGAAATTGAAGAAGAGACTAGTGAGGATATGATGCTAGATGTCCACATGACTTGTGATATCCCACCAGATGATTTATGGGATAAATGTTCACCCATATGGGACATTCAACACACAATCGATCTTGTCCCTAAGTTGGTCCTGTCAAGCTTTCCTCCATACCAGGTGAACCCCGTAGAAAATACAGATATGCAGCGTCAATTTGATAAACTTCTCGGGGAAGAATTCAATAAGGAAAGTTTGAGTTAGAGTTTTGTTCTGTGTGTCATGCCTGCCCTTTTCACTTCCAAGAACAATGGCATATGGCGCACATGTGGGCATATCCTAGCCGTCTACAAAGCTTTAGTCAAGTCTCATGCCACCTTGCGACATATTCACTTCATGGTAGATATGATGGCTAGTGTCCATATCCCGCATCTTGATGAGATTTTGGACATAATGGCTGATGCCAAGATCTGCTTCAAACTTGGTATTACTAGTGTTTGTTCTCAAGTGTTGGGATACCTAAAAATCATCATTGTTTATAATACTTATAATGAGAAATTATGTGTCACCCATGGGAAGTGTCCTTTTGTTTTAGTTTTTCAAATTCTAGATCATAGCATTGTTTATTTCCATAGGAGTGTTTATTTCCAGTTCGTTGATTTTTCAGAGCGTCCTTTAGTTTCACCCATGTTTGTTATCCAAAAGTCTTCAGAGTCAGCCGATGCATTCGCATGCCATATTCATGATTTGTATACACATATTAAACAGCGGATAAATAAGAGCAATGATGATTATAAAATCTCAGCTGATTCTCATCGTAGATTGTAAGAATTTCAGGAATGAGACTATGTAATGGTGAGGATAAGGCCAGAGCGGTTCTCAGAGGGTTCCGCTAAGAAATTACAAATGCGTAGTGCTGGACCATTTAAAATATTGCAGAAAATTGGGTCTAGCGTGTATCGGATCGACCTTCCATCTGAAATGGGCATTAACCCAACTTTTAACGTGGAAGATCTAGTCCGTTCCCACTATCCCATCGTCCCTTTCATGGCCTTTTTCTGATTTTGCTACACAACCCCTTCCACCCCTTCCTCCACCCATTACCCATAAGAAGAAATTGAGGAGATAGTGTCTACGAGAGACGGAGGTTTCCAAAGATACATTGTCAAATGGAAGAACAAACCACCGTTAGAATCTACATGATTGATAGAAGTGGAGTTACAGAGCGTTAACCCAGATTTACTAGAGCGCCACAAGAGTTTTAACTCGCCGGAGTCGAGTTCTTCTCAGACGAGGAGTATGATGCGGACATCTAACCTTCAAAGTCTATCGGTGAAGAAAGCGCCCACCACAAACATCTTCCTTGTGGATAGGCGCCTATTAAGGAACTAAAGACCCGCTGAAGACCATTCACATGTGATTGAACACGTAAAAGACCCCACTCAAGGAAGACACGTGTGAAGGATGAAAGGAGAAAAGGCCGAACGAACTAAAGAATTCGGGCGCCCAAACTTGGTCTGCCGGTCGCCCGAACCTCTCTGGAGGTTTTCGGACGACTTCGGGCTGGACCTCGGGCGCCCGACCGAGCACCCGAACTTTCCCACACTTATGTTATTTTGCGCGTTTTGCTTAGTTTTAGGGGTAGTTTAGTACTTTTATGTCTTTATTTGGTTATTTAAGTGGGCTAGAGCCCTAAACTCGAATTTAGCTATTGATTTGATTAATGAAAAGCCTCTTGGAGCTTTCCTCTTCTTCTCCCTCTCTCATGGTAATGCTTCTTCTTCTTCCCTAAATCTCTTTTCTTCTAACTGCTTCTTATGCCCCTCTAATCTTCTTCCAGGTAAATCTATCCCTTCTAACTTATTTGTTCAATTCCCACAATCCCCAAATTCTGATTTTGATCCTACAAACCCTAAGTTTCAGAATTTCAAATCTCTAATCCAAAATACCCTGATTTTTTGGATTAGAGATTTCCCTTAATTGATTGGGTTATAGCCATGCAAGATCGGGAGGTTCCATCCCTCGCCGGATCCAGCCAGAGTGATACTTGAATCTCATACTTCATGATTGTGATGAATGGCCCGTTCCATTGCATGTACCTTGTGATCTTCTTAGTTCATGATGATGACTGCTAGATTTTATATTGTTATTGCTGTTTAATTCTGTTGATTTAATTGTGTTCATGAACATGCATCAGAATTAGGGCATCCTGCATCAATACATCTCATCATGTGGAGGTCCATCCTTAAACCTACGATGGTCATGGCACAATAGGGTATTTAGATCCATGGACCACTACTCTCCCTTGGTCAATGTTGTGTCCAATCTCTAGTTCTCAAGGACAGCCATAGGAATCACTCCTAGGTATGTTTAAGGTGACACCACATATCAATTAAAGCATAGCATTTTTGTCCGCCAAAGACCACTGATCATCATGTCCACAGGTTAGTGGATTGGGCTCACATTGGTTTTCCAAGGCACAACAACAACAACAATAGCACCACTTCCTACTTCCTTATTTAGGCCTAACATGCTTACAACTTTCCATATCTCTACTTTGCCTCTCATATGGACCTCGCCCACAAACCAATCCCTTTCTCACTCACCATACTTGCCCGCGATGACATCAAAGCATAAAGCCTCCCTGTCCTTGCTAAACCTCGATGCCCACTTGCTTAGAAGCTCTTAATTCGTTTCCTATATGTTACCTGTCTCCTTAGATTTTTCGAATGCAATTTATCTTTTTTGCCACCTTACTAGGCACCTTAAAGAGAGAGATGTAGTATACTAGAAGATTTCAAAGAGATTATTTTATTAGTGTGATAGGGAAAGATATCATTTCTTCTAGGAGGCTAGTTTCTTCTCCATCCACTCAATCACCGGATCCCAGAAACTAACAGCTATCAATCTTCTCCATCTTGATTGGATAACCAGCCTCTTCTTCTTTAGTCTATATGCCCAATTGCTTTTTGGAATGAAGAATCTCTTGCACCCTCTGCATTAATTGTCTCTTGGGAACAAAGACATACAGAGCTGCTCCCTTTTGTGGGACCGACCAACAATTACATCACTTAGGTCTTCTGTTCGAGGTGTTGCAATCGGTAATGACCAAGGCAAACTTTCTCAGAGCAAAAAATGTAGGACCCTGGAGTGTTTTAGGAAACTTTAGATGCAAATGAGATGGCTTTCCATAAATCAAACTGTATGGTGGATACTCTAGATAATAGGATGGGTGATGATCTCTTCATCTCTCCCCCATGTTTGTATTTGGGTTTCTTTATCTTGTGACTTGAATTTACTTAGCGTCAGTAATTGAGGATGCAGTGCTCAGCCAGAATTAAGGGGGTTACTTTCAGAAAGCACTCTGCACAAATGGGATCCCTCTTTTGACAATTCAGATCATTCTTCAGGTAGTTCCAATGTGGATTGATGATGCTCCAAAGAACTTTCCAGTTTGACAGATTCTAGATTCTAGATTTCCAGTAAATTGGCCATAACGGAAGGTGGAAAATAAAATATAGCTAGCAATTCATAAGCAATGGCGAAAATCCACCGAACATATGCAAGGCTTCTTTGGAGGAGAATTCCAGTCCATTCCCATTCACTGTGGGCCAACCAGATGGATGATCTCTATCACTGAAAGATGGCCCCCCCACCTACAATGAATGCTGATCCAGATTTAAAAATAGAAGTGCTGCTAATAATTCAGTCTGGGAATTGTATAATAGCTCCTTGGAATCTCCTTCCTCTAAAGTTTTTTTTTTTTTTTTCTTTGTTCGAAGAAAACAAGAACTGATTAATAATCACAAGTGAAAAAAATAAAATCTAAATACCAGATCCAAGAACTGCTAGTTAAAAATCTTACTTCATTTTTTTTTTTTTTAATCCATCACTTCCATTTCGCATAAAACCTCTGATCGCTCCACAACAGCATCCTCTGCAGTGGCACCTGAACCCCCCTCTCCTTCAAATGCAGATGCCTTGGCACGATCCGTCGCTCCAAGCTAAAAGCAAAATACTGAGGAAAACCCTTCAATTCCTCAACACTCCTCCCCATCTCTTTCACCAAATACTCAAACTTTGGCCTCAGATTATTCTCCACGCTGTACCCAAAAACCGCCGGAAGACGCGCGCAAACCCTCCGGGCTTCCTCCTGCGAAAGCCCCAAGCTCTCTAGAAACGCAATCTTCTCAAGAAGATCCGCGACGCGGGAATTCAGGAGATGGGCATTGAGAGATGTAGGCGAGTTGAGCTTCCGGAGGCCTAGTTCTCGGAGGAAGATGAAGGTGGGCCGCAGGCGGGAATCGACGTGGCAGACAAGGAGTTGAGGGCAGCGGGAGATCAGGCCGTTGGATTGGGAGGGCGACGCAGCGAGGTCGTCGGATAAGAAGGAGAAGACGTCGGCAATGTCGGAGACGTCGGAAGAGAAGATCTGTTTGCAGAGGAAGGACAGACGTTGGAATTGAGGGTCCGAAAAGCCCTTGGATTTGAGGAAATTTACAATGGAGAAGATGCGGGAGAGGGTGGAGTTGTGGAGGGGTTTTTTGTCATTGGAAATGATGCCGAGGGTCTTGAGGTAATTGAGGTTTTGGGTGTAGGAAGGTCGGAAGCGGAGGAGATGGGGAGGATTGTTTTGGAAAGGTGAATAGGAGCAGACGGTTGGTATTTGGAGAGACGAGAGAGACTGGAGTAGCATTCTTTCGGCGGGAGAAAAACGGCTCTGTGAGAGAAGAAGATAGATATCTCGTGGACAGTTATTTGCTACTCCGTCTGTTGGTGACGCTTGATACGCAGGCACTCGGATTAAGTGGGTCTTATGGTTCGGTGATCTGTACAGTTTATATGATGGAACTAACGGTAGATGGCTCCTTAGCCTGTGTCCTCAACAGTCTACTGGAAGCCATTGAGTAGGTCTGAAAAATACGTTGTTATTTGATACTCGGGCAAAGCATGTGCATGAACTCAAACTGAGTAGCTAGATTGTGAACCTGCTATGGCTGGGCCAAAGTTGGAAAATCAGATTGTTTGATTGAATATGAACACTTGTTGTAATAGGAACATTGGGTATTTTTCATCCTTAGTTGTCCAATAAATGTCCACCAAAGTGATAGGCATGTAATTGTGCAATTTTGGATCATAATATTTGACAATTTAATTATAAATTTATTAGATATTTTCATATCCCGAAAATTCAAGCATCGAAGGTAAGTGTGAATGGACATTTTAGATGAGGGGGAAAAAACTGGTAGATAATACTAAGAAATTCCACAGCGTGTGAATCCGTCTCTCCTCAGTTAAATGTGGCAAGATTGAGGCTGTTCATCTAGCAGGCTTATCATGATGGCCGTTTTGCACTAAGGATTTGGGAGGGATTTAAGGGTATTTCAAACCTATCGATTGTTTGATTGGGTGGATAAGAAGGTATTTCAAATCCTTACTTTTGGTAATTTTTGCAATTCCTCTCTTTGATTTCTTTTTCTTTTTGCTCATTTTTAAAGATAGGAGAGTTGTATTTGTCATTAGACTATTAATTTATTAAGCACGTAGTCCAATAGTGACATCCCAAAACAATCAAATTAACAACTAGGTTACTAAAATCTCTGTCTCATGCCCCAAAATGATCTCTGTCTCATGCCCCAAAATGATCTCTCCAAATAGATGGACAGTGTGGATGCAACACATACATCATGGTGGGGCCACAGAATGTGGTGACGTCGCTTCAGTAGCAGTCTGGCTACTGTCAAGTTCAGTAGCTAATCCGCGTCCGGTAGAGGCCCGCCTACTTGCATGTCCAAATGGAAAGAAAAAAGGTCCATTGATTAGCGGTGGTGATATTCCAAACTGGGAGATCGCAGGGGAATTGTTCATACATGGTGGAATTCAACGGATGGCTAGGATTATTGGTGCATCTGCCAACTTATCTTACAGTCAGTGTGGCAAATTATGCTAACACCCTGTTTGGCACCTTGGATTTAGTGGTAAATGAATGCATTTTAAATCCAAATGGATGCCTTTTATGGTTTGGTAGCTCTGGATTTAGAGGCAAACGGAATGAAAGCTATTTCAAATCCACGTCTGGGTGTGCTTTTAACTTGTTACTAAATTATAAGATTTCTATGTAATTAACAGAAAATGCATTTTTTTCTTGTTTTGTTTTTAAGGGCAAGAGAGTCACATAGGAAACAAAGGTGTCTTTCGACCACTAATCTACTAGACACATGGCATGGTAAGATACCTAAGACAATCTAATTAACGGCTGCAACACTAAAATCACATCAATATGATGATATAAACCATCCAAGTGTTGGACATCTAAATGGATTGTTAAAAAATGTCGTTGAGTCGCTTGTTTGTAATCCTTGCATTTGTGGCCCGCCTACCCAAGGTTCAAAATTTTCTCTTTTTTCTATGTAAGTATATATCTTAACAGACTTATTACAATCATCCTATCAAGATATCTCACGTACAGATATACTAATTTGGGATATGAAAGCTAATTTAGTTAATCAAATCCAAGTTATGTGAATATACCAAAGATTTCCAATGCCCTTCAAATGCGAGCTTTCAAGCGAAAGATTTGATTCCAATCCATTTCAATCAAATAGAAATGATGATTTATAATCACCTTGATTGCAATGTAATTGCAAATTGGATTCTAATGCATTCCAAATCCAAGCTTCTAAACCGGTCCCAAGTGTTTGAAATCTTTAGGATAAATAATCTCAACCATATCATCATAGTACTTCCAAAATATTGGCACATGTTAAAATGTTGTGTTTTTATTGCCATATTAATGTGAAAAGATAGCAAAAGTATTTATAAATTTGTTACGTAAATATGTGTATGATTTATGGCTTAGAACCAAAGGATGGATATAATAAATTGGACCGTTCAATGCGTTGGGATAGGGCTATAAATGGTCGGGTTCAGGGCGGGTTTAGCCAAAACCAGACCCGCCTATTTACTAAACGGGTCTGGGTCCAAATTTTAGACCCAAACCCTTTTACTAAATGGGCAGGTTCGGGTCGGGTACGAGTCAACCCATCAGACCCATTTATAAATGGGTCCGGGTTTGGTAGAGGGAGATCCACCCAGACCCATTTATAAATGGGTCGGGTCTAATGGGTCCGGGTTTGAATTAAGTATGTAAGCATTTTACAAGGCTTAAAATCGGGTTTGGACGGGTCTGGGCTGGACGGTTCCCTTGAAACATAGACCAAACCTGCCCACGTACTAAATGGGTTCGAGTCGGGTCGGGTCGGGTCGGGTCGGGTCGGGTCGGGCCTAATATAAAGGAAACCAGACCCAGACCTGTTTAACAACTGGGTCTATTCTTGGACCCAGGCCCGTACCATTTAACAAATGGGTCGGGTCTGGGTCGGGTCTAAATGGGTTGGGTCCGGGTACCCCATCGGGTCCACTGACCCATTTACAGCCTTAGGTTGGGATCATGTTGCACCGTGGCTTGCTCTTAGTTTACAAATTAATGAGATTGACATGACTCACCCCATGTGTTGTTTAAAAGGCTTGGGGACATTCATGCTAATGGAGTTTTCCTCCTCAAAAAGGCAGAGGAGAGAGAGTGTGTGGATTGGGTAGGTCGGGCGCCCGGGCCATTTAGTGGCCGGGCGACCGAAATTCGTCAGATATGGCAGCAGTGCTGCTGGACTGTTTTCGTAACAGCCGGGCCCCCGACGGTCAATATGACCGGCGCCCGATGACCTGGGCGGGCACCCGACCATGTTGGTCCGAGCGCCAAAAATTGGTTTTTTCTTATGGATTTCTTGCTGGACGTTTTTGGCCTGGCCGGGCGCCCGACGGTCTGGTGACCGGGCGCTCGACCCAACGCGGACTGCTTAGACGCAGTTTTCTATTTGGGCTTTAATTGCTCCGTTTTTCTTACTTAAGAGTTCTAAAACGGGATTAGGGCATTCCATTGTGTGGTTTACACGTCCAAGGTGAGAAAGAGAGAAAAAGAGGAAGAGAGAAAGAGAAGAGAGAGAAAGAGGAAGCTTGTAGAAGGGAGAAGTTGCTTGAAGAGGGATTCTTCTGCGCAACCGTCGTCTCAGCACTTCTACGTCCTCGGGATCGGTGAGATCGTTTCTCCTTTATTATTCTCTTGTCGTTTATCCACTCCTACATGAGTGAAGAAGGTTTGATCCAAGCAGTGTGTGCTTGAGATCAGTTGTAATAGTTCCCTGAGATAGTGGATTATTGATCTGGACTAGGTCCCGTGGTTTTTACCTCTTTAGAGGGTTTTCCACGTAAAAACTCCTTGTGTCGTGTGGTTGATGTTTATTCTTGATTATTGCATTAGCATAGTCCATAATTCTAGTGTATTGGGGGGCGAGATCTGAAGGTTTGTGTGAAACGCACCCAAAACATGCCTGGTTTAAAAGATGTTTAGGGCTTACGTTGGCTTGCGTGTGGATTTCAACCCACCCAAAAGTATTTCATCATAAAAATGAATAAGGTCTGTCCAAGCCATCATCCAGGCACTCTAACTGGATACCACACCTACTCATTTTTGGCTAGGAACGAACAAGGCTCTAAGGGGCCACCATGATATTGTTTTGTCGATAATTCTCGACCAAGCAAACAACTTGACCCCAAGCTCTAAGATAGGTAAATATGTCAAAGTTTGATCGTATGCAACTGAGATCCAGGGAGACCGGTTGCCTAGTCAATCATTTGCAATATGTTGTGTATAATGATCAGTCGATTATCAGAAGGTAGGGTTCGTCCTCAGAAAATGGGTTACATCTTTGCCTTTCGCACGAAATGACTTTTCAAACACAGTAACAAATAAAAGAAAATACCCACAGTAGACCACAGAGAACAACTGCTAAGTACTTTTTTAAATGAAGACTTTGTTTTGTATTTAAGTAAAATTAAGTGTAGCGTATGGGTGTAGACTTGAATTACAATTAAAACTTACAACCACTGGGTTACTGCTACTCCTAAATAAGATTAGACTAACAGTTATGCCAAGCTATGGTAAGCTATTGATTACATTGAGGATATAATCATGCTAATGAGACAATTATACTAAGAACTATAAGAGGTACTTGAGAAGATAAGTTTGGTTTAATTAATTTTGTATGAGACCCCTTTCTCTATTTGAGTCCTTTATTATTTACATCCTCTACTCGATCATTTGGATGCTTTCCATAGTCTAATAGTTACAGCAACAATTTTAGCACTATTGGCCTTCCATGCTCTTGTCTCCTCTTGACACATGTTCCAATGACCACGGACAAGGTTCCTATTTGACCACATTACTGCTCGGTCATCTCACCTTTAGATGACATACCTTTGTTGCTTGATGAGTGCCGGTCATACGTTCTGAAAAACCCACTCCATGTATCTCCACAGATATTTAGTGTGCCTCATACTCTTTAAACAATAACACGTGTCTCCTCCTCATTGATTTACCATAATGATAAGAAAATAAAATACAACATACATGTCAATTTTATCTATACTGTTCATCCATTTTGCCATATCATTTTAGGGTATGAGCCCAAAAATGAAGAGATGTGCAGTTCCAGTGGACCATAACATAGGGAGTAGTTGGGTGACTATCAAAGCCTTCCTAGCGCCCACCATAAAGGTTAATGGCTATCAAACTTGTTCATAAGGTGATGTGGACCTAGATGTAAAAAATAAAAATAAAAGTAAAAATAAAATATCAACTTGATCCAAAACTTCTGTTCCTCTAACAAGTTTTCAACAGTGTGTGTTTAACCCCCACTGTGTGGTCCATTTGAGCATCGGACCTATTTCATTTTTGGGCTCATATCCTTTAACGATACAGCAAAATAGATTAACAGTGTAGATAAGACCCACACATGGCAGTGGCCCTTGAGAGTTGGGAGTCCCTGTTCGATCCTAACTAGAGACAGACGGGGTGGTACCCAATCTAGTGGGTCCCACTTGATATCTGAGCTGGCGAAGATAGACCCCGCAAGCAACACTAGAATAATATTTAGATGCGGGTTAATAAGCTTCAGCTGCATTAATGACATTTACACTGTGAGAGTTGTACGGACAGTAATCCGACCTCCTTACAATAAGGAAAATGCCATGTCCTGTTTGGCATTGCGCGCTGTCTATTCATAAAATAGCTTTTAAAAAGTGAGCGTGGCTTTTCACACTAACCCATATTCAGGCCAAACGACTTTTGATGGATTTTCAAATTTCCATAGAAAAATGCGGTGCCAGTTCCTGCCAGGAGCGATTGAAGGGCTGATCCTGTGGCATGGCATTGCCCAGCCAAAAATTCAAGCATGGGCCACGATCCTACGGTAAATAAGGGCGCGGGAGGTGGGTGGATCCCTAACTGTGGGGCCCTACGTGATTTATGTGCCTCACATCGATGCCATCCATCTGCTTTTACAGCTCAGAGTAGGTAATGATCCGAAAAATAAAAAAGATCCAAATCTAAGGTGGGTCACACCATAGGAAACAGTGGTAATTGACCATTAGATACTTCTTATGGGCATCAAACATTTTGGATCAAGATGATATTTGTGTGTCCTTTCATCCAGATCTTTTTGATCTTATCAACAGGTTGGATGGTAAATAAACATACCGGTGGCCACCAAGATGATTTTAATGGTGAATATTCAATCAGCACTCTTTCCTGTGGTGTGGTCCACCTAAGATTTGGATTTGCTTCATTTTTTAATATACGCCCTAAAATGAGATTTTAAAACGGATGGACAGCAGAGATTTAAGGCACATACATTATGGTGGGCCCGACATTCAGGGGATCCACCCACCTCGGTGGATCCGGATGAGGGGATCCACTGAAGCCGCGACCGTTAAATAGTGACTTTGGTTGTCCATCCAGCCGTCCATTTTGCTGGTACACGTGTCCCACTAGACTGTGCCAGGGGACGTTTACCATGAACCCCACATGACCAATGGCGTGGATCTTCTTGCTGGACGGCTTTCGCAGGAACATCCTGTGACGGAAATCTAGGTGGGGCCATTGTGATGTTCACGAGAAATCTAACTAGCTCATCTGTTTTGCCGAATCAAATTAGGCCGTGGCCCAAAATCGAGGCAAATCGAAAACTCAAATAGGATGCACGACAAGGAAAAAGTGAGGATATAAGGTCCAACATTGAAACATTCACGAGGCCACGTAAATTTTGGATTAGGCAAATATTTTTCGTTTTAAAGTCATTACGAAGGAATGACCTTAAATGGCATATAAACAATAAACATCAAGGTTAGCCCACGAGGTTTCAATGGTGGGCATTTCCTTGCCCATTTTTTCCCCGTACAAACCACTTAAGTTTTAGATCTGCCTCGCTTTTGGTCCCATGTCATGACTTAATCGAAAAAAAAAAAAATATTTGGGATCCTTTACTTGGAGCTTTTTCATTGTTATATGTCATCACATAAGCATGCAACCAGGTCACATCTTCAGCACAACTTGCACATGGATCAATGAAAATGCTCGAAGCTGGGTTCTCCCGCTTGAAGGCTATAGAAGATTGGGAATAGAAAAAAATTGATGGACGAAGTGAAATTTCTCACAAAAATCAGAATGACTCACCGGTGAAAGTAGCATAGATATATCATATATCTCGATGGTGGCCAGGGCTGAATGGGATTCATAGGGATATACATGACTATGTCCATCTGATTTTACTTACAAAAACACGACATGATTTAAAAAATAATGGATATTCAAAATTCAAATGGTTCACACACAAAAAAAAAAAAGGTGAAAATACCAATGTCTACCATTGAAGCTTTCTTGGAGCTGACCAGGATATTTATATGCCATCCAAATCGTTCACATAATTATTAACACTCAGATAAATGGTAAGAAAATATTACCATGATGCAAAACTTTTGTCACTGTTCAGCGTTCAATATCCACTGTTTTGTGTGTTATGGCCCACCTGACTTGTGGATCTGCATTATTGTTAGAATCCTGTCCTACAGTGGTCTTCCGAAACATATGGACGGAGTGGATTTGTTAGGGACATCTCTATGGATCCCACACAGCTCCGGGCACAGAGATAACTCTGTACCCGGGGTCACAGACAATCAGCTCCCGACCCACCTAGCTTCCCGTTGCAGGATGTTACAGGCAAAAGGCTGCAGGAAATCCGTGTCCCTCCATAGCACTTTTTCAAATTTCAATTCTGTCAATGTTCAACGGCTCGATGTCCAGAAATGTCGAAGACAAAATACATCAACGGTTTGGATTGGTCGTACATCCAAGATCTGGCCCATTTTTGGTGGTCAAGATATCCATGACGAGGCCCTTCGGATGGATCATTTCACCATACGCCACACGTGCACCGAAGGAAAACCCAAACGATGCGGTACAACCCGACCATTGTATATTAATTTAACATGAGCTTTGTCTGCGCGCGTGTACAAGTCGGCTTCTGCTCACGCCTCTACATATGCCATTTTGGTGTGCAGGTACAAAATCCAAGCCATCCATCAGAAGATAACCAATATTTAGATTTCTAATCCCAAGAATTACCTCTGGATACTATTCATATAAGCTACAATTAACTAGATAAATCTAAACCGTCAAATAATTTATTATATCATGGAAAACCTATTGAAAATGGATCAAATTGATCATAGATAGTGAATTACAACCAATGGATGGATTAGATATTTCATTTACATGACACGCTGACATATATGGTGGCGTGTGCGCTAACTGACCTGTACACGCGCGTGGGATCACGAAAACTTATTAACCATGGGGTATTGTAGTAATTATGTGGAGACTGTCGGCCTTTTAGATATCCCTCTCAAAGCATTTCGCACGAACCACACGAAGCAGCATTTTCCCGCCTAAAGCTGAAACGTACACCTCTAGACATAAAAACCCTTCCTCCCCTCTCCCCTGTCTCTCTCTCTCTCTCTCTCTCTCTCTCATTCTCCTCGCTTCGCTACTCGGCCGCAGCAGCTCTTCCTAATCTGGTGAAATTCTCTCTCTCTCTCTCTCTTCGATTTTTTGCAATAGAGATTTTTTTTAAGGAAAAAAGGTTAAAGAAAATAGTAATATACAGTATAATATTATTTTTATTTGATTTTCTATTTCCAATCGATGGTTTTGGTCGCTGTTGTAGTGGAGAAATGAAATGCTAGCGATTTCTCACGGATTCAATCGAGTTTTCCTTGGATTGAGATCGTTCTATACTGTTTAGATATGGATTTTTGTTTTTTGGAGATTTCAGGGTTTTTTTTTTTAAAAAAATATTTTGTTCCGTTTTTCCGTAGTTCGAGATGGATGCTGAGAATGAGATAAAGATCGAAGTAGCAGCAGCAGCAGCAGCAGCGACGGCAGCGGCAGATTCTCCGACTTCAGTGCTTGAAGATGAGGTTCCCTTTTGACTTCTCCTTTTAATGCTGTTTTTTTTTTTTTTTTTTGGGAATTTTTCTTATTTTATTTTGAATTATCTGTTAATTCAAAGCTGTTGTTCCTGGACTGGAAATGTTTTGGAAAAAATTTCCCTCGTTTTTTCTCAATTTTTGAGTTTTTTAAATTTTCCTCTGTTTTTTTTTTTTTTTTTGGGTTTCTGTTTCATGTTAGAGATTTCCCTTTTCTCTTCACTTTTTTCCCCTTATTTTTGAAATTTTCTGGATTTTATTATGTAGTGATTTGTTGGAAGAGTGTCTGGAGTATGAAATTCAAGTAGGAGGGTTCCGATCTGCTCATCAGGTGTGGCGTACCATGTCTATGCCCTGGCCTGAAAATCTGCATGTTTCACGTAGGGGACGTTTGGATGCCTGTAAATGGTTTGAGTGGTAAATGATTTGCAGGTGTATATTATTTACAGCATGTCCTGTTTGGTGATTTACAGGTTAGTGATTGTCTGTGTTTGGATAGGCTGAAGTGGAGAGCCAATCTTTCCATTTATAGAAACTATAAATGGAGAGCCTGTAAGTGAAATCCCAGCTTTTTTTCCTGTAAATCAAATGGGGCTGAAAGCTGTAAATGATTGTAAACCAAACACAGACATTTGTCAGCATCCAAACACATTGTAAACCACTTACCTGTAAATCATTTACAGTTAGCCCCATTTACAGGCATCCAAATGACCCCTTAGTTGTAAAATGTCGGCATTCTGTCTCGTTTGGCTTTTAAGTGGTAAAAGTGTTTACTGGCAAAGGTTTCTGTGTTTGGCTAACATGTATAGTGTTTACGATGTAAATCTTCTAATCTGCATAAAAAAAGGGTTTATTTATTTTTTGGGGCCCTAGGAGAGCATTATTCTCGACAGATTGGATGCCCTTCACCCATCACAGTGGGCCCCACACAATGTGGAAGGGTTTTATGGTGGTGGTGCATCCCATCTGTTCCCTGTTGTGTGGCTTCCCTGATGATCAATTGGCTTGCTTTTCTGGGGCAATAAGAAAGCCTCAAGGGATGCACATGATGGACGGATTAGATGTACTGTAAACATCACGGTGTTTCCCACATAGCATGCGTATGTATCAACTACCGTGCTCTGCTATGTGTAATCAGGTAAAGACTTCACATATAATCATAACCATAGGTTTTTGCCCAAAAAAAAATGGCAGTGTTTGCTTTTAATGTGTTTACAACTTGTAAACATTACAGTCAAGTTTTGCTATCCAAACACCTACCTGTAAACGGTAAACCCTTTAAACTAAGTAGTTTACAGACATCCAAGCAACCCCTTAATTGGTTGGCCACTTGAGACTGATGGATGTGGACTGTTAAAGCATGTTCAAAAGTTGTTCAGAATTTTATGCCTTGAAGTGATTGCTATTAAGTCTGTGATGCATGGTTGTCAGAATTTTATTTTTTGGTTGTTTGATCATAATTATAATCGTAATCCATTCTATTCAAATTCCATTTCCTTTCTACATGTGTGGCCCACCTGATGAGCAGATCAATAATACATTTGGGTAGGGAATCTACAAGTCAGGGCCCATCTGATGAGCTTGTGGATTCCATTTTCTCTTGTACTTGTTCACCTGCAAGGCTTTTTTAGGTTTCTTAATTAGGGTTTACTCCCTTGTATTTTCTCTGGACCCTTCCATGATTGATCTCTCTCTGACATTTCTTGTATTTGTATTTTTCTTTTATAAGTAGGGGATCTGCAAGTTGGAATCCTCTCTCATCTCGAAAGGAACTGCCGAAGAAAATGAAAAACCACATTCCGAGGATAGTGGTCTGCTGTTGGCTGATGCAAAAAATGGAGATTCTTCTCTTATATCAAAAGCCATGGCGGAGGAGGAGGAGAAACTGCAAGTGGCCCGAGAGAAGGACTCTGAAAGGGAAGTGTGTGAAACTGCTGCTGTTATGAATGACAACCAATTCAGTAAATTGGACGAGCTTCTGACACAGACCCAGCTATACTCACAGTTCCTTCTAGAAAAGATGGAGGACATCACATTTGTAACCTCCCAGAGTCTTCTGTTTGCATGAGTTTTTTGCTTGTTGATTGAGTTTTATGTTTGTCTTATACTTCCATGAATTCGCTTCTCAGAATGGAGTGGAAAATCAGAAGGAAGAAGCTGTAAAAGAGAAAAGGGGCCGTGGTGGTAGTAGAAAGAGGAAGGCAAAAGCTCAATACAACAATGTAAGTGGTTCTTTCAATTTTCTTCTTCCCGTTGATGTGTTCCTGATTGTTGCATGCAAAGCTCTCCCTTCTTCTTCTTGTATTTTAGAGGTTCATAGATATCCCTTTGATTGCATGGAAATTTTGTTTATGGCTTTTCATGGCAAATGGCACTTCAGGCCATAGTTTATTTCTGCATTGTTTATGCCTTCTTCATGTCAAATGTCACTTCAGGCAATAGTTTATATCCACTTTGTGTGGCGCACTTGAATTCTTGATTTTGTTGACTTGAGGCACGTCCTGAACATTATGCTTGACTCGTTGACTTTAATCAACCTATGCAATAGACTATTAGATAGTGTTTGATTGTCATTGACATATGTAATAGTCTATTACATTGTGCCTGTGGGAGTTCTGTGCTCTCATTGCCAGTCCCCAGCCCAGATAAGGGAGTGGGATTGCATCAGGTTGACAACTGGCATCAAAATTATGCCATAACTTTCATCATGATCCATTTAATCTATTTGTTGGACCAAATGTTTATTTTACCAATAATGTTCTTCGAATTATGTTATGCTATAAAATTAGTACAGATATTTGCATATGAATGTGTTTGACTATTTAAAGCCACTGCATAGGCTGCCCTTTGTTTGAGTGCCTGAGAATGAGTTTCTAATGTCACCTGTGCCCCCCCATACACCTTAATACATCCAGTGTACTATGTGGGTGATGACCATGCTAGGGTAGCTATATCTGGATTCAAGCAATGTGTTATGGTATGTGTCTTAAAAACCTTCAATGTGCATAATATATTCTATTTGCGTAAGAACTGGAGTTAGGTATCTAATTAGGCAGCTTGGGTTTGTGAATTATTAATTTTGATCACCTTTTAAAAGTTTTCATTATCATTTTGCCATGTCTTACCTATAGTTGTAATTCCAAGTCACATGATAACCTTGTTTTGTCCCATGCTCTTTGATTATCCTTTGTTCTTTGTTATTATATGTAGGTTAGTGCTGATATTTTTCTTCAACATTCATATTCATGTCTGCCTATTACTGCCCTAATGCTTGCTCATATTGTGATGTTTTTCAGAGAAAAGCTAAAACAGCAGTAGCAGCCATGTTAACAAGATTCCAAGAGGGTACTACTCCTGAAGATGCAAACCTCACTGAGGAGGAGAGAGTTCAGAAAGAGCAGGCTGAGCTTGTACCACTATTGACTGGTGGAAAACTGAAGTCTTATCAAATCAAAGGGGTGAAATGGATGATATCACTTTGGCAAAATGGACTTAATGGAATCCTGGCAGATCAAATGGGTCTTGGCAAGACGGTTCAAACGATTGGTTTTCTTGCGCATTTGAAAGGGAAGGGTTTGGATGGGCCTTATTTAGTAGTAGCTCCTCTTTCTACACTTTCAAATTGGGTGAATGAGGTCAAAAGGTATAGTTATCCACTTCTTGATCTACTGTTAATTAGCTCATGCCAACATTGATCGACTCTGGTAAGTCTTATTTTCAGGTTTGTGCCTTCAATGAGTGTTGTTTTATACCATGGAGGAAGAAAAGAAAGGAATGAGATAAGGCAGAAATACATGCCTAGAGCGATTGGTCCCAAATTCCCCCTTGTAGTCACTTCTTATGAGATTGCAATGAATGATGCTAGAGCTTTGGCACATTACAATTGGAAATATCTTGTCGTTGATGAGGTAATAATCATACAAATCCTAAATAAATTGTTTCATTTCTTTCTGTTTTTTTGCTCACATGTCTCGTCAAAACCTTTGTTCTTCTAGGGACATCGGCTGAAAAATTCAAATTGCAAGTTATTGAGAGATCTGAAGCGCTTGCCCATTGAAAATAAGCTTTTGCTTACTGGAACACCTCTGCAAAATAACTTGGCTGAACTTTGGTCGCTATTGAACTTCATCTTGCCTGATATATTCTCATCTCATGAAGAATTTGAATCCTGGTAATGTACTCTGTTTATCGAATTTCTTCTTGAGGATTGCGAATTTTTTTTTTTCCTGTCTCAATGTGGCCATGTTGTTTAAATTTTCTTTGCTAAAACCTTGTGACTCTTTGTTGAAGTAATGTAAGAGTATGGCAATCTGCCATTCAGCTAGATGCATCCACATTATTGAAAAGCAAAACCAATGCTGGCTTCTGATGTTAAACCTGTGGAAGTAAACTTTTTTGTCTCTATGAGTTCTATATGGGAAAAGGACTTGTAGTTCAAGGCATTTTACTGAGTATGGCAATCTGCCATTCAGCTACACCTTCGTAATTCAAAAAAGGAAAAAAAACACATTTTACTGAGTAGATTTCAAGGCATTCAAGGTATATTACTTTCAGAAAATGGGTTTTATACTGCATATTGAACCTAAGATTTATCTATCATGATGCACTAGAAAATACTTGGTGCCTCTATTGTTTGTATTTGAAGAAATGCTCATAACTATCTCATTGGGTAGTACCACTAACAATCACATTTTTTCTCCAAGCTTGAGAACATCCGGTGGCAAAGTCCATCCCTCGGCATTCCAAGGGGAACTTGAAAGTAGAAACAATCACATCTTCCATGATAAATTGAAGATGCTTGATGCTCATGGAACTAAAGGTTTTTGCTTTAGTTCTGCAAACTCGTGCAATGATTTGGAAAATGTTCTCATGCAATGACACTGTTTATTTGGTACTGTGAGTCAAGTTGGAGACATAGTTGACTAGCCCCCTTAACTTGTCATTGATTTGGAAACTTAAGAAGTTAATATTGGGAGCAGAAACTCAACTATTGCCAGAATTGGAAGTGTTTGACTGTTCGTGATAAGAAGTGACCACCATTCTTTGCTTTTCTGGCCTGGTCAATGCAAGGAACCTCAAGGAGACCAAAGAGAATGATAACATTAAGGTAATATAACTGACATGCAAGAAAACATGGTTGCTACTTGCCATGTTAGCCAAGCACGTTAAAACGAGCCACATCTATACCGACAATGGAATTCTAAATGCTGCTGTTATGGCCATGTCAACATGTATTAGAAAGTTGCCTGATACTAGTTGATATTTTCCAAGTCGTATTGGTTCCAGTTGGAACCCATTCGAGTTAGGCCCCACTTGCATGAAAAATCCTGTGACTTGGTTTGACTTGTCCAAAATTAGGATGATTCCCAACAGATTCGTCTGGGTCGTAATGATTCATGAACAAATTTTTAATCTATTTTTATTTGTGTATTGAGAAATGATGAAAGAAGACATGCCTGCAATGCTGGTTGTGTTGGGACCTCTAGACAGGAAGGAAATTGATGCAATCTTCGGAGGGGACTCATGGGAAAAGCTTGAAGATGATAAGTTGCTAGCATGGTATGCCAAAACAGTTGTGTATTAGTCGTTATAGAATGGTAACCATGGGATCCATTACACGTTGCGGGGCCGAAATGGCTGTTACAGAAAAAATGACCCATAATGGCTTGTAATTGGGCTGAAACAGATTTATTATTATTATATATTTTTTTATTTTTTTAAGGCTGTAATGCCATATTGCAATGGTAAGGATGGAGGCCTTTATGGCCACTGTGCTCTTATGGAACACATTGGTTGCTAGTTTCAAGGGATGGAGCCGCAACGAGTGGTGTCAATGTGGTTCATGTTGTCATTTGAAAAGAAGGAATCGACCATGGTAGAAGGGAAATGATACTGTAGAGCAAGAAGAACATAAACACGGTAGAGCCATCTCTCCACAGTACATGTGGCATGGTGATCCTTCAATTGGTGCCATCAATGTGCTGATTCCTATTACAGCTAGCCTTTATTTAATAAATAACACATTATGAAATCCCATAAATCACTTTCTCACATTGAATGTTGACCTTCCACTATTTCTGCTTACTACCATCGCATTTGAAGGCCATTGATAAAATGAATGGCGTCATCTAATTAATGTGATCTTTCAAAGAAAAAATCATCTAACTAATGTGTATGTTGCAACATTCTTTCATCCATGGTACGGGTAACTAGATGAACAATTCTGATTCAAAGATCAACTTGCTACCTATGCCATGGAGAGATGGCTCTACTATATTCTAGTTTTACCGGCTCCACTGCATCATCTCCTATGGTAGAAATCCGTTGACGCTTGGAAATTTAGAGCCAATGCTCTTTCATTGTGAGTCTTGTGACAGATATAGCTGAGAGTTTGAAAATATATATATATATATATATATATATATATATATATATATATATATATATATATATATAAAGTTGATAAAACAATAAATATCATGATAATCTAGTGAGATTCTGAAAGTTTCATGAAAAAATTAGTCAAAAGCTAAAATAATTCATTTTATACTGATATATTTAAAAATTTCAAATTAATTAGTATTTTTGTAGCAAAACATTTTTTATTTTCAGAGAGATTTTTTCTGATAATATTGTGAGAAAAACATCAAAATATGAAAAGTTTCCTGGGATATTCGTGGGCTGAGAAATTGCAGAGAACAAGATTTGTCACTATGGCTCTTTGACATAGTAGGGGCATGTATTGCCCTTTGGCTAGTCTGTTAAAAGGTGGCTTCAAGTGTATAGACATTCCAACATTTGTATTCTGGTTAGATATTCTCAAGAGTTCTCTAATTTCTTGTAATTCTCTCAAAAGTTGGGCATGTGCCCCCCCCTATCCAGTTCAGCTCTTATGATATTTTCATATTTTGGGCTTGAATAGCTTCTCGTGTGAGTCTACTAATGGGCACCTTAGTCTCTTCCATTTTATGTATTTCGACCCCACTTTTGTCTGATGAAAAGGTGAGTCTCTTCCAGAGGAGGACTATCATCATGATTTGGAAATGCGTGCTGAAAAGGTGAGTCTCTTCCAGAGGAGGACTATCATCATGATTTGGAAATGCGTGCTTGTATGGTTTGTTTCATAGTTCGTAGTCCACGACAGCTTGGGACTTGGTCAACTCCTGCTTGAGTCAACCTACTGTGTCCTGAGTTAACCAAGCAAGTTCATAAGCTAGTGAAACTATTACTATTTTATAATTTTCTTTTAGATCTTGTCCTTCTTTTGGGACAAGTTTCTACCGTTTTGTGCTCTAGGTATGGAAACTGGTATCAGTACACTTCCATTCCTAACTTCAGTAATTAAAAACTCTAATTTTGTACTACCATTGTATTACCAAAATGGGTTACATTAATCAATGAATTGGGTGTAAGTATCAGCTTTCTTGTTCAAACTGAGTGTCCTCTGAAAATGCTACCTCAGTTATTGATTTTGGAATTTTGGACCATATGACCGGTATGTCTCAGTTAGACAAGTCTTAGTGGATGGTACCTCAACCCGTGTATCCTCTTATCTTTTTGAGTGAAATCTTTTCGTTATTTCTAAAGAGATAATTGGATGGTTAGGATCATACAATCAAAGTGATCAATTGAGAGGGATGTGCAATCAAAGGTGGGCCCGCATGATGGATGGTCTAGATTGATTATTGGATTGTTTATAGTGTAACCAATATGGATAAGACATTCCCCTGGCCATTGGTTGGAGTTTGACAGCCAAAATCATCTGACCAAAGTGATTTTTTTTTTGGAGGAATGGGCAATCAAAGCTGGAAACAATCCAAGCCATTGATTGGATGTTAGGATCATTTGACCAAAGTGATGTGTTTGAGTTGGATGGGCAATCAAAGGTGGAACCTGCTTAATGGATGTAGATCGATGATTGGACCTTTTCTGGTATAATCAATATGGATCATTTCTTTGAAAGGTGAATCAATATGGATTGTTCATTTTCCCATCCATTGATTGGATGGTTAGGGTCGTATGATCGAAGTGATTTTTGAGGGAGACTGGAAATCAAAGGTGGGAACCACATGATGGATGGTCTAGATAAATGATCCTGCCTTTTTCTCATGTAATCATTGTAGACCGTTCATTTCCTAGTCAATGAGTGGGTGGTTAGGATCAGCCAATTAAAGTGTGTTTCGAGAGATGGGAGTCGAAGGTGGGACCCACATGATGCATGGTCCAAATCAGTGATTGAAGCTTTTCTTATGTGATAGAAACAGTCCATTCTCCAAGCCACCTGAGGAGTGAAACGACTTGAGTTTTTAGCAGAAGAATCACTCTATGGTCCAATCAATGAAAAAAAGAAAATTCAAATTTTGCACTTCAATGTCTGGATTCCGGGAATTCTATTTTACCAAGCAACGGTAATCTAGATTTTGTCGATTCCGTTTGAGTCATCCAAACTAATGAAAAATATGATTCTTGAATCTTTGACTTCTTGAAAGTAATAGCCCCTGGATTTCAACCAATTCCAATTGTAGGATTCTGTTTCCAAACAGGCCTGGCAATACGCGTTCATATTCTGGCACTTATCCCAAAGCTAATTGTACCAACTCAGCTGCACGTCTTCTCCTTTTTCTTTGAAGGATAACTGAAATTTTAGAGCCTATTTGGATATAGAGAATCTGAAGTGTGGACATGGAAAACCCTTATGGCATCCCCGGTAAATAGAATACTGCAAAATCCAACAGTAATTCTGCTGTTTGGTTTGGCGTGTAGTTTTTGATGGAAATTTTAAAGGTCATGGTTAAAGGACAGAAGCCGTCTCTTGTAACCTTGGAAATATCCATTAACAGTTTTTCCCCTTTACATCCACATCTTTGAGTAAAATCTTGGAAATGAAATCAACCTCTGTACCTACTGTTTTTTTTTACCCTTGAAGTGAGGAAATGTATATATATCCAGGGAAATTGGTTTTTTTTTTTTTTTTTTCCCTTAAAAGTTTTCATTCTTCCCAACCAGGCCTTTTATTAGAAAAGGAAAGAAAATGCTACAATGAAAGCACATAAATAACAATATAAGGGACGGATGATGACATATTATCTGTCACGAGAAAAGATGGTTTCCGTTCCTCAATTTCCTTCGAGCTGACCTATATGACACCCAAGGAAAAACTCTTAGACCCTCAACATATTCAACAACCTTACTCTGAGCTTTTAAAAAACCTCTCCCACCAAATCAGTTTTGCTGCAGAATGTCCTATTGTTGTGTTCTTTCCATATTGTCCACGACCCTACTAAGAACTTGTCTCAACCAAAGCTTTCTTTTTATTCCCAAGCATCCCCCACGCCCACCTCAAGCTAAGTATTCATTATTCTTTTAGTTTGATCATCTGCATTCAACCCTCTTAATTCTTTGCTTCCTGAATTAGTTGGTGCATTATCTCTACGTTGGCATGCCTTTTCTTTTATTAGTCAATGTCACTTTCCTTTTGCACACACATACAGACACACACCCTTTTATATGCTATGGAACTGTTCTAAAGTTGTTTACAGCTTTCATATAATAGGAGATCTATTTATCATATTTTGTGATGCCACCAAGAAGTCTCTTGATGAAGTTAATTCATATATGTGCCACTTTTAGTTGTTTAATTTTGGTAGAGAAATGAATGGCTGTTGATAGATGAATTTTGCAGCCTGTCTTATCCATTGCTTGGTTGATATGGAATTTGGTCTTCAGGTTTGATCTGTCAGGGAAGTGCACTAGTGAGGCCCAGCAGGAAGAGATGGAAGAAAAAAGAAGGGTTCAGGTCTGTGGTCTGCATCCATGCTTTGATAAAAATTGTGCCTTAATCATTACTCGTACAGTAGAGAATGCTCTGGGGAATTTGGTTACTTGTAGGTGATATCAAAGCTCCATTCTATACTACGCCCATTTCTTCTAAGAAGATTGAAGGAAGATGTAGAGCAAATGCTTCCTCGCAAGAAGGAGATCATTTTATATGCAAACATGACTGACCATCAAAAGCATTTCCATGATCATTTAGTCAATAAAACTTTGGAAGATTATTTGCGACATGAAGGTGAGAAACCAATCTTTGGTGGCAGTGGTGAACTATCTTTTCTTTTAATTGATTACCATTTGCTAAGTCAGTGAAAAGCTCCACGTGAAAGAGTATTGTAAAGTGGATGTTTATGACTATTGTGCAATTGTTTCAATGCTAATCTCTGGTTTCTATTGCAGCGAGTGGCATAAGTGGCATGAAAGGAAAACTGAATAATTTGATGATTCAGCTCCGGAAGAACTGCAACCATCCTGACCTTCTGGAGTCTGTTTTTGATGGGTCAGGTGAGCTTCTTAGAGCCTTTAGTAAATTTATACTTCATATGTTATGCTCCTTACAATCTCTCCAATAAATTTTTATTTATATTCAGTAAAAAGTGGATACATTCACCTAAAGCATTTTTTGCCTGTTGGTGTTGCTCTACAGTCAGATACCCACCTATCGAACAGTTGGTGGAACAGTGTGGCAAATTTCGCTTGCTAGATAGACTAATTTCGTTACTGCTTGAACGGAAGCACAAAGTATGAGTATGAACTGTTGGTTTGTTGGGTAAAAAATGTTCTTGTTCTGTGTATTCATGGTTACAAACTGTGTTGTTTTCAGGTTCTAATTTTTTCACAGTGGACTAAGGTTCTGGACATAATTGATTATTATTTTAGTGAGAAAGGGCTCGAAGTTTGTAGGATAGATGGCAGTGTGGCGCTGAATGAAAGAAAAAGACAGGTAGGCATATCTTGCTTATCTTGCTTGGAGAATATAAAGGGGGGGAAAAAAGAAAAGAGAGAACTGTAAGCGTAGCTGGGTTGATAGGAGCTTTCTTTTTCTCTGTAAAATATTGTGGCAAAAAGTTGCCTGGTTTTCAGTAGGAGCTTTCTTTTAACATGGTGACATGCTTCTCATTTTTGTGTATTGCCCTGCAATTTCATCACCATGCCTTGCCCAGTATAATTAGCCCTATTGATAGCCATGAAGTATTAAGCTAGTAAATTCCATTTTAGGCAGCTTCCTCTTTCCTCTTCTCACTCTTCACATCTAAATCATCACATCTTTGATGCCTTTATCAGTTTGTTGCTTGATGGTAATGATTTTGGTCATGTTCATAACCAGATCGAAGAGTTCAATGACATAAATAGCGATGCTAGGATATTTTTACTCAGCACTCGGGCTGGTGGGCTGGGTATCAACCTCACTGCAGCAGATACCTGTGTACTGTATGACAGTGATTGGGTAATGGAATTTTCCTGTCTCATCTTAAGTTTTAAAGCATTTCTGAAACTGTGTACCTGACTTGCTATATTGCATGTGATCTCCAGAACCCTCAAATGGACTTGCAGGCCATGGATAGATGCCACAGGATAGGGCAAACCAGGCCTGTTCATGTTTACAGGCTTGCAACATCTCATTCGATAGAGGTATGCTGTGGATGGGCTTTTTATGGGTTTCTTCTTTCTTCTTTTTTCTTTTTTCTTTTTAAAGGGTGTGCTTAGATCAGTATCTAGTTGAATTGCAATAATTAACTTTCGGAAAAAAAAATCCAACAGTTGCACTCAATTGAAATTGCATCAAGTTTCAAGATGGACATGAAAGAATCTGACTGTGATACGAGGGCTACTTCTTGAATATGCGTGCTAGGAAACATCATTTTGTGGTTGTTTCTTGATTAAAATGAAATGATTGCAACTTTATTATTCATGCATCCACAAGCAGCCTTATCATTCTTATTACTGCTATTTATGTCATTATTGTGAAGTATGTTTTGATTTGTTCTTGTTAATAGGGCCGCATGTTGAAGAAAGCTTTCAGTAAGTTGAAGCTTGAACACCTGGTCATTGGGCAAGGGCAATTCAAGCAAGAGAGAGTCAAACCTAATACGTTGGAGGTCAGTATAGCAAGTCTTGTTTGTCATAATTTGTCTTCCTCATTTCTTCATCTAATTTTCCTTTACGGCACTGCCATGCGTAACGATAATCATCTGAACCTGTTTTGCACTTGCTTTAGGAATCAGAGATGTTGGCATTACTTCGACATGAAGAGGATCCAGAAGACAAGCTGACTCAGACAGACATAAGCGATGAAGATCTGCAGAGTTTGTTGGACCGCAGTGACCTGGTCGTGGATTCTAATGGTGTACCTGCAGCTGTTGATCCTCTTCCTCTTAGAGGACCTGGTTGGGAGGTGGTGATACCAGCTAAAAGCGGCGCAAGCATGCTCTCCTCAGTAACGAGCTGAAGAGTTGGGAGTTAAAGCCCTAGCCAAGCTGGACTTTTCTTCTTTTTCTGGAGGTTTTGTTCATATTTTGGAATGCTCTTTTTGGGAATGCAGGGAATGGTGCCCTGTGGGCTTTGCCGATTTTTGGAGTTTAGATTGTCCCACAGGGATTTTGTACGGCGGACAAGCTTTAGTTGGCGCCTTTTATAATGGTACAAATATGCTATTAAACTCTTGTAGGAGGTTCCGTGTGTGGAGCTGTATTTTGGGAGCGAGGTATGTGAAAAGACAGCTGTGTCTGAAAGATCAGTATGGACTAATGTGGATGAATATTGGATGTATTGACTGATTACATATTTGTCTAAGCATGATTGATTAGCTATTCTATCAGCTTCTATGCATAATATAAAGTGGCCATGTTTGACAGATCAAATGTATGCATTATAGCTGTGTTTCCCCATCACAGGTACAGCTGGTCATCCTCAAATATAACTCAACTATTTCCAGAATCTGCATGTCTAGAGAAAAATAATAGGAACAGTAATATATATCTTCAGTTGTTGGATGATGTCTCAAAATATATAACAGATCTTAATATGCTTGTTATGTGCTCTCTTTATTTTAATATAGACATTGAAATAATCCATACTTGTTCAGTCAGAAAGAATATTTCTCTGAATGCATTTACTTTTTAAGATAAGCATATGGTATTTTACGAGAATCGTTGGCGTACATCACAACTTCATTTTGCATTAAGCTGACAGTTTGAAGTCTATGTCATGATTATGCTCGAAACGGACATGTCAAATCACCTGGTTTCATTTTCTATCAGTCATCCTTTGGCCACAAAATGGGGAAAAAAAACTGACAAAATGTCTTGACGATGATTTACTATCAATAAATCACATGCCATTTCATCAACAGCTATGAGCATTTCTCATGACACAAGGTGCTAATCTCTACTATATGTAACATGAGTAGGGTCTTTAACTTTTTGCCTAGTATTCATAGATGGAGAGAACCTTATATTTTAAGTGAAAATGGCACTGGTGTTGGTCGGAGGGCTCATATATCACCTGTAAAAGTCCCACCAAATGCTTCTGTTTATACGTAAAAAGCCGCCTTCTCCCTAACAAAAAATTCACATGCCAGACCCTGCCTGACTTGCTCTTTAAGAGTGAAATTTGAAATTCTCTCTAATCATGTGAAAACCATGCGAATGTTGTCAATGTGAGAGCATGGTGCAAAGAGAAAGTGGACTTGTGCACTACCAATTGTAGAACCTTTCACCAATTCACCATTTAATTGTCGATACCAACTGCTGGGAGAAAAGGTTAAGATGATGGCTTTCATGTAGAGATGACCTGACCTAAAACTCAGGTTAGTCTTCATATCCCCTTTATTATGGGAACACCATAGAGCTTAAAAATTGCTGTACTGTCACATTTGACATAAATGTGGTGTGGCCTGATTTGGGGTCAGGTCATTTTTAGGAAGGGTCCACATGATATGTGGATGGGTATCCTACATAACCCATGCATAGATTAAACATGACAAGCAAACCTCAGCTTTCTTCATACCTGAATTATTGAATTTGGAATTTGATATATTTATTTTATTTTGGACAGACCTTAAATAATCTACACAACCTCACTTGAATGATGAAAGACCTTGATCAACCAAACAACCAGTGAGTTTCTCATAATTAAATGTTGATTGTACTAATATAAGAAAAAGGAATGCCAGATGTAGCCTTGTGGAATATTTACACCCACTCATCTTTATTGTCCTTTTCCACTAGCCAGCAGGACAAGGCCCCTTCTTCTTAAATGTCATTTTCCACTGGTTAGGAGCAAAAGGAACCCAAAGGACCATAACTCAAACAAACCTGTATCAGAAAGAAAGAGAGGGAGTCTGGTTAACTGCATTAAATTGGAAAGCCACGTGGATGTGTGCCATTACAAACGATGCTAGTCCCAAATGAACACCCTCTTTATTGCCACGCATACATTTCATATACAGTTCCAAGTAGCATAGGGATGGACCCACTTCCAATAATTCCATTCCATATATAATTCCTAAGACAGTTTTGCATCTCAATCACTGCTTTACACCTTCCTCTCATACATCAACCACAACATAAGGCCCTACTTGAGCCCAAAAGAGCATTACCACAAAAATACAAGGCAGACTCCACATATTTAAAAGGACACAACAAAAGGATACCTTACCTTAGCCACCAAGCTAAGAATAACACTACCACCGGCTACCCCATCTTCCTTTATTCACTGTACTACAATAATCAAAGCCCTACTCACGTGCCTTTCATCTAACTTCCAGGGTAGGTGCATGTTCCATAACCTGTAAAAAGGTAAGATGAGAAAAGCCATTAGGAAAAATATGAATGCTGGACCACTTTAATCTGGTGCAAATACTTCTGTGGTCCCACCTACGATCACTAGTGGCTGTTGGATAGGAGGGTTCCTCTGTAGATTGGACATCACATGACCCCTAATCACTATGAGGAATGATCAAAGCCATCTGATTAAGCACAAGAAAAATGGACAGAGAAATGGTTTTTACCATCTGCTTTGCAGGTCCTAAATCAATGTCTTTGGGGTCATGTGTGGTCCATGGCAATCCCTTCCTATCTAACTGTAGGTGGCTTGACAGAGGTATTGTACTGTAATAAGGTAATAAGAAGAATTTGTTGCTGGAGTAGAATATTACTTCTTGGAAAGAAAAAAAAAACACAAATATGATGCTATAAAAGTTAATAAGGGCCTCTTTGATAGCCACTTAAACATGAGTTCATCTCAGTTTAGTTAACATTAGTTATGTATTAGAGATTATATAAATTGTTGGTTATCAGGATTATTTTTAATCCCTATATAAAAAAAAAGATCTTTAAGAGTGTTTGGTTCAATGTTCAAAGTATTGGTATTGCTACAAGTTCATTCGTCGGGGATGAGGAAACCATATCATCATTGTCGATGATATCACTAATGTGGGGAAACATTGGGAGAACATGGAGAGAACAATGGATTTTTTAGTGAAACCTCAAGCGATACTAAAATACACATATTTGCATATTTAGGAATAAAATAATAGCGAAAAAATCATATTTGCATATTTATGAATCAAATAATAAGTTTTCTTTTCATGGGGCCTAAAAGCATGTATTGTTGACTTGGGGAATAATTAGGGAAATGATGGATCCATCCATCCATTCAACCATTCATACATACATAGAAACACATGCATGATCCATTCATCCATCCATACATCCGCGCGCGCGCACACACACACACACACGTCCATCCATTCATCCATGCATGCATGCATATACGCACATACAAACATGCCTCCATAGAAAAAATTGAAATGAATTTTTTTAATAAACAATTTTTTTGACGATATCGATACATTGGCAATATTATTGAAATATCGTTGATACAATGGCGATACAAGCGGCACCTGAAATTTACACAGTTGAAAATATTGGTGATACATTGGCGATGCAAGGGACATCTGGAATTACATCTGATACTACTAGTGTTGTCGGCATCGCTAGTGGTGTTATTTGTATCATCGAGCTGGAGATACGGATAATATTTGGGATACTCCGAACAATGGTTTGGTTGCACCAAATTAGATTGATTACTTGTGAAATATCATGATATTTGGTGTAATTATAATTATGAACACATTTTTAAGAGGCTACCAAACAGGTCCTTAAATATCTCCATCTTCTTAAACAGGGTTTTTCTACCATATGCAGAGGAGGTATATGGGCTGGGACCAAATCCCGTTCAGAGGGCTCATCCTTGTATGTACCCCACCATGACCCACATCAGGTCCATATACAGGTAAAAGGCTAATATGGTAAGATGCGCCACCGGGAACACATTGTAATTATGTGCTGCAAAAATCAAGCCACTGGGTCTAACAATTGCTAGATTTTAATTAAAAAAAAAAAAAAAACAAAGAATTAGATGTCGAGTCTGCTTACTGGGGTTGGTGGATGTGAGTGAAGCCGTATGCGAGAAATCACAGTTCCAAGGGTTCCGCCCAGAGGTCTGATAGAGGAGATTCATGGCATAAGCTGCATGGGATGCTACGGTGTTCGGCATGTAGCAAGCCCCGCCTGGTTGGATTGCGCTGCAGTCGACGCCGTGGCCACAGGCATAGTCTATATTTGCTTGCAGCTCAGCATCGGAAGTGCCAGCCTTTGGCATGCACCAACCCGCTGGCTTTCCTGATGGCGATGGATTCGTTGGCGTTGTTGAAGGTGAAGGATTTGTCGGCGTCGCCTGAAATGTAACACGTTCCAATTTAGAATGTTTTTCCACCAAAATAATACGTTGTTTTATCAAGCGCCACATCCACTTGGGTTTGATTTATCATGTGCCCCAAACACTCAAATAAGCTCAACACCAGTTACTGTTGCTTTGGACATAGTTTGCAAACCTGGGCTTGGCTCATGAGTTCGAGTCAACCCATCGAGTCCCTACTCAACCAGGTGGCTCACAAACAAACATAAGAAAACGATTATTGCATAATCTTCTCCTCCTCTTGAATACCTAAATGCCCTTTCATCGAGCGACTCGTTGAAACCAGGCCAAGTTAGCCATATTTCGAGCTGACCCAGGTAAAACCAGGACCCGCCTGGTTTAACTGACCCACTGACCAGGCCCATGACCTTGCGAGGCTGACTCAGCCGAATCCTGAGTTGAACCACTTGATTTGCAAACTATGGCTTTGGAGTACACTTCCAAACACTAACATTTCATACCTGACTGCTCTTGGCAAGGCCAATATCGTATGTCATGGTGAGATCAGGCTTGAATAGCCCAAATGACCGCTCCGATGTAGGCCCAGGCTTCAAGTTCTCGTCATACAGTGCGAAAAGGTATGTGTCGACAGATTTCCCCGGCATCAACGGTGTCCCGACCATCGATCTTAGGTGTTGGACTAGATTACCATTGAACGCTTTTGCATTCTCAATGCTAGCTCCAACCTCATTGCTATCGCCTTGGTATGGCCAACCTGTCTCGGCAACGACAATCTCCAAGTCCTTGTAGCCCATTGCGTTTAAGGCAGCTCGGATGGCATCAACCTGCATTGGAAGATTGTCAATAGACTTTTCAAGGCCATGGCGCCTTAATCTGTTTCGACTGGTGATGCCGACTGTTCATCTGGCGAGCAGCACTAGTGATGAACAATGTTGAAAAAAAAAAGACATCAGATAATCCTATCCGTTCAAATTGGTGGCCAGTAAATCGATAGTTGAAAACAATTCAATTCAACAGAGGATATCTTGTGGTCAAGAAAATGAGCACTGTGGATCACTGGATGAAAACACCAACTGGAATGGATGCTGGCATTTTAACAAAATGAAGTTGATCAAGTAAATCATTTTTGTTTCATGGCCAGCAGCCATGAAGATTGTGCCATCTTTCATGAATCCATAACATTAAAACATTGTGGTTTCATGGCCAGCAGCCATAAAGGTTGGGCCATCTTTTAAGAAACCACATGGCTCGTTCATCTGGTGTGCTCAATCATGAATGGGTCATTACCAAAAATCCCCCTGTTGGAAAAATTCATCCACAGTTGGCAAAACTGAGCCTTTAAGCCCAGTAATAGCCTGGTAAGATCTACCAATGGAGGAGGATTTTGCAGCATGCCACATTGATGATAAATTCAAGTAGAGATGAATGGCCTGGAAAATTTAAAGGTGGGGCCCACCAATCAATGTCTCAGATGTTTTCTAACAAATTGGGCCAAACCCATCAAAAGCCCAGCCCATTCTAATAATTTCTAATTACCTGAGCATCAAACATGTTCATGTATGTGATCTTGGACCCAGCATCGAACCTCCCTGCGTTCTGTTGGAAAAGGCAGAAAGCCAAGGTTTCGGGCCTCGGGTCGCTCCGATACGCGAAGTACGGGTACGGGTTTATCGCGAAGGGCGAACCGGTGTCATGCAAGAACTCCAGCATCTGCTTCATCGCGTCCGCAAAACCGGGATCGAAGCTGCCAGTGGACGGCGGATCGGACTGCTTGAGCACGGCCATGGAATGGACGGTGGAGACCTTGATCTTCCCACCTAGTGACACGGCACTGAGAGCGTTCTGGAGATTCTGCATGGCTGGGTAGATCTGGGAGATAAGGCCCTGGTCGCCTGACGTCAGCACCTCGTTGCCGACGGTAATGACGGCGATTTTGCTGGAAGGGTAGAAGGGCAGGACGTTCGATGCGATCCACTGATTGGCGACCGTTGGATCGGAGGCCAGGGCAGGGATCTCGCCGTTGGATGTGCCGATGACGATCGCGATGCCGGTGTTGGCGAGGGCCTTGATCATCGCCGGATCGGCGCCGTAGAGCCTGACTCTTCCGATGGAGGTTGACTGGAGGAGCTTCGCCGTCATCTCCGGTGGGGGTAGGTTATTAGCAACCTGCCCGTAGTTTACGCCGATGAAGGACTGCGAGTCTGCGTGGAAATGCAAACGAAGAGAGATTTTTAACGGTTAGTGAGTTGACTCTTTCACTCGCCTGACTCGGCGAGTCGATTCGGTGGGGTTACAATTTCTCTCGTGTATGTCGTTTGAAAAAGAAAAAATCATTTCATATTTAGGTAATGATTCTATGACAATGATATTTAAAAGAAGACGTTGCAATCTTCAGCAGGCTAGTGATCTGAACCGTTAATCTAGTGGGTCCCACTCAATAGTGGCCCAGCTGAATTCTCCATAGCACGAATTCTCTCCCATCAGAACGTTTTATAACCATGTGATTTAAGATCTGGACAGGATGAACGGTCCAGAGTCTAGAGTCTAGACTCTCTCTCTCTCTCTCTCCTCACCCTTTTTTCCCCTTGAAGAGGTTTTGAACAAGCTCAACCGAATTTTCCGAGTGCCGGGTCGACTCAAGCGGGTCAACAAGACAGTAATTGACTCGACGAGCTCTTTGAAATTCTCGAATCTCGGATAATGGAAGTAGCAAATGAAACTGCTATTCCGATAAAAATCCAACCGGATGTGATTAGAAGAACGCATCTAGAATTCGAATTTCGGATTCCATTTCCTTCTTTTACACCGATCGAGATTTCAAGAAACTGACAGAATTCGAAGTGGAATTCTCAGTTTTTCAACTGAAATTTCGATAAAGAAAGATCATACAAAAGCTCGAAGTTCTTTCTTTCTTTTCGTTGATGAAATCATCGATCGAGATAGGAAGAAGATGGGAGGAGATTTGTAAAGAAAAAAGAGGATCTCTGTTCTTGAGAGGAGGAAGTTGAACTTACTTGCAGAGCGGAAGACGAGTAGAAGAAGGGACATTGAGAAGAAGAAGGAGGAGGTGAGAAGAAGCTTGGCCATGGCGGAAGAAGAGCTTCTTTTCTCCCTTTGCTTTTTGGAGGAATTTCTGCGGTGGAAAGACGGAAGAAATAGACGACGAAAAGGCAGGGGTTAAAAATGCAATATTACTGTTTTCCGTGGGGTTAAAACAAAAATTGAAGATTCCAGTTCTTCTTCGTGGAGGTGTGGGAATTAATGCGGAGTTATATGATACTCTGGTGGAGTGTGATTGTTGATACTCATTTTCTGAGTAATTGTAATACGTATCAGTAAATTAAATCAATATAAACCGACCAAATTTCGGGATCTATTGTATTTAGGTTGTCACGATAAAATCAGACCAATTTGTTTTAAATAATTGATCTATGAATAATGACCATTGGATAATATGATTATTTGGTCCACTGATTATCCACCGATATATTTTTATGTGAAATATATATTAGTTGGAAATCACAATTTGGACGGTGAAGATTGATTAAATTCCATTTGAAGTGTACAATTTCTCAGTGCCTGAGTATCAAGGATTACACTCTGCCAGAGGATCAAAATTCTTTTCGGAACTAAATAATTCCTACTTCCTCGGCCGGAGGATATGATATCGAATTTATCCTCGAGACTTGCGGATGGATAACTAGGCCCTGGCGGTGATCCAGACCGTTGAGACCCGACGAGGATAGGCGATGAAATGTTGGACGCGGATTGGCTAGTTACCCCAACACCAGCCAGGGAGCTGGTGTCAAAGCTGTGTGGGCCCCACCATGATGTATGTGTTTTATCCACGCTGTCCATCCATTTTTCCACCTCATTTTAGGGCATGGGCCCACAGACGAGGCAGATCCAAATCTCAGGTGGACCACACCACAGGAAACAGTGGGAATTGAACGTGCACCGTTGAAAACTTCTGGGAGGCCACAGGAGTTTTGGATCAAGCTGATATTTGTGTTTTCACTTCATCCAGGTCTGTGTGACCTTATCAAAAACATCACGGTGGGCCCTGGGAAGTTTTGAATGGTGGACGTTCAATCAACACTGATTTCCTGTGGTGTGGTCCACCTGAGATTTGGATCTACCTCATTTTTGGGTCCATGCCCTAAAATGAGGTGGAAAAATGGATGGACAGCGTGGATAAAACACATACATCATGGTGGGGCCCACACAGCTTTGACACCCCCCTGGCTGGTGTTCGGGTCATCTAGCCAATCCGCGTCCTGAAATGTTTTGGTCCTTTCGGAAGTGGATTAGGTGTTACCTGGGTACGACGTCAGTGGGAATTTCCCTGATTGTGGGGCCCACCTTAATGTACGTGTTGTATATCCAGGCCGTCCATCAGTTTTTCCAGCTCTTTTTTAGTTAGCTCTAAGCAGACTTAAATCTCAAGTGAACCATAACGAAATAGTTGTAATTGAACACCATCATTAAAAACTTTTTAGGGCCCACCATAATATTTATTTCCCATCCAACCTATTAATAAGATCACACAGTTCCGGATGAAGGAAAAACACAAATATAAGCTTGATCCAAAACCTTTGTGGCCCCAAAAAGTTTTTGATGGTGGGAATTCGATCTCTACTATGTGGTCCACTTGAGATTTGGATCTGCTTCATTTTTTTGGTCCATGCCATAAAATGAGTTGGAAAAACTGATGGACGGTGTGGATATACAACATATAATCAAGGTGGGTCCTACTTTGAGGGAAACACCACTAACGTGTTGCCCGGGTAACATCTGATTCGGTACCGTTCTTCCTTTCCCCTCAATGTGGGCCCTTTGTTCTGTTCTTAACAACCGTCTATTTTCAAGCCATTGAAAGGCAGGCTAGTTTTGTTCTGTCGGAAAGATTTCGGTAGAGCAGATTCGGTGAGGTCGGGGAAACACCGACTTCGATTAGGCCGTGACAATAAGGCCCACGTTGAAATATATTTCTGCATCCATGCGGTCCATCCGTTTTGTCAGCTCATTTTAGAGCATGGTCCAAATATTGAAGCATCTCCAAATCTCAAGTGGACCACACCATAGGAAATAGTGGAGATTGAACGCCTACTATTAAAAGCTGAATGGGGTCACAAAAGTTTTGGGTGAAGCTGATATTTGTGTTTTCCCTTCATCCAGGTCTATGTGACCCAATCACCAGGTTGGATAGGAAAATAAACATCATTGTAGGTCCTAGAAAGTTTTTAATGGTGGGCATTCGATCACTAATATTTCCTGTCGTGTGGTCCACTGGAGATTTGGATTTGCTTACCTTTTTAGCTCATGTCCTAAAATGATATGAAAAATGAATGGATGGCGTGGATATACTACACATACATCAAGGTGGGCCCACGGTATCCAACCTCAGCCCAATCCGCTCTCATATTATCTTTGGGAATCGACCGTCCATGGTGGGGCCGATCGTACAAACAGTCTAGATCACAGATCCACCGCCTTCGGCATGTCAATGTATGATTCATCTGATGTTTCGGCTGGTTTTCACCGCCGGATTGCATTCAAATCTAAGATTAAAAGGTCAGGATCATCACTGAAATATGATTATAAGACTATAGCTTCTGTACGGTGGTATTGTGAACATGAACGGTTCAGATTAATCTAAGAATGCAATCCGGGGGCTGAAACCAGAGACCGCACCATACTGTGGTACCGGACACCGCACCGTAGTGTTGTATTGAAATCCCCTTTATTCCCATTTGTGGGACGCGGATTTCCGACAGGAAGTTAGGTGGGGCCCACCGTGATGTTTGTGAGATATCCAGTCCGTCCATACATTTTTGCGGATCATTTTAGAACATGGGACAAAAAATAAGGCAGATCCTAAGCCGTACATGAAACGGTGGGCAGGGAAATGCCCGCCATTGAGAACTCACTAGGGTCCACCGTGATGTTTATATGCAATCTATACCGTTCATAAGTTCATTCATACTAAGATGAGCTGCAAATACAAAAATATTAGCCTATCCAAAACATCTGTGGCCCTAAAAATGTTTCAACGGTGGACGTTCAATCATCACTGTTTCCTATCCTGCGGCCCACTTGAATTTCATATCTGCCTTCTTTTTTATTTTGGTCCCATGTCTTAAAATGAGCTGGAAATGTATGGACTGAGTGGATTTCTCACATACATCATGGAGGACCCTACCTGGCTTTAGCAGGAAAGGAAATGCGCCGACGTTGTGGCGACTGGAAAAAGAAAAAGTTAAATAGTCCGAGGGACTACCAGCGGATGAGGCCCCAGGTAACACGTTAGTGGGTGTTTCCCTGGCCGTGGAGCCCACCTTGATATATATGTTATATATCCACGCCGTCTATCAGTTTTTGGAGTTCAATTTATAGAATGATACAAAAAATGAAAAATATCTAAATTTAAATTGGACCACATCTCAGGAAACAGTGGTTATTGAATTCACACCATTAAAACTTTACTAGGGCCCATCTTAATGTTTATTTTCCATCCAAACTGTTGATAAGGCCGCACTGATCTGGATGAAGAGAAAACAAAAATATCAGTTTGATCCAAAACTCCTGTGACCATGAGAAGTTTTTAATGTTGGATATCCAATCTTACTGTGTGGTACACTTGAGATTTATATCTGCTTCATATTTAGGACCATGCCCTAAAGGTAAAAAAAAATGATGGACGGCGTCGATATACAATACATAATCAAGGTGGGCCCCACGGCCTGGGAAGCACCAACTAACATGTTGCCCTGGTAACACCTAATCCACTCCCACCTAAAATTGTAGCACGTGGCAGCTCTCACGTCGCTGAAAATTTCTGACGTGCAAGTAAAGGCCGACAGCACTTTGGATCAGAAGATCTTGGCCGTTCAAATTGACCTCTTTTTACGTCGAATTTCTATGAATGACAATGTGGGCCATGTAACAATTAAGCCGACCTGGTTAACGGTTTAGATAAAGTAGGATGTGCCCATGCCCTGCATTCCATCTACGGCTGTATATGGAGCCGAGCCGAGTCGAGTCAACGTGGGCTAAGTTTAGCTTGACCCGTTGTGCTCTCCTCGGCTTCGAGCTCACCCTCTAGCTTATTATTGGAGCTTGCTTTGTTTACTAAGACTTTCAAAGTAAGCTAGCGGATCAAGTCGAGTAAAGTTTGCTCCCACCTTAATTTATTATATATATTTTTTTTTGTTACAAAATACAAATTAAAAGTCAACAATATTAATGTCAAGAAGTCATACACATCTTGAGGGAGAATACTATTTCTACCTGTCGGACCCCATCATTTAAATGTCCTAGCTTTAATCGGTTTTTTCTTTGGGCAAGTCACACACATATTGAATGCAAACCACTAATGACATTTTATGAATTATAAATTAACACAATGCATGCATAACTCACCACATGAATGGACTGCCTTAATTATTAAGTAGACCATCTTCATAATAAGGCCTAATGTGTATGGGTGGGGAGGGGAAGAGAGAACCAAGAAATAAGAGGATTGTGATTTTTTTTTTTTTTTTAACAAATGTTTATATGAAGCGAGTTGAGCCAAGGTCAAGTTGAGTCGAGCTTGAATCAAATCGGGTTTTAAGTCAGGTAACCCAGTAGTTAAACTTGACTTAATTTCTACCTCGAGCTACTAAATGAAGCTTAGCTTGACTTATTCTACCCACTCGAGGTGAGTTTTTTGAGTCAAATCAACCAAGTTTCCAGAGCTAACTCAGCTCATTACCATCCCTAATTACCATCCCTTCCTGCTCAAATCACACAAGTATAACAAACAGGGTTATTTTAGTAAGTATATTTATGAGTAAAGGGCATTTTCGTCTCAGCATTCCTCTATTTTATATGAAAGTCGAATGGACATTATTACATGCATGTGACGTAAGATTTATCCCTGAAAAGGTCTAAAAGAATATCAGCTTCGCGCGTGTACAAGGCTGCTCTCACATGTGCTAGCGTGGATGACGTATACAATATCCAAGCCATCCATAAGGTGGATTTCGTTATATAGATGTTATCTCTAAAAAATAAATCTGATCCATTAATCATATTGGACACAATGTCATAAAATATTGTACGGTTAAGAAAATTTCAGGAAAGTATTTTTGTTTTGTAAATCTTGGCCCACCTGACTATCGGTCTGAGATGATTCTAATGTGAGAGAATCGGAACAGTGATACGCCTCTGATGAATGGATCAGATCTCCTACCAATATGCCATGTGGCACACGTGTGGCGTGTGCATTAGCCACCTTGCACACTCGCATGTGGGCTTAGTTTAGTTGGAGCTAGGGGAAATTTTGCCGTGCACGTGATCAACGGACCGGCATTATTTCTGTTATCGTCCACGGCATTTCTTATTGTACCTTGCTTGATGAACGGCCTGAATCTCTGACACGTGTTCCGACTACTAGGATCTCTGACTCGGCATTAAATCAGGACCCTGTTTTTCTAAACGGTCCGATTTTGAGCGTTTTCTTCTTTTTCAAGTCTTCCTCACGTGTCATCATTGCATGGAAAGCTAAAATGGGATTAGGGGCTATTTGGTGCACTGCGGGTTCACCAAGAATCATGCGCCCTTTATCTCTCACCGTTCAAAGTTGGTATGGGAATCCAGCGGCCTTTCAAATTTTGAAAAATCAAAAGTCCATTTTGAAATGGGCTTTCATGACTGGTGTGAGATAAGTGCTCAGATATTGTTGCTGGGCCTTGGAGCACACTATATTTCCTAAGGGTGCACACGGTTCAGTTCAGTCCTGTACTTGGTTAAAGCATAAATCGAGCCGTTCCGAAACTGGACCGTTTTCACATTAGAATCGAAAGGGAACTATTCGGTTCCATGGTTCAAGTCTTTTTATAATCCAGTCTAATTGCACAGCTTGCTTTTATAATCTAGCTCATCCATACCTTAGGGCCACCATGGCATACCTTGATGTGTTTGTTAGATCTAAATTGTTTATTCTCATTGTCATGCAATGTTTAGCCTGGGCCACATTTAAAAATGAGAGAGATGCAATTTTTAAGTGGATTACTCAACATGAAACAATAAGGGTTGAACACCCAGGCTCAATTCCAGGATTTGATTATGTAATCTGGTACTATGGTCTAGTTCATAATTTTGCTGGATTTTATAAAATCTCAAATTGAGAGTAGAACTAAACTAGCCGATTCTTTAATTTTCAAAAATGAAATTAGAATTGGCGTGCTTCAAAACTAGACCAAAATGAACTGAACTAACCGATTTAGGTCCAATTTACTGGTTCCATCGATTATATGCGTACCCTAATATTTCTACATTTTATTTATATAGAGAGATAGAAATGCTCACCTGCACACCATCTCTCAGAGTAAGTATTTTTTGAGAGTTCATCACATGCAATGTGTCCTCAAAATCTAAACTATCTACATAATGCAACACCCAAAAAAACTCCTTCAGCCCAACTTTCAACCTGAATCAAATGCGTGACACCATTATACTGGGTCAAAATTCAGGTGATGATTCTAATCATCCAATAAAATAATGAATTAACCTAGTTCATCCATTAATTGGCCTTTGATCACACGGTTAGGATCATCCAATCATTAGATGGCCATGCAATCAAAATCAATGTATGAATTATGATTTTTTGTGAAGGTGATCCTCATAAAGCGACCCGCTTTTAACACGGCTCGGATGGCTCGCACGTGTGACATGCTGCCAGGAAAAAAAAGGGTACAGAATGGGAAGCAGAGGATGATTGTGGTTGTGGAGCATAAATTCCCTTGAATTATTGGGTATGAGAACACAAGTACACTACCCATCAAAGAAAGGCATAGGCAACGGACAGAGTCGTAAATCACTTTCTCATAATAAATGATTTAATTATTTGTTTTTAGAAGATAAGATAAGAGCATTTGAGTAGAACAAAAAGCCTGTAGGCGGATTTCCCGTCAAGGCTTCAGCACTGGGTGGGGCCCACTGTGATGTTTGTGAGAAATTCACTCGGTTCATCCATTTTGTGAGCTCATTTTAGGACATGTGTGACAAAAAATGAGACGGATCCAAAGCTTAATTGGGCCACATGAGAGGAAACAGTGAGGATTCGATGACCACTGTTGAAACATTTAAATGGATATCAAAGTTTTGCATCAGGCTAAGTTTTTTGTGTTTTCATTTCATCCCAGTGGGAATGACCATATAAATGGTTAAGACGGCATATAGACGTGAAGGTGGAGCTAGGAAAGTCTCAACGGTAGGCATTTCTTTCTCAAAATTTTCCTATGGTGTGGTCCACTTAAGCTTTTACATCCAATCTTTTTCTCGTCACAAGTCTTAAAATGAGCTCACAAAATGAATGGGCGAAGTGGATTTCTCACGAACATCACAGTAGACCTGTCTAGCATCCTAGCACAAGAACTCCGGGCTCGAAGAAATCCACTGCCTAAGAGCGGAAAGACGGAGTAGTGGCATGTGGAGGGCATATTCTCCCTCAAGAGATTAGAGGAGAGAAATCGAAAAAAAGAAAAATAAATGGAGTGTTCATTAAATAGATAATTAATTAATATATTATTATTATTATTATTATTATTATTATTATTTGCCAAACATCATTTACAAAGCTCAATATTTTTTAGATGTATTTTAACACGACTCAATGCAACAAATGTGTGAAACGCATTTACATATTTATCATAGTGGGCGCTATAAAGCATTTGTGGTCCCAATATAACCATTGCTTGGGCATAATCCTACTACTCGGCCCAACAACTGCCATAGTTTTCTAAATATCCTGGAACGTTTTTAATGTAACTGGCTATATTTCGTTGAAAAGAAAAGACCTTAAGTCCAACTCGTTGGACCACATTTTATGGTCCACCTAATTGGCCTCTTCTAACTTGTTAAGAACTCGTGACATCCAATCCTCCTAATGGTTTGAACGTATCATTAGAGTCACTAATGCAAAAAATCAACCCTATCAAATCATCAATTGAGCCACACCATAGAAAACAATGCATGACCATTGATAAGTAACAAAATACAAGTATGGTCTACTTGATCAATAGATTGGGGCTGATATTTTGCGCAACCAATCTATTAAACAGGTTGGATGTCCCATATACTCAGCAAGTTAGAAGTTATCTTGTGGGTGGATCATAACCCTGTGGTCCAACTAGTTGGACTTACCTCTTCTTTAAATATTCAATGTTGGGTTTATTTAAAAAAAAAAAAAAAACTCTTAACTGCCAAGGGTAAAAATTGTCTCCATACTTAGGTAGATATGGACATGGCAGGGTAATATATCAATCTGGACCATCTAACCATTGGGCCCTATCATGGATGACCCATTCCTAAAAAATAGACCTCTAGAGACAATCCTAGCCATCACTTTCTGAACTTTCTAATTGAAAAGAGCAATCTTGGTGGGCAAGTAATGAAAAGTAAAGTTCAAAGTTTCTAAAATATTGCCTTTCTGATTTCCAGTTTTAAAGGTTCCTAAACCAGTTGTCTCATGACATGTTAACCCCAAAAGTCATTGCAACTTTAGTACATGATTTTAAAAGGCCACTGCATTTTACCCAAGAAACTAAGAACCCCCTTCGTGATACTTTATTCCATGTTCCTTAGAAAACCTGCACTCCCACTTCAAAGATATTCCAAGCTTGTCCCCTCATCGAGGGAATATGAGCTAAGGACCCGAGTTCAGAGGCCCAGCTACAATGCCGTTTGGATGGGCTGGACCTGCTCACAAACGACTCAAGTCTGGGCTGATTTCACTTGTCGTGTCTCAGTTTGTAGCCAGAATGGCATGATCCCTTGTGAGTTGCACCACGGACCCACTTTGATTTTTTAAAAAGGTTCAAGTAAGAGCATGCTTGTTGGGACTTGAATGATGGTGAACTATGCATGAGTGAGGTGAAGCTAGAGGAAACTTTAGTAGAAGCCTACGGTGATATTAATAGGCAAATCGTTACATGATTTGAATTCTACTCAATTTGAATGGGGTTGATTTCATGCTATGAATGATTCAAGAGAGATGAAATAGTGAAGTGAGTGGTAGATGCATAGAAGGACTTGACAGCTGTATGATTAGTGGGTCCCATGTCTAGATTGTCACATGTAAGGGGTACATGATGGTAAGTTGCATAGGATCTCTCTATGGTTTGTTATTGCAAACAAATTCCATTGCATTGTCACAAACTGAAATTTGTCATATCCTACTATACTCATGATTGATTTGGGGTGCCCCATTTTCACGGGGGACAACCTTGTTGAACGGGTGAGATGTCATACGAACACCATGGTGGGCCCCACACACCAATTAGTTGGCGCGAACATTTCTAATCCATTCATTACAATATAATAATAATAATAATAATAATAAATAGCCGGGTCCTCTTAGAATAGGACAGCTACCAGTCAAGGTGGACCATTAATTTCCCAAAAAGAAGTCGCCCAAATAAAGAAATAGAGAGACCGTGTTGGGCTTCTTGTGGATTTTTTCCACACAACAAATCAGAATTTAATTGTTTTATAAAGACGTTCGTGAAACACGGGCCTGGTTCGTGAGGTGGAGCGGACGTTACAAGTCTATAAAGTACCTTTCAGACCTTGACCACTGACCATTGGCCCATTGCTCTATTATCATGAGTCACGGCCTGTCTTTATGAAGATGGTGCATTATTGTGTACATTCACTACATCATGGGCCCCATTGTGCCTGCATCATTGTCCCAGAGCAATGCTAATTGGACCACCTTAACTACCTGATTTTGCCCATCCAAATTCAATTCAGCCTTTTTATTAAAAAAAAATTGTATTTTAACTGTCCACTCATTGACCACCATTTGGATAATTGAGGTCGCCATTTTGGAATAAATATTATGGTGGCGGCTAGCTAGTAACACACAGCCGGCTCTATAATTTATAGAAACAATGGGACCCACCTGCAGGACCACCTCCTTTCCCATCATAAGCTTTGGCCATTAGGGGTGGCAATGGGCTAGGTTTGGGCTTGACCCTATATTTAAATCACAGGGTTCAAGCCCAACCCGAGCCTGGAAGGGAATGTCATATTTGGGGGTTTGAATCAGATGACTTTTTTTTAATGAGTTATAAGAATAAGAGGTGTTAAGCTTTTTATCATCATGATGTCAAGCTATTTTATGGGCCTATCACTACAAGCCCAAGTCCAAGCCCAAGATCAAAAACTAGCTGAGACCCCGAGTCTAATGTGGCCCAACCCGGCTTGGTCCAAAAATTGATAAGATTTCTGTTTCTCACTGGAATGTTCCTAATTCATCCATTGATCAAGTGGGCAACATGTATACAAGGAAACAAACACCTAAGAGGAACAAAATCAATGGTCTACATTCAAAATGCAAGGTTGCATAACTGATGAATAGAGTGGCATATTTGTAGGATTTTAAGATGTACATATGAAGTAAGTCTGATTGGGCTGAAATGACTTGAGCCTCAGCTCAGCCCAAAAACTAGATGGTCCATGAATGCTAGTCCCAAGCTACTTCCCACAGCTAAACTATAGAAAATCTCTTTAGAATAGCTTCTATTTTGTAAGAGAAGCTGCTGCCAAATGCACCCTTAGTTTATGACCCTTAATGGGTCATGTTTAGACAGGTACATGCATGCAATGTGAGGGTGTGAATCTGCATGCGCCCATGGATCATTAAGGGCCTGTTTGGATACAACTAAATAAGTTGCTTTTCTTGCTGATGGCAGCAGTTCAGTAACTTATTTGACATAAGTTAATTTGGTTAATGAAGAATTATAATTACTTATTTTATGAAAATCGGTTCAGTACTTCAGTAATATTTTTTTGCCTTTCCACTTTTCATCCACTGACTGCAAGAAGAGGTGGTGCTCGTCCATAGCTGTAAGTGGTGATGGTTTTTGTGGCAACTGCACAGCCCATGTTGACCATCCATCTTGTTGGGGCCCACTGTAATGTATTTGATCCGCGCCGTCCATCTGGCCTGGATGTGAGTGGGGCTAGCATGTGAGGCAAATCTAAGCCTCAGGTGAACCCCACATAAGGAAGCAACAGTGATAATGATCACACTACACCGTTGAAACCTCCCTCGGCCCAACATTATGTGTTTTAGTCATCCCATTCATCTATTTTTCCAACTAGTTTTGGGTGGCCCACTGGGTAGTGGGGCCACATGCCGTGCACATGAAATCCACACCGTCCACCCTTGTTGGTCGGGCCCAAAAATGAAATAGAATCCAATCTCAGGTAGACTGCTCCTCTAGAAACAATGGTCATTGACGCTCACCATTAGTTGGCCCTAATGATGAGTGGCCCATATCCAAGGCGGGCCCCGCATGATGGACGGCCCACATTAAAGGTGGCTCCACATGATGGGCATTGGATATTGATGGTGGGCCCACTTGATGGATGACCAACATCAAAGGTGGACCCTACCTAATGAATGGTGCACGTTAAAGGTCGGGCCCTAATGATGAATGACCCACATCCAAGGTGGGCCCCACATGATGGACTTCCCACATCAAAGGCAGGGCCCACACAATGAACAATTCACACCAAAGGTTGGCCCCAAATTATGGATGGTGGATGTGCAATGACCAAACAGACTTGAGGAGAGATAATTACTTAGATGTTGGAAACAAAATGCTTTTCCTACTTTTTGGTTAATAAGGATGTTGTTTACCAAACATACTTATTTGCTAATTAAGTAGAAACCGAGATAAATTACTTATATGATAAGTAGCTTATCTTAAGTAACTTACAATCCAACAGGCCCTAAGGGCAGTTGGATAAGGTCAGTCCAAGAGTGGGAAATGAAAAGAGAAGATAAAACTAAGATCATGGATTCTCCAAATTACTTTCCTTCCACTTCCCATTTCATTGTTTGGATTGGAATTTGTAAGTGTCCATGACTCCCAACTAAAATTATTTTGGTGCTCCAAAACAATCATGTTTATACACACATATCCATGCTATGCTACTCCACAAATCAAGTTTACATGTCATCCAATCCATTCATCTAATGTGTCTTATCGCGATTTAAGAATTACCCAAAAAATTACAGTGTTTTAGAATTTAAGAATACCATACAATTTGAATTAAGTGTTTTTAGGTATAATATTATGGAGTAGTCCACATGATTGTTGAACTAGCTTGATTTTGGGGATTAAGGCCAAACCAGTGTGTTTACCTGATGGATGGGGAAGATTTCACGCACATTGAGTCATTTTCCCCACATTAGAGGAAGTAACCATGACAAACTTAGGTATGCAAGCATTTTCCTTTTTATGGGTTGAAATGAAAACACATTTACTTGATTTGTATTTTCAAACCGGTATAGGCATCCTATCAGGGAAAACTCTTTTAATTTCCCTCAGGCCTGTTTAGAATAATGAGAATTAAAAGGAAACATTGCTTCTCAAGATACTCACTTTTTGTGTAATTTGTAGGAAATGTCATTTTTTTCCGCTTTTATTCTTGTTGAAACAATAAATAAATTAGTATATATTTTTGGGTCTAGTTCCGTGGCTTAGTGGTAAATAGACTTTATTTTAACACTGAGTCCTGAGAATGAGTGCGTAAGTGGTGTGGGTGTGTGTAAAATAGGTGAATAAATTTATTTTTCCACCTTCACCACTAAAAAACATTTTTCCATGATGAAAGAAAAATAAATGTCTCAAGTTATACCCCACACATGCCATTATGTCATGTGTGTCAATGTGACACACGATGTAGCATCAATCTTCTCTTGTATCCTGCAGTGTGTAAAGTGTCCCACATGTGCTAATGTGCTACATGTGACACTATGCATCTTCTCTTATGTCCACATGTGTTAACATATCACATGTACCACAATTCATCTTCTCTTGTACCCTAGATGTCCAAAGCACTCCACATGTGCCATTGCATTATCACCCATCTTTAATTACTATGCCACATGTGCCAATGGTGCCAATATGCAAAGTGTTACTATCTAACTTCCAGTGCCCACTGCCCACATATCAATGTGCTAATGTGCGACCTGTGTCACATATGCCATTGCACAACTTCAAGAACCTTTCATTTGGCATGTGTGCCACAACTTCAAGCACCTTTCATGGTCTACAAAATCAGATAGGTAGAGGGAGAGGGAGAGGGAGAGGGATTTCACATCACGATGGACCCTACTTAGCTTCCTCTCACAGGAAGCTCATGCGATAGGGTGTCACAGGCAATCTGCGTCCATACGGAGCTGATTAGGTGAGACCCGATTAGGTGAGACCTGGATCCACCAAGGTGGGCTGTGACTGTGGGGCCCACCGTTATGTATGTTACTTACATCCACACCGCCCAACCATTTTGATAGCTCCTTTTAAGTCATGATACAAAAAATGAAGTTTACCCAAATCTTAGGTGGACCACACCACAGTAAACAGCTGTGATTGAATCCTCTTGATGGATTCCACCAGAATGTTTATTTGCCATCCAACTTGTTGATGGGGTTATAAAGACCTACAGGAAAATACCACAAAAATATCATCTTGATCTTAAGCTTTTGTGGCCCATAAGAAGTTTTTAATGGTCAATTGCCACTGTTTCCTGTACTATGGTCCATCTCATACTTGGATCTGCTTCATTTTTTGGATCATGCTCTAAAATAACCTTTCAATAAAGATGGTCCACATGGTTATAGTCACCTACATCACGGTAGCCCCATAGTCAGGGGTCTCACCTAATCTGCTCCAGCGTCCAACTGATGGTGTTCATGCACTATGGGCCCGACAATGACGTATGTGTTTTATCCACACCATCAACTATTTTTCAGATCATTTTCGAGTCTTGAGCCCCAAAATGAATCAGATTCAAATACAAGGTGGACCATGCCATATGAAAATAGTGGTGATTGAACACCCTACCATTAAAAATCTTCCTACAACCCACTATAATTTTTAGCTGCCATCCAACCTGTTGATTAGGTCACATGGACCCGGTGTAAGGAAAACAAAAATATCAGCTTGATCCAAAGATTTTTTTGTGGCCCCAAGAAGCTTTTAATGGTCGGCACTCTATCCATTATTTACTATGGTGTGGTCCACCTGAGATTTGGGTCTGACTCAATTTTTTGGCTCATTATGATATGTCTAAATGAATGGAGAGGGTGGATATAGCACACACATCAGGGTAGGGCCTATAGAGCACCGATGGGAGCTGCCCGCTTTTGGCACCGCCAATAAGCATTAGGGAAGAAAAGACTTTGGTGTTTTTTATTTAATGAAAATTTAAATAGTAAATGCCTCATAAATATGGTATTAACACACTTATATAATTATGCCACGTTATTAATCATGGGTATTTTTATCATTTAATGAAAAAACACAATGCAAACATGAGAAATTAGATGGAAGGTACGCCTTTGAGAATTATTTTGATTAAGGAGGTAGCTTAATGAAAAATTAATTTAAAAGGGCACCGAGATGTAAGTACAGTACTAATGAGGTAGCATTTTGAAAAATTCCCTTAAATAAATGTGTTTCAAAATTCAATTTCCTTCTTTAGCGTGTCATCTGATGATCACAGTCGATTTCATACAATCATTAGTGTGCCCACCCAACCTTTCCTCTTCGTTTGGCCCACTTAAATCACAATTCAGCTTTTTTTTTTTTTTCTTCTCTTTTTTCTATGGGTCTAACATGAAATTACACATCTAATTGTCGAGTGGATCTTACATGTACATCATAGGTGGGTCCAAAATCAAAGGTTGGAGTTCATCTTACACCCATTTGCAGAAACGGTGATATTCCCAAAAAGGCAGAGGAGTCCACTGGGTTGCACTACCAGCTATAGTCTACTTATATAGTAACTTTTAAAGTATAAGTACATGTCACATCTAGCCCTTCCATCAGGTTGGCGCCACCACATGGATGACCTAGTACTATTTACTTATTAAGTAGGATGCACCATGAAAGAACTTAGAGACATTGATAAACAGAGTAAGTGTGGCCCACCCAATGAGTGTCTGTTTAGAAATTTCCCAAAACGTGATGCTCATGATGGGGCCACTCTATTAGACGGTTTGGATTTCGTATTGACATCCAAGGTTAGAAGTTATGGCTGGTTGGACGTTAACCTATAGTCCAGCGTGTTGGACTTAAACCTTCTCCCTAAAAAACTGTACGTCCGGCTGAGGCGAACTGCCCGTCCTCGGAAGGCCTTGTGCAGGAACTTCCCGGGGAATCTAGGTGGCGCCCACAGTGATGTTTGTGGGAAATCCATCACGTCCATCCATTTTTCAGATCATGTTACGACATGATCCCAAAAATCAGGCAGATCCAAAACTCAAGTGGGCCACTACATGAAATAGTGAGAATTGAATGTCAACCATTGAAACATTCGTAGGGCCAGAGAAGTTTTGGATCAGGCATATTTTTTTTTGTCTTCAGTTCATCCCAGTAAGAATGAACAGTACGGATGGTAGATTTCTTACAAACGTTGCGGTGTGCCCCTCCTGCCAAAGGCTTTCTCCGTGGTATCGATCAACATCATCTAACCGGTTCGACTCGAGAGGGTAGAGAGCGGAGAATGCTCAGCTGGGCACCTCATGAGCACTTTTTGATAGCTCATCACACGTTATGTGAGCCCTGAATCTGATCCGGTCCATGTGATGCAGCACCTCAAAAAACCCTAGGGCCCAAATTCAAGCCCAGTTCAAAAGCTCTGGTGGGCCGTGGCAGAAAGAGAGAGAGAGAGAGAGGCAAATCAAGAGAGGAAACTTTTTTCCTTTTCCTATGGCTCACTAAATTTCTAGATCAGGGTAAAAGTTGGCCCCTGAGTTCTTTTGGGGTGCTGTATCATATGGATGATTGAGATTCAGGGCTCGCAAAAGTGCACACAAGTTCTCGTGAGAACCAGTGCGCAGCTCTGCTGTTGAAATGGCTAGGCATCTTCCAGCTGAGCTAGCTGGCGAGACTCGGGTTTAGGGTTTAGGGTTTAGGCGAACTTGAATTCTGGCTCCAAGTTTCCTCAGAAATGATAACTCTCATTCATAGTAATTCTCCCGACATGTCTGCCATCTTCAAAAAATAGCAGAAGTCGTTCGTAGCAAACAGAGAAACTATGCTAATGTATTATACTTTTGACTCTTCAATTGTAGGGGACCCACCTTGACGTGTTTATCCAATTTATGCTAACCACCTCGGCTCATGCTAGGCCCAAATGCTAAAAAATTAGCTGGCATCCATGACTCAGATGGGCCTGACCAAGGGAAACAGTAGGGAGAGAGAGACATGCACCAGGACTAACTGTGATGATCATGTGAAGTCCATGAGAAACATTAGGTGCCACACTAAGGGGAAAAGTTTTAAGGGTGGGCATCACCTTGTACACTGATTTCAATTGTATGGTCCACCTAAATCATAGGAGGAACTAATTTTTGAGCTCTGGGCCTAACATGGAGTGATGCACCTGGTGAACAGGGTGGGTGGATTTCCAAAAAGGACTTATGTTGGGCCACACTAGCATACCCGTCCACTTGATAATCCCTTGCATGAATGGCTGGTGTGACGGGGAGCGGATTAGGTGTGGGGAGGTGTCACCCAAGACAGTGTGGCCCTTACCACATTGATATTCTATATCCAGGTTATCCATCCATTTTGTCCGATCATTTTAGGGCATGAACCAAAAATGAAGCAGATCCAACTATTTGGTGGACCATACTATAGGAAGCAGTGGTGACTGACCATTAGTGGGACATGAAAGTTTTGCATCAAGCTGATATTTGTTTTGTACCTGCACCCAAGTTTGTGCAACCTTATCAATGGGTTGGAAGGCAAAGAAACATTAGAGAAACATTGCAGTGATCCTAAGAGGAAGTTTTAGGATTAGGGAGTTCAATTACCACTGTTTTTCTGTTCTTAGTCATCACTTTTGGTCTCGGGCCCTAAAAAGATATGGAAAAAACGGATGGCATGGATATAAAATACATATATTAAGGTGCTCCCACACTAAGGGATGCACTGTCTTAGGTGCCCCACACTGCCCATCCATTTTTTAGATCATTTTAGGGCATGAGCCTAAAACTGAGGCAGATCCAAACTTCATGTGGACCACACCACAGGAACCAATGGTGATTGAATGCCCACCATTAAAAACTTCTTGGGGGCCACAAAAGTTTTGGATGAAGCTGATATTTGTGTTTTTCCATCATCTACTATTGTGTGACCTAATCAACAGGTTGGATGGAAAATAAGCATTACAGTGGACCCTAGGAAGTTTTTAATGGTGGGCCTCCATTTCTTGTAATCTGGTCCACTTGAGTTTTGGATCTTTCATGCTTCAGGTGGACCATACTATTGAAGTCAGTGTACAGGACAACATGCACACTCAAAATTGTTTTACTAAGTGTGGGCCACCGGAATCACAGATGGACCTTAAGTGTGGGCCACCGGAATCACAGATGGACCTGAATTTTGGTCCTCAGGCATAAATTTTTGCATGGCATCCAATGGTTCACAAAATATTCATGGTAGGTCCCTGTAAAAATCCAGTGCATGTCTTTCTCTCAACAGTTTCTGTTGGTATGGCCCACCTAATGGTTGTAGCTAATGTTTAGGCCTTGGCCCTAACATTATCCAATTCATTTGATGGTCAGGCAGAGATTGTAGAAACAGATTACGGTGGGCCTCCAATGAGAATGAGCCAAAAGTAAATAGCTCTAGCCACTTCTGTTGTGTTCTCCAAGAGTGCAGATAGGAGAGAGAGCCTCACTTATGCTATGTTTTCGATACGGCGGAGAGGAGAGCATAGCTCTGCGTGAGAGCAGCTAACATAAACCACATCTTAATAAAAAATAAAAAGGAAATTTAAATGAATACCCAAACCATGCGTAGGTACCCCTCTACCTGATTGTTCTTTTTGTACCTTCTCTTTTCTTTTATGGAACTCCTTCACATACTTATTGAAACCGCTCCAGCGTTCTCTCTTAATCTTGAAGCAGTCTTCCAGTCTCTCCCTGAAAGGTGTATTCATGATTCCCAACATTTTCTTTTTCATTTTGAAAGGTAATAAAATTTTATTAGCTAGAAGAGAAAAAACGACCACCAAAGGGCCAACAGCAGCATAAGCCTGATCAATAAGAAAAGAAACACTCAACAAGACCCTTGGAGGCTTGAAGCCCAACCTGCAACATCGCCTTTCTAAAAACCTCCAATGCCTCCACCCCCCTCTAGTTCTAGAAGCACCAGTTATTTCTTTTCCCCCAAAGAGGCCAAAAACCAGCCAGCACAGCTGACCAGTACTCAGGATTCCCAACAGACTACAATAATTAAATACTTAAAAGCCAATTCTGAATGGTAGTAAGGCTGCAACTTGGGGTTCAGGTCAAACTGAACCCAATTGACCCAACTTGAGTTCAGGTCGGGTTGTCAAGGTCCTCAGCTTGGGTTTGGGTTGGAAAACAACAACTTGATTTAAATTCAAGTTGGGTTTGGGTAGAACAAAACTCGGGTCGGGTGGTTGGTTGGGAATGATCACTTGTATTTGGGTGAGGTTGGGTAGGGATGTAGAGTTGGGTTGAATAAAGAGGAATTTGGGTTGGGTTCAGCCTGCGCACCTTGGGTGAGAACTGAGAATTCAGGTAAGGTCGAGTTGCAGGATGGGTCCTCTTGAGGTCAGTTGGGTTCAGGTGGACATTCAACCCGGCCCAACCCAAACCACCCCACCCCACCCAAATTGCACCCCTAAATGGTACACATAACATAAAGTGCAATTCTCAAGCAAAATGGAGGAGTTTTTCTGAATGACAAAAACTTTTTTGGCAGCCTCATATGCCAACCTGCTGTCTGCAGAACATTATTTTAGTACAATCAGGTGTGCCACATGTGCCAATATCAGACTGGACAATTCATTAGCCAAACGTGGACAACTGCCAATGAACTATCCATTGTTTTCATACACATGTTGCACACCTAATGCGTTGACCAACCTAATTTATGGACCAAAACATGTTCACAGTGGGGCCTAGGTTAGCACATGAAGCCATCTAAAAGAGTGTGTACAGAGAAAGTGCATGTTGCATCAAAGGTCACAAAAAGCCAATATAGCCTAATAAATTCTCGATAACAATTCTAGGAAAAACTAAATGGAAACTTAAAACAATATATCAGTAAACGGGTATCAAATAACTTGAAGTGTAAAACCGGACATTATCGTACATACTTGTGAGCTTCTATTTCACTGCCTCATTTTTGGGCTCATGCCCTAAAATGTTGTAAAAAATAGATGGGCAGGTGTGGGGGCACCTAAGACAGTGCAACCGTTAGCGTGGGGGCACCTTAATATATGTATTATATATCCATGCCATCCATCCATTTTTCCAAATCATTTTAGGCCCTGAGACCAAAAATGACGATCCAAATCTCAGGTGAACCATGGTATAAATACTACATACATAACCACACACACGCACACGCACACGCGCGCGCGCACACACACACACACACATATATATAGATATGTGTGTGTCAAGTGTGAACATGTCTCATATGTATACATTTATGTAAATAAATAGCAACACATAAATACATACAGATATACATACATGTATACATATGCATACATAAATATATAATATATTTAAACAAGACAATAGCATAACTTGAACTACAGACAAAACCTCATACGATAACACGGTAACAGCAAAGTACCTCCGCAAACGGCATTGCAGATGAAGTTAGCTAAAGCTTTTTCAACTCAATAGCACTCCTTGTTCTTACAGAAATATCTTCACGTGAACTCACATTTTCCTGTGGAGTGGGGAGGGTGTGGGACGATGTCAGAAACTACCAGGATTCCGAGATAATGATATAACAAATCAATTATAATAAAAGCAAGAATGTAAAACAAATTGTCCTACATTCTTTCATATGCACGGAATCACAATTGCAACAGAAATATGAAAAACCAGATGGGAACTCTACATTTAACCATTGTTTCGAATATGGCTGATATTATCGGTAATATTACTGACATTATCGGTATTACTTGTATGGCAACACTAAATGCAAAAGACTCGGCAGCCCTACAAAGTGGTGAATATGCTCTCCTGAAATCGAAACTACCCCTTAGTGGCATGCTTTTGTGATATTTTGATTTTGTATGTGTGGACTAATAGATCATCATATGAACAATACTCCCAGAAGAAGATTGGTTATACATACCATTTTGTGAGCATGCATGCTGAGATCCAAGGGACCAGCAGGAACAACATGCAAATCAGGCAACGCTGTTTTGCAACATTTGTTGCAATAGGATTGCAAGGCAAATATGGAACTGTAAACATGAGAGCGAGTCAAACAAGCTCAAGCTCGGTAAGTGTTTATTATATTTAATAGTGAGAGCAGGCCTTAGGCAGAGGACTTGTCTTTCTATGTTTTATACCCATAGTTCCCATCCCACTTTTAGCTCAAGACAAAAGTAGATTAGGTAAAAAAAAGAAGTGTCTACATCATTTTTCATTATTAAGAAGAAATTAAAACTATGATGAAAACTCATTTTTCCAGTTTTGCGAGCATATATAAGCATCTTAACTACAGATTATATTGACGTTGAGGCAATAGAACAACCCCTTGTAGCAAAGTAGATTAACTAAGAAGTTGCATAAAAGATTAAGAATGACACGAGCAAAGATCAACTATTTCCAATCACATGCCATAATTACGGCTTATCGCAATCTTGAGACAACTATGAGTTCACAGCAGCAGTGGAATGATTACTTTCCATATTTTACTAAAACGTTTTCAAATTTGTGCACTCTAAATCAACCAACAAATGAAATATTCTTAATGCTGGAAATTTTGTCAGACATGCTCAGCTAACCAACTTATCACAAGAAAATATATTTGCAACTCTACTCATGAGTTTGCACAATCTGCTACTAACTAAATGAAATGGTCTAAAGATGGTTCAATGTTGTGCACAATATAGAAAATCTGCTAAGGATGTCACATTGAAAAATGGAGAAGCAAACATTAATCCATATCAAACAGGTTAGAAAAGGCATAATGAATGTGCGTTGGTGCTTAATAAATCAAGACTTTGAAGTGATAACAGATACTGAATCACTATCCAGATTGACGCAAGTGACACTGGTTTTGGATAAATTTACCCTTGGTACGACAATTACCTCGAAGCAACACAGAATCTATAAAATTACAAGTTTCATGACAATGCATTGTTGAGGAGCAGCATGTCAGGGGGAAATAGTAAACAAAAATGGGTAAAGGGGATACCATTGTCTGATTCCAGTACTACTACGAGCGGGGAAGGTGTTGCTATGTGGATCGGTCGTGCAGGTCGGTCGGCCAATGCTTTAATCCCATATCGGTTAAGGTGTTGCCTAAGATCTATGCTATTAGTGCGGTTCCTCCTTAATAGATACGACGTGTTTTAGGGGCGAACCCCGAAAACAAACCGGTGAGCTTCGGCAAAGCGGATAATTTCATGTGCTATTGGGAGGGCTGTCACAGATGGTATCAGAGTAGATGGCGGTTCTAGCTTGCTGGTGAGGTACCCGGGTGCTTCGTGTCATCCGGGCTTGTTATCCGGATCCATATGTGGATCGGTGGGGCTGGTTGGTTGGACCGGTACTTTAGTTCCACATGGTTAGGCGGTTGCCTAAGATCTGGGCTATAAGTGTTGTTCTTCCTTAATAGATAGGAAGCGTTTTGGCTGGCGAACCCCGAAAATAAATCCGTGAGCTTTGGCAAAGCGAACAATTTCTTGTGCTATTGGGAGGGCTGTCAAAGATGGTATCAGAGCCGAGAGCAGCTCTAGCCTGCTGGTGGGGTGGCTGGGTGCTTCGTGTCATCCGGGTCCATATGTGGATCGGTCGGCCCGATGATTTATTCCCACATCAGTCAAGCAGTTGCCTAAAGATCTGCGCTATATGTGAAGGTTGGTCCTTAGAAGATAAGACGCGTTTTTGGGGCGAACCCCGCCCCGGAAACAAACCCGTGAGCTTCTGCAAAGCGGACAATTTTCTTTGCTATTAGGAGGGGTGTCACAGATTGTTGGGTGCTTCGTGTCATCTGGGCTTGTGATTCGTGTCCCTATGTAGATCGATCGGGCTTATCGGTGGAGCCGGTGCTTTAGTTCTACATCGGTTAGGCGGTTGCCCAATATCTAAGCTAGAAGTGTGATTCCTCCTTAATAGATGGAACGCGTTTTGGGGGCGAATCCTGAAAACAAACCCGTGAGCTTTGGCAAAGCGGACAATTTCCTATGATATTGGGAGGGCTGCCATAAATAATAACAGAGCCGAGGGCTGCTCTAGCCTACTGGTGGGATGGTCGGGTGCTTCGTGTCATCCGGGCTTATCATTCGGGTCCCTATGTGGATCGGTCAGGCTTGTCGGTTGGACTGGTGCTTTCGTCCCACATCGGTTAGGCGGTTGCCTAAATATCTATGCTATAAATGTGGTTCCTCCTTAACAGATAGAACGCATTTGGGGGCGAACTCCGGAAATAAGAGCTTCGGCAAAGTCGAAAATTTCCTGTGTTATTGGGAGGGCTGTCAAAGATGGTATCGGAGTCGTGGGCGGCTCTATCCTGCTGGTGGGTTGGCTAGGTGCTTCGTGTAATCCAGGCTTGTCATCTGGGTCCCTATATGGGTCGGTCAGGCCGGTGCTTTAGTTCTACATCAGTTAAGTGGTTGCCTAAAGATCTAGGTTATAAGTGTCGTTCCTCCTTAATGGATATGGCGCGTTTTAGGGGCGAATCTCGAAAACAAACCCGTGAGTTTCAGAAAAGCGGACAATTTTCTGTGTTATTAAAGGGCTGTGACACATGGTATTAGAGCCTTGGATGGCTCTAGCCTGCTGATGATGTGGCTGGGTGCTTCATATCATCCAGGCTTGTCCTTCGAATCCCTATGTGATAGGTCGGGCCGGTGCTTTAGTCTCACATCGGTTAGGTGGTTGCCTAAAGATCTGAGCTATAAGTGTGATTTCTCCTTAGTAAATAGGACGCGTTCTGGAGGCGAACCTCGGAAACAAACCCGTGAGCTTCGGCAAGGGGAACAACTTCATGTGTTATTAGGGAGGGCTGTCACAGATAGTATCAGTGCCGAGGGCAGCTCTAACATGCTGGTGGGGTGGCTGGGTGCTTCGTGTCATCCGGGTCCCTATATGGATCAGTCGGGGTTGTCGGTCTGGCCATTTCTTTAGTCCCACATCGGTTAGGCGGTTGCTTAAAGATTTGGGATATAAGTGTGGTTCCTCCTTAATAGATATGATGCATTTTGGGGGCGAACCTCGGAAACAAACCCATTAGCTTCGGCAAAGCGGAGAATTTACTTCCTATTGGGAGGGTTGTCACATATGGTATCAGAGTCGATGACGGCTCTAGTCTGTTGGTGGGTGGCTAGTACCATCTGAGTCCCCATGTAGATCGGTCGGGTTTGTCGGTCGGGCCGGTGCTTTAGTCCCACATCGGTTAGGTGATTGCCTAAAGATCTTGTCCATAAGTGCGGTTCTACCTTAAAAGATAGTATACGAAAGCAAAGCCGTGAGCTTCGGCAAATCGGACAATTTCCTGTGCTATTGGAAGGGTTGTCACAGATTATATTAGTGTCGAGGGCCATCTCTCTCAATTGTTCTTTATGGTGCCCCTCGCTTGAGTTTTCATTTGGATAGATTACTTGCTCCATGGGTCATAAAAAACACCAATACCTTATGAGTGTATATATACAGATCAACATCAACGATAGGGATTATGTTAGTTTGAGTAAAGGCTTTTATTAAGGAAGGTAAAGGGCTATGGGCGCGGTATTAAGAAATGACTTGAGGACTTATGTTTCTAGACAGTGAATTAGTGCAAGTAGAATACTCTAAAAGCGCGCAAGAGAAAGCTCAAAAGGTTAGTGATGGAGGGAATAACAAATGACCTAAAGAGCCTATAATTCGACGGATGGTATGGTTTTTGACAAAGTGGAGTGACTTTAACAAGATTAACCAATTTAGCTTGCCCTTTTATAACCATTAACTTGAATAACTAATTCTTTTAAAGCGTAAGTCTTTATCTTCGTTAATCGTAGAAAAAACACAAGTACCTTAATTAATGAGCGTATATATACACATCAACACCGACAAGAACGACTATGTTGGTTTGAGTTGAATGATTTTATTGAGGAAGATGATGGGCTATAGTTGGATATATTAAGAAATGACTCGAGGAGCTATGATTTAGGAGATTGAGTTAGTGCAAGTTGAAGGCTCTAAAAGCTTCAATGGACTTTTACCTGCGTTTTCAAGCCTTTTCCGGTGGCCAGAAAAAGCGTCGATAAAAGCACAAATTAGCGCCATGAAAGCCTACTCATTCACGGTGCCTAACAAATACGCCAGGAAAGGGTGTTTACCGTCGACACTTTTTTCAGCACTTGTTAGCGCGCCGAAAACATCTTTACCGACACTTTTTTAGACTTTTACCGACACATTCAACTGCCGGTAAAGGCCATTTTTCTTGTAGTGTTTATTGTAGTTTTAATTTGTCTAATCAAGTTCGCTTTGGTGAATGGGTCCTTACTCATGCTTTAGTGGTAGACTTACAAGAGTTTCAACACGGGGTCATGGGTTTGAGTACCCATTGTGGTGTGAGTTGGTGGGTGTGAGTGCGTGTGTAAAAAAAAATATAGTTCACTTTGGCAAATGCTTCCTTGGACTTGTCAATTTGTACTCTCAGAATTCTTTCATGTACCATCTATCCTTGCAAAAACTATAGTAGCTTCAAAAGATTTTCTTTGAAATGGAAGAAGAGTTTGGCCCTAATTTGACCTCATAATGATGTTCAAGATTTCAGAGATGTAGGTATTGATGTGAGAATTTTGAGAGAACAATTTGGTCTTGATTGGTAAGTAGTGTGGCAGTCCCCATCTAAGACTCATGCTTTATGGAGATTTGTCATTGCTAACAGATACAACATTGTGGAAGGTGTGTGTGTGTGTGTGTGTGTGTGTGTGATGATGTAGGGCTTGTGTAACAGTGGCTGTAACAGCCACTGTTATTTCCATTACGATATTCCTTTTCTTAAAACCCTATTTTAGGCCCCATTATGGGCCAATTTTTCCATAACGGCTATTATGACCCCAATATTTTGAAATATGGTGGCATCTCCAATATTTTGAAAATAGAATGATATTCTCTTGGTATTTTTAGAATATGATAATTTCCCAATAATATCCTCATATTATCAAAATATTCCCAAAATTAAGATGATTTCTAGATAGTTTATCTTCACTCGATCTCCCACTTGAGTTATGGATTTGGGTGTGCCTTTACTTGCTAATTGCTACTTCCTCAACCATTAACTAATGCTTTGAAGAAAAAACAAAACGATAAAATAAACAAAGATAATGAAAGGATGGACATTTACATCCAATGGGTGAATGCCCTTTTCATATTTTAATTTTATTTATAAATTTTGCTAAAAAAGAGTATGAAAAGGAGAGAGAGAGAGAGAGAGAGAGAGAGAGAAGTACAGGTAGAGATCAGGGAGAACGATAGAGAAGTAGAGAAGGAGAGGAAAAGCAGAGAAGATGAAGGTGTCTTATGTTCCTTATGTGTGCGGGACTTGATGTCTTTTCTTATCATGCTCAACTTGGCGAAGAGGACTACCTTAGAGATCCTTCTTTGGTGCACTTTAGAATTCGAGTCCATGTTATCATGTTTGTTAATTAGCTACATCTGGCGTCAATGAGTACCCAATGAACCTCACCTGGATTTAATCGGGTCTCCAATTTCTAAGACTTGTTTGGAGTTGGGTTTCATTCGGATGCACAATTTTGGACCTGGCTACAAAACTGGGTTTACATGGGGCTGGTTGGATCCACCATCATTCGAGCAATAGGCATGGAAGAGAGCCCATTTACACCACAAATGTGTCTAAGTGGCATACATCTAAGTGATTTAACCATCCATTCAGGTGGGTCTCATTTAAATGCCCTTATTTTGACATGAACCTGACCTGGACCCAGTGGAAACCAAGAGCCAATGCAATGCTATGATAGTAACAACTGGGTTATTCCCCCTCTCTTAATGTTCATTTGGAGTAACCGTAGGTTGGGTCTTGGTCAGAGCAGAATTGGAAGATTCCTAGCCCTTCATTCTCCTTGACAGCAAATGGGCCGGCTCTGCTATATCTGATGCTCATATTGGGTCAGAGCAAGGCGTCTTGTCTTGTCAATCATTTTTTATAGGATGAAAAATGAATTCATCCAAAGGTTGAATGGCCCCCATAATGAATTAAATAGTTTAGGGCCTATTTGGATACCACCAAATAAGTTACTTTTTCTACTTACAACAACGGTAGATAAGTTTGATTTATGATCACTTTTAAGTAACTATTTTTTTTTTATTTTTTTTTATCAAGTAGAAATCAAGATAAGCTACTTGAGGCATAAATAGCTTGCAATCCAAATGCCATCAGTGAGTAGAGCTGGACACGAACTGAGTTTAACCGTTTGGATCGAGTCGAATCGACTCGGTAAAACCCTATTCAAACAAAAAGTCTTATTGTTCGAACTTTATTCGAACACACATGGTGTGTTCGAAAAAAAAAATTCAATTCAATTTTAGACACAGTCCTGTTCGACTCGACTCGAGCTTGAACTCGACTCGAATATTGATCGACTCGACTCGACTCGACTCGTTCGTTCGACTCGATTAATACACACACACACACACACACACACAGAGAGAGAGAGAGAGAGAGAGAGAGAGAGGTGGATGACAAATAAATGTGACTGTGAGCCCAAGAAGGTTTCAATGGTGGACATCATTCTCCTCAAAGTTTCCTGTGGTGTGGTCTATTTGAGTTTTGTATCTGCCTCATTTCTTATTTAACGCCTTAAAATAAGCTGTACAAATGGATAGACGGAGTGGATAAAGCAAATACATCATGGTGGGACACACAGAACAAAAAAATCAGTATTTACTATTCAGTAGTAGAAAAATATTTTCAAGCGAAAAAAGCGAAATTGTTCGAACTTGTTCGAACTCGTAAAAATTGTTCGAAATCCACATGTTCGAATTCGAACATGATTGGGCTAGACCAAATTGAGTTCGAACAGAGCCATTCTGTTCGAATGTTTGTTCGAACATTGTTCGAACACACCCACTCAAGCAACCAAACAATCCGATCTGGTCCATGTTCGACTCGGATCGGATCGTTGTCCACCTCTATCGGCGAGCCATGTTTCTCATTAGAGTTATGACTTCCAGCTGGGAACCTTGTATTCCAGGTTGGAACAATGTGTCTCATCAATGTGTTATAGAGGCCATCGGCGAGCTATGTGTCTCATTGGTGAGTCAAGAGAGCCCTTTACTTTTCATAAACTCATTAGCTGTACATGGTTATGGGTCGAATGGTTTAAAGAAAATCTAAAAAGGTGCAAGAGGCTGTAATTAATGAAAATAAGACGGGCTAATTTTGTCATTTCAGAAAACAGAAGTGCTATTTTGACAAAACCCTCTTAAAAGTAAGCCTAGCGGATTTAGGTGAGATCCCGGATCAAGGTGGGTGGCAGTGGCACCCCCTGAATGTGGGGACCATTGTGATACATGTGACTACATCCACTCCGTCCATCTTTATTGAAATCTCATTTTAAGGCATGATCCAAAAATTAAGAAGTTCCAAATCCATGGTGGACTATGGTATAGGAAATAATGGTGATTGGCTATTAAAGGCTTGTTGAAGTCCACAAAATCTTTGGATCAAGATGATATTTTTGTGGTCTCTTCATCTAGGTGTTTTTGACCTTATCAACAGGTTGGATGGAAAGTAAACATTCCAGTTGAATCCATAAAGTTCTTAATGGTGGGGATTCAATCACAACTGTTTCCTGTGGTGTGATCCACCTAATATTTGAGTCGGCTTCATTTTTTTCATCATGCCCAAAAATGAGCTTTCAAAATGGTTGGATGGTGTGGATTAAAGGAATATACATCACTGTCACGTGTCCTACCAGATCACGGTTCTTCCGGCTATACATATCATCTCCGGTGGACGCTCAACTTAAATCGTGAAAAGGCGTAATTCTGCAAATTAAAAAGAGTTTTCTCACCTGATGAATGGCTGAGATCTTTCACAGAAGATTAGGCGCGTGTAGAACAGCTCATGCATACAGGCGCGGTTGCACACGAATTGCCTGCGACCCGGGGTCAGAAGCTAGGTGGGACCCACCGTGATGTTTGTTAGAAATCCATCCCGTCCATCCGTTTTTCCAGGTCTTATTAGAACATGAGACAAAAGAGGACCGATCCAAAACTCAAGTGAACCACACGATTGGAAACAGTTCGGATTGAACGGTCATCGTTGAAACATTTTCGGTGAGACAGGAGATTTGTATTAGGCTAATGTTTTTGTGGATTTAGGTTATCTCAGTGGGAATGATCTCATGAACGGTTTGGATGGCTTATACACATCAAGGTGGACACTGGGAAGGTTTCAACGGTAGGAATTTCCATCCCCACTTTTTCCTGTTGTATGGGTCACTTGAGCTATGGATCCACCTAAATTTTGGTATAAATTCCTAAAAAGAGCTGAAAAAGGGGATGAACGGGGTGGATTTCTCATAGAAATCACAGTGGACCTCACCTATCTTCCCACTCCGGTCGGGGGTCGCAGGCAACCAGCGTCCGGCGCGGTTGCAACAAACATATCATCCCTCGCAGCGAGTTTTTCCTCAACGAAATGAGATCTCCAAACACGTTTGCAGTCTGATCGATTACAGGACTTGAAGAAATTCGGGAATTCCCAATTTCCAAAACCCTTTGATTTTCTTCCGAGATCCGGGTTTTTATCTTCGATCCAAGAAATGATTACTCGTTCTAAACTCGTCGAGCAACTCAGAGAGTATCAGATCCGAAGTCAGCATAAATGGGCAGCGTTTACCATGTTCTCCCCCAAACCCCAAATTACTAACAGGTAATTTTTTTAAGGATATCAAATTTTCTTGATTTTTATATATTAGGGCGCGTTTGGTTGAACCAAATATCATGATTAATCAACCTAATTTGGTCCAAAATTTCATGTTATTTCATGATATTTGGTGCAGCCAAACGCACCCTAAAGTATGGTTGGATAGCTGAAAACATCAGTTTTGTTCTTACAATCCCAAATTATCTATTTTTATTTCTAGGTTATTCTGGAATTTGATATTTTTAGGATTCACTTAGTTGGAAGAGATAGCCGAAGCTGTGGGGCCCACCTTGATCTATGTGTTTTATCCACGTCGCCCATCTGTTTTGCCAGCTCATTTTAGGGCATGAGCCCAAAAATGATGCAGATCCAAAGCTCAAGTGGACCACACCACAGAAAACGGTGGGGATTGAACGCTCACCGTTGAAAACTTCCTGGGGGCCACAAAAGTTTTGGATCAAGCTTATAATTGTGCTTTCCCTTCATCCAGGTCTGTGTGACCATATGAACAGGCTGGATGGAAAATAAAACATCATGGTGTGCAGTGCGCCCTAGGAAGGTTTCAATGGTGTGCCTCATTGTCCCACTGTTTCCTGTGGTGTGGTCCACTTGAACTTTGGATCTGCATCATTTTTGGGCTCATGTCCTAGAATGAGTTGGAAAAAGGATGGACAGGTTACTGTGGACGGCGCGGATAAAACACATTCATAACGGTGGACCTCACAGAGCTTGGGCCACATTGTGCCACAGGGATATACCTGTGATGGATGCTGCAGGCAATCCGCTTCCTGTTGCTTATATGTAGGGAGACATGATTGACTAGGAAAGGGGTAATGTTAGGTTTGTTAGAATTAGCCTTTAATGGGCTTCGTATGGATCTGATGTGTGATCTATCGAGATTGAATATGGCTTTGTATTCAGTTATAAGCATGCCGTTACATTGAGATCATGCAATTGATGCATATGGGTCTATGTTAACTAGCAAAAATACTGATGACAATGTTTAGATGGATATTATGATATTTGAATGGGTTTATGTTTCATGTTTACAATCACAAGTTCTTATAAACAAGAGATTTGGCAAAATGACCAAAGAAGAGGAATAATATTTGAAGTATCTTGTCTATGGAGGTTGTCTCCATGAAGTGGTTAATATATCAATGACATTTATTTTCTTCTTATCTTCTTATGTTAGGTTCCTATCTTGTCTTTGGTGTCTAATTGATTATTTATTTTACTGTGCTCTATTGGAGAATTTATGGAGTTGTACTTTGCCCCATGTGCGCGTATGTTCTGTTATTTGGTTCAATTGTTGTTTAATAGTGCGATTTTATTAGTGCTTACAATGCCTAATCATTTAATAAAAAAGTTGTATTCTTCTTTTACTATTATCAATTAGTTTAGTACTCTGGTCATTGTTAGATTGGATTATTTGATCTAGTCATAAAAAGGAGAAAAGAACAACCAATTGTGCTGTATTGACCTGTGAAAATGGCTTGTAGACGTAAAAGTTGCAGTGAATAACATGTTTACTTTGATGTGAGCTAGTTTTGACTATAGAAATCATGATGATTGTGCTCAATGCTGCAATGATTTACATTAGCCTATTTGCTGGCTTCAAATGGATGAGGAGGAAGGTTGGGAGAATGGCCATCATCACAGGAAATCCAAAACTCCATTCAGCATTTTATTGTAAAGATTCTTTTTCTTTTTTTTTCTTTTTTTTAATCTCATTGGAAGACTTTAAAGAGTTAGTTGGCAAGTTTGGCACCATTTTTGATGTCTTCATCTTGATATCAAAGTTGACAGGCAAAAGGGCTTTGCATTCGTAAGGTTCCATTACCTCATATAGCCTTTGATGCATCAAGGTTATGAATGATAGAGTTCTAATGAGGCGCTTTATCCAGGTTTGCATGGTAGAGGGCGGGGAAGTGAGAATAGTAGTGCAGTGCCAATTCTTGCAGCTTCTAGTGTGAAGGCTCTCAGCTAGTTGATTCTCTTCATGCTACAAGGTGGTGGGTTCTTCCTGTAGCTTCTAGGATCTCAGTTGCCAGATCGCCTAGCAACTATTTCTGTTGTTCATGATGAGAGAAGAGATGGGGTCCTTCTCCAAAACGCAGCTCTCCAATTGACAATGTCGCTATCCTTTATTGAGTGCTCATCAGAGGTAGCTACAAACAAAGGAACTTGGATATGACTATTCAGCTTTCCGCTTTATGCATGGATGGAATTTGTGGAAATAGATCAAGGATCCCAGTTTGGAGAAGTCATTGAGCTTGATCAAATGACTATCGATAGATCTTTTTGGATGTATGCTGGGTTCACAATGTTGCTAATGGTGGTAGTGGGAGTGTTGGAGCTGGAGGTTGGGGCGCCTGACTTATTATCGCGTCCCTGGAAGCCATGGCTGTAATCTAGCCCATTTAGTGTAATGTGGGCGGCCAGATTGCCGGGCAGGGTGGAGAGTGACCCTCTTATAGTCCTTTTCTCTTGTGTTAGAGGGTTGTTGTTCCCTTGATCTGGTGGATGGTGATGGTTCAAAGACGACTTAGAATCTTACAGAAGAGAACTCCCCTGCCATGTTATCCCTATTATGTGGAAGGAGCTATAAGTTGTTCTTAAGAAAAAAAATTCAAGGCAGACAGAACCTTAGATAAATATAAAGCCAGACTTGTAGTTGAAGGGTATAACTAAACAACTTGGTATAGACTATGATGACACATATTCATTGCTTGTTAAGTTCATGTCTGTTAGAATTATTCTACCATAGTGGCATACTATGACTTCGAAGTATTTCAATCAGATGTCAAGACAACTTTTCTTCATGGAAAATTTAAGGAAGAAATACACGAAGCAACTAGAAGGCTTTGTGATTAAAGGAATCAAAGATAAAGTCTACAACAAAAGAAATCCTTGTATGTTCTAAAGGAAGCCTCTCTCTCTCTTTTTTTTTTTTTTTATGACCGGGGTATGCAGGCCTCTTAAGAGTACCCGAGTAGGTCCTCGGCTAGGTCTCCAAATGGAGAACCCTTCGAGGTCCCCGGGGCACATGCAAACCCTCCTACCCACACGCGCCGGGCAAGCCTCTTGTCAAAGGTATTTGACATTTCACAGTGTTATCTTAAAGATAGGATAGAAAGCACATCAATTTGACCAATGTGTGTAGCAAATCAATTAGAACAATGTGTCTATACCTGGAATAGTGGGAGCAAATTTACTATCTTCTCATTGTATGTAGATTATATAATGTTAACAGGAAATGACATAGAAATGTTAAAAAGACCAAGTCATGGTTAGACTCATAGTCTGAAATGAAAGACTTAAGAGAATCATCATATGTGCTTTGAATAAAAGTAACAAGAGATAAGAAGTTCAAAACTTTTATGCCTAAGTCAAGAAAGATATATAAAGAATATACTTAAATGGCTTAGGATGGACAACTATAACTAGTCTCAACTCCTGTTTGTAAAGGGTTAAAGTTAAGCAAATCTATGTGTCCATCAAATGATGAAAAAAAAATTGTAATGTAAACTACTCCATACACTGAAGCTGTAGGCTTCCTGATGTGTTGCATATTATGTACCAGACCTGATATGTGATATATCCCATGCAATAGGAGTTGTGAGTAGATACCAAGAAAATCCATTAGTCAAACATTGGCAAGCAATGTTGTCAAAAGTTTTATTGTATCACAAATTGTAATAGGGGTTGAATCGCACTGAATCACAAATTGAATTGTAAACTGTATGATTTTTTTCCTTCTGATTTCTTAAAAAAGTATAAAAAACATATGAAAAATATAAGTAAATAAAAAAAAGATTAAAAACTCATCAATCATTGATTTCCTGTTAACATGTACCCAAAAAGTAATACATATCATAAAATTATCAATTGAGAAAATTTATATGGTATACATCATATATGTTTATATATATGGTATAGTATTATCAATTGAGAAAATGTATATCGTATACATATTATGTTTATGTATAGGGTATAATATTGTCAATTGAGAAAATGTATATGGTATATGATTTCCCATCAATCATTTTTGTCTTTTTTCTTTGTTTTCTTTTGTTGTCTTTTAAAAAAATTACCTTAAAAAACATACAAGATTACTTTAATAATTTTATTCTTTTGTACCTTTCTTGAGTGGAGAATCATGTTAGAAAAAATGGTATTCAATTCCATTGAGTGAATAAAAAGATTTAATTTTTTTGTTTTGGTTCTTTGAATATCAAAATCCCCAAATCTCTTCTCTCTCTCTCTCTCTCAAAAAATTAATAGGTTAGTGCCTTTTTTTTTTTTTTTAAATATTTGATAAGCAAAAGGGTAAAAAGAAAGAATAAAAAAAATTAAAAAATTGATTTTTTAAAAGTAATGTTTGGGCTCATTTATGCAGTACGATTATCGTATGATTCGTACAAGTCTACAATTATTTAACATTTGCGATTTGTACAATACGATATGAATTTTTGGTTCATCTTGTGAAGCATATGATCTAATAGCATTGCTGGCAAGAAGTGAGAAGGATCCTTGGGTAAGGTACAAAAGATTATAAATTGTGTTTTCAAGAATATGTGCTTAAGGTCCAGGGATGCTTTTATGTGGATTTCGCAAGGGATCTGGATGATGGAAAATCTACTTGAAGACATGTTTTCCTCTTTGGGGGAGGTGTTGTGACGCAGGATATCCGACCAACTCACCAAAAGCCCGGTCGAACCCTCCTTCGTGAGCCGCCCCACTTCGCATGGGTCCCGCTTCGTACGGTGTAGCCGCTTCGCATGGTCTACCCCACCCCGAGTGTGCCCCCGCCTCACACAGGCTGCCCCACTCGAGCCCGGTGTGAAAATGCCCCTGCATTATGTTGTTTCTTGGTCAAGTAAGAAAAAGAGATGTGTTGCTTGGTACACTCAGGAAGCGAAATACGTTGCTTGTAGTATGGCAGCAACCAATACTGTTTGGATAAAGCGTTTCATAGATGACTTGAAGCTTCCCATAATAGATATGCCGATTCACATTCATCGTGATAACATGGCTGCAATTTCATTAATTACAACACCTAGGTCCATAGCTCAAGTGGCAGACCGAGTGAAGATAGCCTCGTTTCAACATTGAGGTCATGGTATCGATTCCCATAGTGGGGGTGGCTAACATTGTGATGTGACTAACAGGGAAAAAAAATAAAAAAATTCATTAATTACAAATTGAGCAAATAATTCCAAGGGCAAACACATTGAGGTTCAGCACTTCTTTCGGGATAAGGTAGAGAAAAATGAAGTAATTGTTAACTACCTACCATCTGGGATACGATAGCGGACCCCTTAACAAACGGTGTTTATCTTGGGAATTTCTCAAGGCATGTGAGATTGATGGGACATAGATATGTTTACGCTGTGGCCTCACATGGCTTACGATGGAGGTTTGGGAAAAAAAGGAGGGGGGCAATATGGCACTTGGTTCTCTTGGCTGCTTGTTGGGCGACTTGGGCCAAGAGGAATGGGCACAGTTTCCACAATAGCTCAAGCTTGGTTGAAGCTGTGATGGCTAAAGTCATGGCTTTCGTGTCTGAATGGGCCTCTCTTTTGGAAGATTTTTGATTGCTAGTGTGTTTTTTTCTTTTTGGAGTTCTTAGGGGGTTGCCCCTCTCTCTTGTATTCTTTTCCTGCTTGCTGCTGCTTGTGGGCCTTTAATACAATTCCCATTATACTTCGGAAATAAAAAAGTAGATAAATCCAAAAGCAGTATAAAACCTCATGATAAAGCATGTTCATAAGGGGGAAATCCTAAAAGGACAAAACCTTATGACATGGAACCTTTAGTCCCATGAATGTTGCATTAACTGTGGAGGCTAAAATTTATATGGGAAAAAAAAACCCCCATAGTAGATTTTAATCACGGCTGTGAAGAGTCAGTCAGTCAGACCAATACTGGGAATAAAACTCCACAGTAGATATTTGTGACAGCAATGCATATTCGTCCAGCATGGCCAAGTGAGAGATGTGGTTATAATGGCCATGTAGGTTTCTTCATAATTGAACTTTTTTAACTGACATCAGTTACATCCATTTTAAAGAGGAGATTAATCTTCACTAATTGTCATCATGTTGAAGAGAGCCATTTTTTCGGACTATAAAATGGGTTTTTGGAACCCATGAAGATCATTCGAAATCAGCACCAAATTTCTCTCATAGTGCCAAGTAGGGATCTCCAGTCTTACAACAAAAGAAGTAATCTCCTCCAAGCTCCAATCTGTTTGATCTATTAGCTGTGGGATAGAATACAGAATATGAATGGTTCAGATCATCATATAAGATGCAATACAAAGGTAAAAACCCACTCTTGTACGGTAGCTGCGTTATGGTGGGCATCATATCCTGTCACAACCCTCCCTTAAATCTCCCTCGCCTCCCCTTTTGGTAATCATCTTCCGTTTTCTCCTTTCTCTTATTCTATCTTCTCATGTCCCATGAGTATCATAGTGATTTTCCATCAGCAGCCACTTTGAAGGTGTAGAGGTCAAAGCGAGAATCCATCTTTACTATCCGCTTGATGCAGTGAAATTCATGCAACAATCTGACTCGAATAGTAATACCTTGAATGTTCCTCCTGACTAGACATGCACTATAACCCCACCACTATGACTAACATTTGCCTTTTATTGGTGTTGAAAACCAGATCTGTCCACGAGATTGCCACAACTTTAGAACCCCTCTTACCCGGTTATCCATGCATGGTTGAATCCATCATCGTTCAAGCTTATTGTCAAATGTCAAGACAGCTTCTTACGTCAAGGTGGTGCGTCTACCTTTGAAACATCTACAACTCCTAGAGATGGCTCCCTGCATACATCTTGAAAACCCTGCTACCCCTAGAGCACTTAGGATCACTTTTCCCTTTCTTATTAAGCTTATTGACCTGAAATGATTTGCTTTCGTCCTACCATTAAAGCTGAACTTTAGTCCATGCTGGACTTGTAGTGTGGTAGTCTTGATGTCCAATAGCTGGTCATTTCATGAGTAATATAGCATTATGTATCTCTAATAGAGGCCGATTCCTCTACGACATTGTAGAATAAGCTTATTCAACAACACTCATTTACCTGCATGTATTCAACTGAATGGAAATGTATTCACATATGTGTTGAAGTGTTTAGATGCCTTTGTAGGCTCATCCTATTGTGACTTGTGAGTATGCGAGCCACACATGGTGATGGGATGCCACAAGAGTCAGGCCTATCAAACCATTAGGGTGGCCATACCACAGAAAACAACCAACAACAACCTAAAAACCTCCAACTTCATGTACTGGCTGACACGATGATTGGATCAGCCTGATTTTGAGGCATCCCACTTTCATGATGGGGTGAACCTGATGGACAGGTTGGACACCCTATGCACTATGATAGGCCCCTCCTGAAAAGACTTGTAGAATAAGCTTACTTTACAACATTGTAGAGGAACCAGCCTCTTTCTTATATGACAATAACTATTGTGGACTAGCCAAAAGTTCAGTTTCGGTTGGTGAGCCACTTGATCATATTTTCCAAGATTATTCAAATAAGGAGAAATGCCATCTTTAGAAATTTCATCATACACAGCTATGGGCCAAAGTTTTTATCTGGGTCTAGTCATTATGCTTTTTTTTTTTTCTTCTTCTTCTGATGTGCAATGGGAGTTTTACTCAGAAAAGGAGAAAGGATAACTCAAAAGAGAAGCGTGGCACAAACAAACTGCCCTAACACACTCCCAAACTAAGACAACAGCTGCGAACAGCACAACTGGAACATGCACCCGAAACAAAACCTGATTACAAATGCTTGCAATTACTCAGCACAAATCAGCAATCAACATCTCAACACCATCCATCAGCCCTCTGCTTCGCTAGAGAGCTTGCCTCTTCATTGGCTTCTCTAAGAATGAATCTAAATACTATCGCTTAATTCAAACACATATCGTGGGCCTCATTGACGATGTCCGCGAATTTCCATGGAAAGGGACTGGTGCCCACCCAAGCAATTGCATTCGAAGAATCCCCTTCAATAGTGTCAGGGAAGAAATTGAATCTGGTCACCGCCTTGATCACCTGGAGAAGGGCAGCAGCCTTGGAATGAGTAGTCACAAACTGCAGTGGTGCTGGAGAATTTGGCCAAGGGCACCCCATTGCTATCGTGCACCAGACCACCAATTCCTGCTGGCCTGGGGTTCCCAAAGGAGAACCCATCAAGGTTCTCCTTAAAACTTTGTGGCTGGGGTGGAGTCCAAGACACATGAAGCTTCTATTGAGAGTCCCTGCAACAAAGCACATCTATCCAGCTATTCTCCAAAGCAACCTCAGAAAACCCTCTCAGCTTAGGATCTGTCCACGCCCTACTGATCACATTTCTGATAATTTTTTCACCAACTTCCTCACCACACCCAACTGGGCATTCTGCTTCTCACTCGCCTCAATATTTTTATGCCAAGGTCATTGTTCTGCCTCTCTTTGAGGTAATGTACTGAGCATCTTTGCACTGGTTAAGCTTAAAACACTGCTAACTGCTTAGTAATGGCATATGGAGGAAATATGTAAAGCAGTTGAATTCTTCTCCGCATGTCTCTGGTCACTGCTGACCTCTGCTGAAATTTCCGCCAATGCTTATTGGGTTTTGTGATGGACTACTTTCAGCGATATTTCCTAGAATAATGCAGAATTTGAGTACATAGTACTCTATGGACGCAACTTGCCAACTGGGCAAACCATGAAGTTCCTGGTTTCTCAGTGATTAGTTTTTACTAATTCTCAGTGCTTCTTGAGTCAATTTGGCTGTGGCCTAAGTACAGAGTGATTGAGTTCTGAGTTAATTGTTTACTCAGTATGTTCTTGAAAAAATCCCTAAGCCATGGGATTTGAAAACCTATTTTTTGTCAGATTTTTCCTCAAATAGGCCTCACTGACCTATTATATTAATATGTTGTTTAATTTTCTTTTCAATCTTTCCATTTTCCACCCTTCTAGTGACTCATTTAGCACATCCAAGGTGACTCACTCCGAACTCTAGGTGAGTATTGGGCTGAATTGAATATTCCATGAATGGGCCTCGCTCATCTTTCACATGACTGTTTATTTTTTCTTTTCAATCTTTCGGTTTCCTCCTGACCTCGTCTCCATGATTCATTTGACACATTCAAGTTGACTTGCTCAGCCCTCAAGTTGAGTGTCAGGTTAAACACATTTTTGCATTTCTGTTTGCCATGTCATGTTTCAGTCTCAACCATCAAAGGCCTACCCTTTACTCATGGATCCATCAAGCAACTTGATGTACTCGAAAAGTTTTTGGTGCTTCTGTTATGGTGCTCACGGAGTCAGTTTGGTTGCATCAGGAAACCGAGGCAGGGACAAAGGACAGAATGACTCTAGCAATGCTTGGATCTTTCATGGTTTCTTACAATGTTATTGAGTTTGATATTCCTCATGACGGCTATAATTTTTGTGCATTTCTGACTCACTTTATTAGAGTGATGACATTGTTGAGTTTAAGTGGTTACTGAGAGATGCATGATCAGTTTGCTTGATTCATTGTCTTTGTATCTGTGATTATGATAACAATGAACCATGATATGGAGCCATTTGTTGCTCTCACTAGGTTTAGTCAATAATCATCAATCTCAAAAGCTTTATCATTCTCTATATGAGAAACTGTAAGAATCCTGAGTTGATGATATGCACCTTATCCTCGAGCCTGAGTTTGGACAAGTGGGGTCCCATAATTTGTTGATCCAGATTGTTGGTCTGATGAGCCCCACTGTGGATCAGGGATTTCCCAAAATCCCCTAGGTTAGAAGCATGCTGCCATCTGACATTTGGTCTTTTTCCCGTCATATGCGGAGCTTGCTAGATTTTCTTAATGGTGAGGCCCATCAGACCAACAGTCTGGAGCACCAATCCGTCGGGTCCACTTATTTGAAACTCAAGACTTGAGGATATTGTACATTCCCAAGCTTTGAGATTCATATAGTTCCTCCCCTATACATTGATTTTTCCAGTTTATTTTGCGCAACATATAGATGCTTATGAAGCATTCTTTGGTATTATTGATCACTAAATGAAAATTTTCTGTCAACTTGGTGCAGTGCCGATGCAATTGCAGCTCTTTTGTGGGCCTTGTTGTTTGTTCTGCTCGTAATATCCTCCTATGTGACCCTCTACTTCAGATATCTGCGGTTGTCTGTTGTGGTCATCTGCCTTGGACTTCTTCTTCCGCTATGCTTGAAGGTTTCTAGGCAGAGAAGGTTGGCAAGGAAGAGAGAGAGAAGATTATTGTTGCCTCTGTCCATGTGAATATCAGCAGAACAGTCACAGAGATTCCTCAAACTCATTATTCAGCCAAGATCTTTGTGGGCATTGATGACCAACCTCAGCCATTTATGGCACTTGCCAGCTTTGTTATGGACCGCATGGAATTATATGACTCTGGAGACAAGTATCTGCACTGTATTCTCGGGGTTTCAGTTTATACAGGTGGGTGCCCATGATGCACTGATCCAGACCATTGGCTTTTCTGAACCCACCATAGGTGGACCATGCTCCAATAGCCGAATGGTATGGATCGCTAAAACATGGGCCTCACTCACAAAAGCTAAAAACCTGAGTATGCTATACTTCTGGCCTCATGGATCATGTAATTCCTCTTGGGCATATAATTCCTCTTGGACTTAAGTGATCTGATGTCACCATCCAGACTTTGCACACATGATAGTTTTGGAGTTTAAATAGGCTCTTTTCAGCTAACGTATGATGTGGGGAGCTCACATCTTAAAGCCGTGATCCTCCATCCACCTATTCTTTCCCTTGTGATGTAAACTCCATGTACAAATCTTCAGTGACTGTTTTTCTCCAGAATTCCATGTCTTATTTGACTTGTAAATTTGATCCAGAATTCCATGTCTTAAAAATAGGCAATAACAAACTCATATGGATTGTCTTTAGAATGGAAAGTTAGATGTGTATTTCTAAGCCTAACCCATGATTGGTGTGGGTCGCCTTTGATTGTTCCGCTGGGTTCAACAACAGCAAGATTGCATTGTTCTCCTTGAAATTGATTTCAGTTCCATATTTAGTGTCCACTGTTGCTAGGTCGCTGCTTCTTTTTGTTAGGTAAGCAGGATGAGACATCAATCTTGAGGTGAAGACTACCAACTGTTACATATGATATGAGTTTAATGGAATTTTGGCTTGTCTGTCTTTACTTTTCTTTTGGCTAGATTGAATTTTATTCATGTGGGGATGGTATGACAGAACATTCAAGAACTGCATCATTGAGCCTGGCTGAGGTTTTCAGAATGGCGAAGATGGATGTCATAGAGTGATGCAGTTTCTACTTGTACCACAGCTGTTCCTTTCTTTGTATTTCTCTATTTAGATTTTTCATCTATGTTTTTTCAATAAAATTCTGTCATCTTAAAAAAAAAAAAAAATCATTTGTGGGTTGTTCCGGTGTCTAAAACATACTTTGCTTTGCAGGCATTGGTGAGATGTACAATCTATGAAATGGGAGTCTCTAATAGCATGGCCGGCTATACCTGCACTGGTTCAGAGCATTAGGGCATGGTCGGGCATACTTTTTGCCAACATTCACAGGATACATTACATCTAAATTAGCAGTAAGGTAAGAAAGGGTGCTGATAAGTAGCATGGTAAGGATAGTTTACTAGTGATTTTGGGTGGAAAAGGCAGGAAAACTAGCCCCCCTTAGTGTGAGTTCTATTTCTCTGTCCATGCCCAAAGACCAAGCATATTAAGCATGCTTGGAGTCTGCACCAAACCCAAAATCTCCATCATATTTTTCTCTCCTCCTGTTGCTGTTTGATGTCTGGATTCTTTTGTCAGGCCTGAGTACTATTGGTTCAGGCACAATATGATATGACAGATTTTTATTTGCTGCGGATATCAAGCAATTTCTCTTGGTTCAAGTATCCATTGCTGTATGGTTGCACCTTGGTTGTCTACATTTGAGTTTTTCCAATTTTGGTAGAAATGCATTGGTGTATGTTGCTCTTTTTCATTTTTTGTGGCATGTCTACAATGAGGTTCTATGATGGTTTTTGCTTGGAGCTCTTATTTTGTGTGTTGAATGTTGTAGTTGGCAGGGCTTGACATTTTCTAGGTTTTCTGTTTATTTATGTTATCAGGTCTAAGAAAATAAGTTTTTGGTCTCTAGTTTTAAGGTTAAGCATTGCCTCCATGCTTGTCTGACATTAATGGTGGCTCCCTTTGTGGATATAGCAAATCCGATCCATGGTTTATTGGAGATGCAATGGCAACTTGAATTCTACCCACCTCTGGCAATGGGCTGAGTTGACCCCTTGAAAATTTCAGGTTCAACCCCATGGCACATGGCTCAGTCCTGATTTTGAGTCCAGTGGGTGAAGGGGTTGGGGGAATTCATTGTTTTTAGAAGAAATTTGATTGATCCACACTAATCACTGGTGGTGCAAATGGGTGGGGTCAACCCGACACCAACTTGAGAAAAGTTCCAATTTGGGGCATCCTCGCTCCACCCGAACCAGATCCAGTCCCGACCCAACCCAGAGAAAGTTATTTACTACAGGTGAACTGTCTATCATCTCTAAATTGAATTAGTAGAGAAGTGGGAACTGGAAAAATTATAGTTTGTTAATTAGTGGATGTATGAGATAGTCAGCTATATTTGAAATGGACCATAAGAAAGCCCACACAGTTGTGCGGCAAGTGACCATTTCTGAACTTCATGGCCTGTGCCAATGATGCTTGTACAAAATATAAGCCATTCATTTCGCAGGCAGCACAATTGAATTGCCCGGACCCAAACCCAGGCCGACTCTACCTAAACCAGGCTTGATCATTTGCACAATTGAGACCCAAACTCTTAAATAAATGGGTTTAGTTATTTTGATTTGGAACCAACCAAGACCCAATCCAAATTCTAACAGGCTATCTTTGGACCCAAAATACTAACTAGCCAGGTATTGGCTCCCTTCAACCTGACCCATTGGCCATTTGCATCCTTACTCAAGGGAGGGAGGTTGGTTGGGTGGGCATCTGTTGAAATTGATATGTAGCCCAGGCATGGACCTTGCTAAGAACCTCTTGGTGCCCATGTCAGACCCGTAGCCAAGAAACTAGGCCTGAGCCAGTCTATTAGCCGATCAAATACCCAGCCCTCGTCTAGGGCCAGGCCGAGCTGCTATGTTGGATCCTTTTGGGTGTTCAGCCCTGACCCGGTCCAAATGCTTTTAGCCACGGACTCAATTGGCGGCCCAGCAGGCCGGCCCGTTTCCAGATGTTTTTTGACCGGGTCCACCTGACAGCGATGAGGGCTGAAATATCAAAGTTGCGTGCGATCCACGCCTGGACACGTGCCGCTGCATTATTCGTTGCAGAAAAGGCGAGATGAAACGTACGCGATAGAGGCGGTTGATTCCCTCGCCACCGCCATAGCGGAGAATGCGGACGTGTCGTTACCACGTGGGCTTATCTATACCGTCTATATTTACCTAACAAACTCATCGAAACCGTCGATTGCCTCTCGAATCTCAATAAATAGGGCTTCTTCTCCTTCTCTTCCATTATCTTTACCTTAGGCCTTTGCCTCTTGCTCCTCTCCTAGATCTGTTCGTCTCTTCTCTTCTAATCTCCTTCTGTCTTCGTTTTCATTGAGATCTCTCACAGATCTACGTCCAAATAGGCGTTTTTCCTACTGTTTTTGATTGTTTCCCTCCGATCTCGTCCTCTCTCCAGATCTAGCTACTTCGTCCGCAGATCGATGGATTCTTGACGAGATCTTGGTTGCCTTCTTCGGAGGTCTTGTCTAGAAGGGACAGATCACTCGTCGATCTACGATTTGGCTGAGGTTTTGTCTTTTCTTCTGCTTTTTCCTTGGTAGTTTTGGTTATTTTGCAGGTTTTTTTTCCCGGTTGTTTTTCAGGCATACGATCTATTTCCGAAGCATGGAGGATATTTCGCCTATGATGATGTTTGGGTCTGATCGCTTGAAGGAGGGTTTCTGCTTCTGCTTCAGATCCCTCGGATGTAGAGGCTATTGCCGTTTTCATCAGATGTGTAATTTTCCAAGTAATCGTTCATCTGATGCGGTAGGCATGGCTGTAAATCGTTCTATTTTGGGTTGTGGTATTCTGTTACGTGTAAAAGAGAAGCTGTTGGTGATGGAAAAATGGAGGACGGATGTTAGAAGTGCGTTGAAGATGTTAGAGATGTAGGAGGCTTGGAGGTGCTTATACGGCCATGGATCTATGTCACCCGACCTTTGCCATGACAGGTGCGCTTGCATGGCAGGTCAAAGACCCTAATAAAATTCTCTTTTTTGGGTTTTTGGGGGGATTGCACGGGCTCTCTTGCCCGGAATCCCCCCCCTCTTGTCTGTTTTTTCTTTTTCTTTTTCCTTTTCTTTTGTTTCTTTCGCTATCCATTGCTGCTTCCCATCATCCGCAAAGATAACCCACCAAGCAGACAGAAGACGAGCTCCAATCAAATTTCTATTATTCCTAAACAGGCATCGATCCAAAAGGTACATACAGAAGCTCTGCCCTTATTATCATGCAGTCAATCAAAAGCTAAGACGTAATTCGAATTAAACTGCTCATAGAAACATGGATTTTTATTAGGTCATTGATTTCATAACCTTAGCTCATGCTACGATTTACCTATGAAGGATGCCCTTAAATCACCCTTGAAAAAAACAAGAACTTGGTTGGTGAATGACCATGTGATCACCTCAACCATAAAAAGATTCTCATATGCCCAATACCTATCCCATGGAATACGGTTGTATCACCCTCTATATGCACAAGGCATACAGATATGGGGTGATGCATGCTGTTTGTTGGGGAAAGATATGTTGAGTGATACGTCCATTTCAAATTGTGCACCCATATGGGCTGTGGTCGAGCATGTTGGTTCTTTTGGCCCTAGAGCAGCCCATTTAGATTTTTGTTTTAAAAATTCCTGTTAGGGTCCTTTTGGTGGAACTGAATATCATGAGATTTCATCTTATATAGTGTTTTATCTAATTTTATTGCGAAATTTCATGATATTTGGCTCACCAAAACCTGCACTAACATTGTTTGCTACATATTATAACCATGAAAACAATTTAATTGCAATTGAGATTTGTTTGGGTGCCACTTAAAAATCAGTTCATCTCATTTTAGTTAATTGTGAATCATGGTTAGTTATTTGGATTGTTTTAATCAAATATTCTTTATGGATCATGTTCTTAAGTGGCACCCAGGCAGGCATTAGTGTAATTACAACCGGGCAATTCCCTCCATTTAAAGTGTACTTTTAAATTCACTCCAAATCGATGCAATTGTGTGGCTTTGACTGCAAGCCCAACCTTTGGGTTTAGGGTTTAGGGTTTCATCTAACTTCTCTTGCAAGCTTTAAAGCCATGTAAGCTACTACACAGCATTCGGAATCGATGGTCAAGCATGCCCTGCCTATGGTAAATTTTTGCAATTCAGTTGGTCTACATGATATATAATCCATGATCCATTTCATACATAAAATATAGTGTTAACCAATATCCCATCGTGTGGATGTATAATACATGCCCGTCTTTATATGTAAATCCCCGTATTTACATCAATACACCCGAGTGCTCGTTGGGAACGGTGCTTCTGGTTTTGAAAACATTAGTTTTCTACGGGTTTCCCCTAAATGCACCCAGGGAGATTTATACCCCCAGGGCATTGTGGGGATCCCTTGAGAAGGTGGTACTGGAGAAATACCTAATGTTTTCAACTACAATCGAGCACATGAGATACCTAATTGATGAAGCTCAGAAGGGCATGCATATCCTCCTTGGTGAGGAGCGTTGTGCCCTTCCAGCTTGCTTGCTAGCTCTTGAAGGGCCCGTTTGGATACCCACCAAATAAGTTACTTTTTCAACCTGAGCTTAAGTATGTTGCAAGTAATAAGCTTATCTAAACTTACAATCACGTAAATGTGAAAATGATGAGCATGTGAGTAGTGTTTTTTCTACGCAATCAATATTTTACCTACTTAAAAAGCATATACTACAATACCGCTATTGGTTGGTGCCCCCTTTTGCCTTTGTGCTATTCTTGCATATTGCTTAATGATATTTTGGTATAAAGACGTTTTGAGATGGGTGTACTCTATTTCCTTGTATGCTTGTAAGGGTCACGCGTGGTTTTGGAAGTGGTGTCTGTGTTGTAATTTTTGTTATTGGAGAGAAGTCGGGTCTCTATGTATGCGTTGTGTTTTCAATTCAAGTGTTGTGTTATTTGTGTCGACCATGTCAAGGAGATGAGGCGGCGGCTGCTGCTGCTGCTGCTGCTGCTGCTGCTAGAAGTTTTGGAGCTCTGCATCGATGATTGCTGCTGCTTGTTGCGTCCACTTGTCAGGTTTGAGGGTCTGTCAAGATTTGCTGCTGCGATCAGAGAGAATCCATGTATTAGCTCTCGAGAAGATGCGTATTACCATCTGTTCCGGGCAAACCTCATGATGTCAACCCTTTTTGTACTCAGTGCGACCATCGGAATTATGTCTCAGGTCGAAGATGTATTTAGGCAAGCATCACATGCCATCTTGAGATGCTGCTAACCCAGATCGATGATTACTTTGCTGGATGCATCATTGTTCCGTGTTGTATTTGGTGGGGCTTGTTTGGCGTCTCTGCTTGGTGTATTACATCGTGCATGGGGAGAAGACTTGATGGTTCTAGACCAGGAGGTATAAAATCTTGCGCATTGTTCTGCACTCGTTGCTTCAGAGATAAATCTCCTTTTTGTGAGGAGGTATATAAACTTGCAATAATGTTCCACATCACTCCTAACTTAAGAAGTAATTTTTTCTATGTTTTGTTTTTTTGTATTTTAAGTATATTTTGATAGTGTGTCTACATACATACATATATGCATATTAACCAACTAGATTTATATCAATAGAGTCGTTATGCTAGTTACTTCAACAACAACTGAGTGTAATATTATCATCCATTGGTTCATTTTTATTCATTGGTTCATTACATCCTATGTTGAGACCTTATTATTCAACTTTGTTATTTATTGGAGTATTATTTCACCCCACGGCATTTATAATGACGAATATTCTTTAAACTGTGCGTGTGCGTTGCTAATGGCCACCAGCAGTAAGGCCGGCCTCAGGTTTCTTGACCTGGTGTCGCCTCCATGAAAAAGTACCTTCAATTGCCCCACATTGGGAAATTGTCACGGCTTTTCCTGGACTCCACGGTGCTCACCTGGTGTCGCCTCCATGAAAAAGTACCTTCAATTGCCCCGCGTTGGGAAATTGTCACGGCTTTTCCTGGACTCAACTGTGCTCTGCTGATGCAATTGGCTCTGCTCGACGTAGCCTTGATCCTAAATCTGCTCTAGTTTTTCTAGAGGCCACCAGCTTAAGCTGGATTTGGCCAAGCTACTGTCTGGCTGATAAGCTTGTCTTAATCATCCCCTGTTTTGCATTCCTCGTCGATTAGTCCCAAGTGCATGCAATTTTAATTTGAGAAAATGAGTGGCGGGCCACTGGTTAATATGAATGTAGTATTGGTCTAACCTGGTAGCCCTACTAACGTATTTGTGATTTAAATCCTTTCTAAATGCTGTATAGCAACTGACGAGGAAAATCAGTCCAATTTATACTATTTCGAAATTGGCATGCAGTTGAGCGTTCACCTTTTGGTTTGGTGATGGGGCATGCAGCGAGATTTCACCTGTTGGTTTGGTGATGGGCCATGCAGCCGGCTCTTGTTTGGTGGACAACTGGTTGGGCTCCTATGCAGGCTATACAGATTGCCAGCTTACATACAGCCGGTTGTAATGAAAACACGTTATATGATGCCTGGATTTAAAAATGAAAATAAGCCGACATTTGCAGCTGGTCGGTTTGTATCTTTCGACTTTTGTTATTATTATTATTATTATTATTATTGGTATTTTGTGTTGGGTTATCAAGGTCTGTACAGGACTTATGATTATTTCCTGTATCTTGTTCCATGCTACCTGCCAACCCATATAGAAGAAGCTTCAGGAAATGTGTTGTGGGTGTGCTCTCCTCTGAATTGTAAAAAATGCGATACTTGAGATGTATACAGAGGTGAATTGGCAGACACTAGATTGAAGGGGTACCATTTGTAGACCATGGCAAAGTTCCTCTTAAGGGGTGATGTTGGGGGGTGCCCTGGTCCAGTAGCGTACTTCTGTTTGGCCCCGGCCCCGGCCCAATTGGTATGTACCCAAATAATGGAATTTGTTCTCTCTGGTACTGGCTGGCATGGATGCCCATTGGGATGTACCCAAATAATGGAATGTGTTCTCTCTGGGACTGGCTGGCTTGCTTTCATCCATGATTGCATACTGTGTCTGGCGTCTTGGGTAAATTGATACTTTTACTGATTAGAAATGGTTTGAATGCTGAAAAAGGATCTTTAAGCTCAAAACGGTAGAGCGCTCAAAGTTATATTTGAGAGGGTGGTGGTTCGAATCCACCAAGATCCATCCAACCATCGTTTTTTCCTATCTTCCCTTTTTGTTGTTATTTTAGTGGTTTCTCTCTTTATGCTGGTAAGAAAGCCTTGTTAAATGCTTACAACAATTGGTTGTTAGATCGATCCAATTTTCCTACCTGTATGTGAGGGTGATCTTTCTCTTCTTGTTGTGTGATCACCAGCTGCTCTTTTGGCTTTTGATTCAAGCCGAGTGAGCTTTGTTCAAGCCAAAGCTGAGTGAGCCAAGCTTTATCTATTTTTTAGCCCACCCTAATCCAACCCAACCCCCCACCTAACTCGACTGATCGACTCCACTCCAACCCAACCTGAACAAATCCAGCCCCAATCCAACCCCCCATTTTGAGGTTTTCCTCTTTTAAACACAAATTACATGAAAAGAGAAGAAAAGAAAAAATATAAGAGGAGAGGATTGTACTTGTGCTGAGTTGAGAGACAATATGTCACAACCCCCGGGTGCCGGTCATGTGGCTGAGTTAGGCATGTGGCTAAGTTAGGCAGGGAACCGTGAACTTGGTTGAGTGATATTTGAAAGGGGGGATTGAGTACATGCATTGGAAATTTCTTATTTACTACAAGGGTATATTGATTTTCAAGAAACATTAAGAAATTGATTAATTTTTCAATGAAATTTACTGGTAAAAAAAAAAGAAAGGTAGGTTTTTATTACACTGAAGGATACTAAACTATAAGGCTATTTGATGTTAAACATATCAAGATAACTTATATTTTTATAATTTATTAACATATTCAATGCACTCAATACTTGCACTAAATCTATCCCATAATATTAGGTGTATTTATATAAAAAATATATTTTCAATTATTTTTTAAAAAATTAAATTTATTGTTGAACAAATAAATGAGTGTTGCTGATATTAAGATGAACATACATTCATAAATATAATTATTAGACATAAATATCTAGTTAATCTATATTTGAAAAAATATATATTATTTATTTATTTTTAATATTTTAGTTTAAAAAAAATTCTTTTTCCAAAAATTGGACAAGTCCTCTAATGTAAATTTTCTCTAATAGAAGTAGGTGAAATTAGAGAAATTTCAGATTTTTTTTTGAAAATAAAAAATCAGAGGTCAAAATTTATGATTGAGCTCGTAAAATATGCAAGATCGAGAATTACTATGCATTGATTCTAAGCAAATAAATACAGGAGAACAAAATCCTAATGTAGCAACTAAACAATTAAGTTCTGATATTCAATTTTAATTCTGCAGTTAAATTTTCTATTTCTTTTCCAAACAAATGAAAATGATTTGCTCAAAATCCCTTTCCCATGTATTGATCTTAGGGCTGAAAGTCGGGCGGGTTGGGTTGGGTTGGGTTGGGTCGGGTTGGTGCTGGGTCGGGTTGGTGCTCAACCCTAACCCAACCCAAGGTTCGTTTACCTCAAGCCTAACCCAACCCAACCCAACCTCGGGTTGGGAATTCTCAACCCAAGCGGGCTCGGTTGGGTTGATCGGGTTAGTTGGGTTATATTTTCGTTATTATGTTAGTTTATTATGTTTCAATACACATCTTATTTTTTGTACCTATGGTTTTATTAATTATATATATAATTATTTATTGTAAAGAACTTCATTTTTTCTAAACAAATAAGCTAAAATACATGATAATTATTCTTTTAACATTCAAGTATTTTAAATTCAAACATATCAAATTTCAAACATTATAAGTTTACTTGTATATAGATCGGGTTTGGGTTGGGTCGGGCAACCTGAGACCTCAACCCAAGCCCGACCCAAACTTCATCGGGTTGGAGTTTTCATAGCCCAAGCTCGAGATCGGGTTTGATATTTCTTGCCCAAGCCCAACCCAATGTCGAGTCGGTCACAGGGTCGGTCGGGTTGAACCCTCCAACTTTCAGCCCTAATTGATCTGTCTCAGGTTGATATAAAGCTGATATGGCTGTATTGATGATCATGGGCAATAACAGTATGTATCATATAGTACCTACTGATTTTGGACATACTTTAAACCTTGGTCATTTCAATCATCCATCTTATCATTTTCATGTAATCACAAAATAAATGTCACTTAGCTTGTTCTGCAGCACCTCATATTTGTTTTTCAGGAGGAAAATGTACCAACTGTATTTGATCCTTTGGACTAATATTTTGATAAGATTACTTTTCAAGTAATTTCCATCTTACCCGCTTCTCTTTACAATTTCTTCAAGAAAAACGACCCATAGTGAAGGTGGGCCCACATGATGAATGGCTCATATCAAAAGTGGGCCTACATAATGCACGGCAATATCAAAGGTGAGCCCCACATGATGGATGACCTGCTTCAAAGTGTGGCCCCGCATGATGAACATGGACATTGAATGTGGGACCACATGATGGAAGATTGGCATTAAAGGTGGGCCCACATGATGAATGACCCATATGTAAGGTTGGGCCCCACGTGATGGGCAGTTCATAGTAAAGGTGGGCTATACACGATGGATGGTGGACATCAAGTGGGCCCCACATGATAGATGGTCCACAACAAAGGTGGGACCCACATGATGGATGGTGGATATTGAATGTGAGACCACATGATGGAAGGTTGACATTAAAGGTGGGCCTACATGATGAATGACCCATATTAAAGGTTGGGCCCCACATGATGGACGGTCCATTGCCAAGGTGGGACCTACATGATGGATGGTGGACATCAAAGGTGAGTCCCACATGATGGACTATCCACATCAAGTGGGCCCCACATAATAGTGGTCCACAACAAAGGTAGCACCCACATGATGGATGGTGGACATTAAAGATGGGCCCCTCATGATGAATGACTCATATTAAAGTGGGGCCCACATCAAGGTGGCCCACGTAATAAAAGGTTTACATCAAAGGTGGGCCCCACATGATAGATGGCCAGCATCAAAGTGTGACCCAACATGACGGAACATGCACGTCAAGTGGGTCTCATTTAATGGACAATCCACGTCAAAGGTGGGACCCACATGATGGATGATGGTCATTGAAGGTGGGCCCCAATGATGGTCAGTTGATATCAAAGATGAGCTCACATGATGAATGACCCATAATGAAGGTGGGGCCCCGCACAATGAATGGTCCACATCAACGTGGGCCCATAATGGATGGAGTGGGCTTCGCATGATGGATGACCCACATAAAAGTGTGGCCCCTCATAATGATAGTTCACATTAAGTGGGCCCCACCTAATGGACGGTCCACATCCAAGGTCTCTCATGATGGACGACCCATATCCAAAGTGGGTCGTATGATGGATGATCCATAGAGAAGGTGCAACCCATATGATGAATGGTGGATATCAAAAGTGGGCCCCACATGATGGACAATCCACTTCAAAGGTAGGGCCTATGTTATGGACACATTAAATGTGGAGTCCACGTGACGGGTGATGGGTAGCGGACATTGAGGGGCCCCCACATAAAGAACAATTAGCAATGATGTTGGGCCCCACATGATGAACGGCCCTTCAAAACAACTATTCGGATTGCTCTTATGTTAAAGTTGTTGTAATCTTTAAAAATGACTAAGTTTTACCAAACGTGCTTATTTTAAATAAGAGTTTTTTTTTTTTTTTTGAAGATTTTACCAAACGATCTTGTTTAAAACAAGAACTAGAACAAAAAGGACTTAGGGTGCGTTTGGTAAAACTTAATTTTACGACTTATCACTTAAAAATTCTATTTTCAGTGATTTTAGTAATTCAGACCGTTTGGTAACTAAAAAATTTTAAGTGCTTAATTGGAAAAATCACTTAAATTAAGTGGATTATTTTCAGCCATGCCAACTTGACTTAAAGCTGGTATCTAAATGCGGTAAGTGGTCTCTTTTTAAATTTTTAGATAAAAATTGACAAAAGTATCCCTATTAACATTTAAAAATGACAAGATTACCCTTCTTTGTTTACTTTCCCATCCATGACACCATCCCACGCAGGTACTTGAAGTCAGCAAATTCTATAAGCCCCAGCATAATGTATGTATTATATCTACATAGTCTATCCATTTGGAGAGATCATTTTAAGGCATGAGCCCAAAAATGAGACAGGTCCAAACCTCAGGTGGACCACACCATTGAAAGTAATGGGGACAATGATGCCCATCATTAAAACCTTCCTAGGGCCCACCATGATGTTTATTTACCATCAACCCTATTTATAGGAACACAAAACTTGGACTAAGGGAAAACGCAAATATTAGCTTGATTTGAAACTTTTGTGCTTGTAATAAGTTTTCAATGGTAGTTTTCAGACAAATTACCAAACAGATTTTTCAGTTCTTATAAGTACTTAAATTCAGCACTTTAAGTTCTCAGTACTTAAATTAATTTTCAGCTTAATTTTTCAGTTTATCAAACAACACCTTATTGAAGTAGCTCTTATTCAAAAAGCTCTTATTAAATTAGAGTAGAGATGCCCAACGAGCCCTTAGTAAGTGGCTCAAATTCCATGCTATTTCTATTATCCTCTTGATGTAATTTTTAGGTGGGCCAATGATTTGATCGATAAGAACTCTTCTAAACAGTGTTGCATACAAGGGATGGATCAACACCATTTTATAACATTTCTTTAGTGCGCGTTTGGATGCTTGTAATTGGAATAGGCTAGAATGTAAATCAATTGGTAATGGTATCTATGCGATTGAATCCTTATTTGTGTTTGGAATGCCTGTAATGCAAAAATTGTGTTTAGATGCCTGTTATTGAAATACATTAAGCAAATTAATTTTAATATCCTAAAATTAAAATGGAGTATGTGACATTTGACATAATAATTATAATAAGTTCATTGAAATACATACTTTGGCAAAGAATAAAGAAATTACGAGCCTTCAGTGGGCCATAAAAGTGAGTCCACTAAAAAAAAATCTATATGTTTCTCGCATTTGCATCCGATTCTTAGCCTTTCAAGAGGATTCTAATTGGCTTGATTTTGCTGCATTTTTTTTTCCACATTGACTTCAATCACCACAGTTTACCATCAACCAAAAACCCCTTAATCTACAACAATTGTATAGACTCCTATGTTTGTTCACCACCATTTTAAAAATAGTGATGACTCTTCACCCTCATACGTGGCCTCATGTCTGTCTAATCAGATCACTCACAAATGGGGCACACAGTGGATGAAGCACAGCCAACCATGAACATCCAATTGATATTTTCTAATGGATTTTGAGAGTAATATGATAAATGGCTGGAATTCAAGAGAAAAGCAAGTCAGTTACCATCATTCCACGTGATGTAACTTTTGGGTTGTGGGTATGGATTGCACACAACTATGCCAAGTGTACAATGGGAACACTCACCACCACTTTTCATTTATTCTCATCTCTTTCTAATTGGAGCCCGTGAGAGTAGATGTTACATGCCTCAAATATCTTCAGATGGGATGATTCTGGTCTCCCACCATACTTAGATTGATCAGAGAAATTAATTAGCAGGGCTAAAAAATGCATTATGCTACTAAATGACTCATTTTATAGTGATTGTTTTTTTCAAATATTGACATCCACTAGATAGGAAATACAGAAAAACATATATGGTCTTCCATAGATCAATATTAAATAAAACTGACTTTTTTTTAAACTGCAATTTTGTAATTGCATTTTAATGGAGTTTTCAAAAATGAATTTCTTGACTATTATCAAAACGAGGCCTTAATAATTTAAAATCCTAAAATATTTTTTTTAAGAGTGAGATAATAGAAAAGAAAAAAAAAAAAAAACTTTCATTTATTTTTTCCTTTCTAAAAATCAAGCCTTAATCGTGTGGGGACTCTTGAAAAAGGAAGAAGTTGTGATTGGCTTAACTTCTTCAAACCCTAGATCCAAGCAATTTATTGTGCAAACCCTAATTAATTCCCAACTAAGTATGATCATTTAGTTCATGGTTATAATCTATTCGATTTCCATCATTGATGAATAGATTGATTTGTTAAATTCAACATTTTTAGTCTAACATTGTAAAGTCCACATGGTGTTTACATGAACTTGTTTTTTTTTTTTTTTTACACACGCACCCCACACCCACCCATGCACTCACACCCCCAAACTCACGCCATAGTGGATTTTCACCACCTATGGGACTCAAACCTAAGGCCCGGTATTGAAACTTCTTGGAGTCTACCACCAAGGCAAGGAAAAGAACCTGGTGTGTACATGAACCTGGCAACATGAAACTCGACCTAGCTAGTTGACAGTCCGGCCAACACGAGAATGTAGGATTGAAATTGACTCATGATGGTTTTCTTGATGGGGTGTTCTTCCTCAGGAGCAGAGGAGAGAAGTGCATGATTGAGGTTGTCGATCAGCCAACCGAATTTAGCTTGGTAAGGCTATCGCATGTTGGACAGTTTTGGTTAGTTGTGATCGATCATCGATCGACAATGGGCGTTGACCGGTTGATGACCATGTTCGATCGGGTAACAGTTGGGCGTCAACTGGCCTAATTAAGGTGTTTCTCTTAAGTTTCTCTTTGGACAGTTTTTGCCAGTATCGACCGGTCGACTAGCTTGGGTTGACCGGTTGACGGTGCACGCGGACTGCATTACGCAGTTTCTTATTTTGGCTCTAAATCTCGCGAAGTTTTATATAAAACTTATAAAATGATATTAGGGTTATGAAATAGAGATCATCACGTCCAGAGAGAGAGAGAGAGAGAGAGAGAGAGAGAGAGAGAGAGAGAGAGCAAAGGAAGAAGGAGATACGGGTTCATAACGTTCATCCACATCGCTAGTTCGTTCTTAGAGTCTTCGAAGTCCTCAGATCGATGAGATCTCTCCATTATCTATCTCTTTGATTGTAATCTGTCATTGGGGGTGAAGAAAATCGAATCTGAGTGTGTGTTGCTCGTGATCACTATATAATAAGTTCTTATATTTTTGATTTATTTATGTGGACAAGGTCTTGTGGTTTTTACCTCTTTTGAGGGTTTTCCAGGTAAAAACTCTTATGTGTCGTGGTGATTGATTATTGGTTTTGATTTCCGCATTATCATATCTAATAATTCACGGTCATTGTAGTGTGAGATCTTAAAGTTTTGTGCATTCGCCCCAACATTTCTATGCCTTTGCAATCCAAATCACACATCTATTATGGAATCCAATCAAGTTTGAAAAATCATTTTGACAAAATAATAAAAAAGTTTGGAGTTGTGCCATACATTTTCATTGTTAGCTTTGGAAGTACAACAACGTATCGAAAAATTCCATTTGAGAGATTCTTATGGTGATGTCCATTCATGGCGAGGGATGCAATAGAGCAATGGTTTTGATCGAAGTACATGCCCCACTTATAAAGACTGATAGTCTCGATATACTGTTGTGCACATCTACTATTCCTTTAGCACTAAGTTCCATAATCTGAACAACCCAATTTTCATTAAAACATTCCATGTTTTCAAAGGGTGTAAACCATTAGCTTGAAACGTAGTGAAGAAATATGAAAGAGATTCATATCATTTTTGTCTAGGAAAGAGATTGTTAAAAAAAAAAGCACTTAGTCTTATTCTCAAGTGGTTGGGTTAACTTGTTGGTAAGCCCACACATTTGTGGCCCCCAAAAGTTTTAAAGCTTGGACTTCACCAGTTGATTGGACCCATTCAGATTGAAAATCATGTGTATTAGGGCTAAGTCATTATAGATTATTTATTTATTTATTTAGGTTTATGCGTTCACGTGGGGTTTCTGGTCTTAATGTCGAAGCATTTGACTAGATGGACTGAATTCTATTTTTATTTTTTTCATTTTGAGTAAATTTTTGTTAGCTATAGCATTATGGGAATGACATTTTTTATTCCCTTTATGTAAAGTCTTCATCTTTGTGGATGCATCCTTAATCAAGAAAGGTTTTTATGGAATCCCTATCCACTACAATCCTTACTTCTAGTTCTGGCGAATGAATCAATTCAAGGGACAATATCAAGAGCTGATGTGGATATCAGCGGTATACCCTTTAGAGTGTACCAGAGGAGGCGACGTCGCAGATCGAGTGTTGGAGAGATGAGCTGATGTGGATGGACGCTAGGCCCCTTAGGTCACTTCATTGATGGACCACGAAGACCCCGCATGCGTACATGCATATATGGAGGCTCCTTTCGTCGGATATATGTGCGGGCTACTAATTTGGAGCGTTTCGATCATGGATTCAAGATTAGATGGCGATCGGGCCATCTAACCATTGAATCGACCCCGGCCCACTTTCATGGCTCGTTCCAAATTTTCTTAGTTTTTCTATATTAGTTATGTTTTTGGATCCTATGAACGGGCCAGATGTTATTTTGTGATTATGGTTTAGTCTTAAGTATTTTTTTGTTCTTTTTCTCGTTTTAAGGCACTTTATCTTTTCGTAACTTATATATACTATGAGAAATCCTATTTCGAATTATTATTGAATGAAAAGAAAATTTGGATGCTTTTCTTCCTCTTTATTTAAGAGATTAAGGTTTCAGGATTAATCCTCGGGTGTTGAGGATTCCACCCCGGTTCTTGATTTTCCTCGTTTTTAGTTTTTCAAGGTGCAAAAAAGGTAAGAATCTTCCGTTTTCATGATCCGTGCTTTCTTTCAACCCATTGTTTCTCTATCTCCTTCGTCCTTTTCTAGAACTTTTCATTTTAGTATGAACGGAAAGAGAGATTACTAGCCATGAGAATCAGATCCAAACTTAACTGTGGACTAGTCAATGGTGAGTCTGAGATATCCTTATATCCCTAGATTCTCCATGTTTTACGTGATTTTTATGCTAAGGGGCATAATTTGGATGGACGGATCTCGTTTGTGTGTTGATATTTGTTAATCTCTTTGATTGAAAACAGTTAGTTGCTTCATTTTGTTATTTAAATATCTTTCATGTGAATATACATGCATCTAGGGTTAGGTCATCACATGTTCCTGCATCAAGAGCACTCTCATAAAAGAAATTAAAACTTAATAATAAAGCTCTCTAATATATGTTTTTGATGCATATATCTTCGATGATTTTACTCTTGCTTTGTCAATTGCAACGGTTTAATTCACTTAATGCATGTACATTTGACATAATATGTCAAATGTTTGTAACGTACATTTTCATGCTAGAAAATTTGTAATAATCGATTGAATGAATAAAAATGTGATTACAATGCTTTAAATAATAAACTAAACCTTCGGATGAAATATTAGAGCTCAACTCCAATTAAAACTCCTAAAATACTACGTACTATTTATATGCCTCCTATTCCTACTAAACTTCATGGTTTCGGCCAAAAATAGAAAGTTTCCAATCCGGCCCAACTACATTGTTCTACTAATTTTTCTAAGCCCTTTTCATGTTGGGTACGATTCCTAAATCTCAATGTATTAAAAGTTATAATCAAAACAAAACTTACTACAAATAGTAAAAATGAAATAAAACTAAGCTGATGACCATTGATTTGGTTGAATCTCGCGAATCGGACATAGGAAGCTCGACATAACATGGTTGGTTAGCTTAAGTAGCTTGAACTACTACAAAATCATATATTATACGTCTTATAACTCATTCTAGATTACGAGATACGACTGTTTGACGGCCTAACAATCTAGATCACTTCCATCTTGGCCATGAAATAGTCTGCGGCCCGCTCTACATCATAAAATCACTTTGTTTTTGTTTTGATTCTTATTTTTTAGTAAAATTCTATATTTCCATGTTAGATAAAATAGGAGTTATAAATGGGTTTATAAATTCTTTTAGTCTAAGACAAAAATAACTATACATATTACATTTTATTAGACGGCCGGTTCCATTCATTTCCTATAAAGCTCTAAAGAAACAATTGTCAAATTTTCATTTTCTTGGCAATTACTTGAAACTCTAGATCTTTGCATGGGCTTACTTTTCTCTCCTTATTTCTCCCTGTTGCTCAATGTGGTGCCCACTTGAGATTTGGATTAGGTTGATTTTTGGGCTTTGCGCCCATCATATAATGGACAGCTTGGATTGCATTAGCCAGATCACGGTGGGCCCTACACAAATCAATGGTTGGTTGGATAAGATGTGAACTCACATATGGCTGAAGAGGTATGACCATTCCACAATCTTAGAAACATGATATCTTCCAGAAATACATTGACAAAATTTTCTATTCTTTGGTTAGGTAGTGGAGGAAGTCCTTGGATTTTCACGTGGCCTGCTTTTCTTCCATCCATCCATTCACATATAAATAATGAAAGCTCTCCCCCTAAGCTAGTTGGCCCATGTGGGGCCCACGGTGATGTATGTATGAAATACAAAAGGTCTAACACGGTCACCCCATAAAAATCGTGCCGATCCAATAATCAAGTCGGCTATCACGTGAGTTTGGATGGTTTTGGGCGGTTGCCCAGTATTTTCTATCATGTGGTCCACATGATAATTGGATTGGCATGATTTTTGAGCCGTCCAATTTTCATGATGCAATGACCTTATTGGATGTATTGGATAACATACATGCATCATGGTGGGCCCTACACAGCTAGGTACACGTACTTTTCATCTACAGCTAGCTGATGGTGAGACCTTCCCAAGTTGTATATAATTAATTAATTGATTACTTAATTACGGGAGATGCCGTTGACAGCAGGACCCAAACAAGTTCACACGTGTATCGTTTTGACTCTGTCGCGGTAGACCGTACAGCGTGTGTCGCGCACCATTGGGGCCCACATGTTGAGTGTTCTGATGATCGGAGCCGTCCATGTTGTGGGCACAATCTACCTCAAGAAACTTAAGTGGAAAGGATGATTTGATTATCTATACCTGTAGATGAATTTAGAACTACACAAATAAAGTTTTGAATATTTCGAACTCTAAAAATCAAAGGTTAAGATCATTAAAGGAGCGTGATCTTATTTAGAGAAGTAATAAGGAGAAGATGGACGGGGCAGATCATCCGAACATCCCAGCATCGGCCAGATTTACGGCGAAACACGGTGGATACTGAACTGTAACAGAGGCAAAACGAACTCTGATACTCTGCTAGAGTAGGATAGATGATACGCAGGCACTTAGAAAATAGCTTAGAAATACACACGTGGAATACAAGTAGTTAAATATACCGTCCAAATGATTTTAACTAGTGTCGATGTATCATGAACCAAAAATAAAGTTTTTTTTATTATCTGAATAAAAGATTACAAGAAATTTATTGGACGGTTAAAAATGAAAGATACCATCATTACTGTTTCCATAAACAACTGTGCACGAATAAGCGGTTAGGATTGTTCGACCAATCTGATCTTGGATTGTGAGTTGGATACAGTAGCTGCACAATGTAATTACGTTTTATTTGAGTTAATATATGCCACGTGTACAGTTTCTGAGTGCCTGCGTATCAAGAGTCAAACGCAACCTGAGTATAAAATAACGACAAACCCACATTCGTCTGACGATTTGTTTCTGCTGCTGCATCTGCTCTCTGGTAAATTTCCCTCTTTCCTTGTCTTTCTTTGGGATACTCAAATTTCTCGAAATCTTCAAAGTTCTCCCTTATAATTCCTCTATGTTTTTTTAGGCTTGTTTGCTTTTCGTTTTGTAACAAATTTGGATAAAAGAGAGGTTCTGAGAGATGCTCCATTGCTCTCAGAGCACTATCAGTGACAGTGCCCCTTGTTGAATTGGGACACTTAAAGAGTCCAATCCATTGATCTAGACCATTCATTTGGTTCAGCTCACATATCATGGGCAACCCTTTAAGCATCACACCACTCTGACATATATGAACCGTTTGATCATTGGTCTTTAACATGGATGGTCAAGATCATTTACACAAAAACAGGTCCAATAAAAAAATTTGATCATCTATTGTTAGGGTCTATCATGGGTTGTTGTTTATGATTCTAAAGAATTATTTTTGTTAGGCAATTGTAAATATCCCATACATGGCTTTGGAAATGGATGGTTGTAGAAAATAAGGGCAAACGGTTGGGTTATCCGATCAGTACGAGTTTTATATGGCGTCCCATGAAATGTGTTCTCGACTTAATGGACGGTTGAGATTGTTTGATTAGACTCTCCAAGTGAACCGATGCAAACTGAGAGCATTTCTCAAAAGTTCTAAATGTTGAGTTTTTAGTAATACATTATTGGTTTCATCAATGAAATGGATCACATAATGGTTGTGGGTATTTAAATTACTTGATGCGAGTGGTGTATCTTGGACACATTCCTAAGAAATGAAACTACCAGATTGACATTTTTATTTTTTCCGATAAAACAATTTCTCAATTTCGACCTATATAAAAAGAAAGGAAAATCTTCAGAAGTCTATTAATAGCATTTAGTGAGCTATTAAAATAGTTTACAGATGGTGACATGCCTAGATTTACTTTTGTAGGTTGGACTTGTTTTCACATTTAGAAAGCCATCATCATGTTCCGAAGACGGCATGCTCATAATCAAGGGGACAATGGTCCTGAGCAGCAAGAAGCAAAGGTAATTGCAAGCTAATGGATGCACAAGACAAAGAAACATATATATGCTTGCTTCATTTGGGTTCATGAAATTTTGATGTGAACTGGAGGATATATACTCTAAGAAAATGTATTTTGATTTCTTTACAATAATTTTATTCTATTGTTAAAAATTTGATGGAGTATTTATTTCACTAATGTCATGAAAGAAACCTGTATTCTGTAAATGTATTGAGTGGGTCCATTTGAAAAGATTTTGCAAACATACTCTAAAAACAGGTTAATGAGCTCAAAGCTGCGATTGGACCATTATCTGGACGCAGTTTATTGTTCTGCACCGATGCATGCTTGCGAAGATATTTGGAAGCTCGGAACTGGAATGTTGATAAATCAAAGAAAATGTTAGAAGAGACACTGGAATGGAGATCAACATTTAAGCCTGAGGAAATCCGTTGGGTAAGCTCCCCCAAACCCAGGCACAGACACCTGCATGAAGGGACCTCTTTTTTTATGAAACATCTATGTGATCGACTTTCACATAGATAAGGCTTAGATGATGATGATGATCTATGTGATTGACTTTCGCACAGTTAAATTCTTCCTTATAATCACTTTTTTCTTTCTTTCTTTCTCATAAAGCATCTATGCGATTGACATTGACACTGTTAAATGCTTCCTTGTCTCTCTTTTTTCATGAAGTATCTATTTGTCTGAGTTAATTGTGCATCTTTCTCTTGCATATGATATATTCTGCTCTTTGTACATGGGGTATGCCTTTCTTGAGAAAATATGTGAGGGGTAAATATGCTTAAAAATTGAATGTCACAAGAAACTTACGCGCTAGAGATTTTCTAGCAAGGCTCACTAGCTGTCAAAAATATGGTTGCTCGTCCACCTCTGGCATCGCCATTCTTCAGATGACAATTGTCTCATAGACCTGAGGCTACCATGTAGATGGACCATATCGCAAAACCATGGTGGTTGTCCTAGTTGTCCAGTCAGAATTTTGACTGTTGGATCTAGACTTTTGCTCATCTTTTTTAAGGTTTCCATTTGTGCACCACTGGTGCATCGGTTAAGATAGTCTGTGGCTTTTGGGTTATGGCCAATGCATGTGGTGGCTTACCAGATCAATGTTTAAATTGCCCTCGAGGTTTGATACATTTTGCAACAGAGATAATAGAGTATAATGGGCAACATTTTGAGCAACGTTCATGAGCCTTGTTAGTGAACCATTATGCATTAGTTCATATCTTGTCCTGTATTAAGAAAGTTTGAGTATTGGGATAACTCATTAGTCGACCTTACAAATCCATACTGCAATCCAGTTAAAAGTACCTTGGCTATTCTAAAGCTTTAAAACACTCAAACTTGAAAGACTTGAATAGTACTCTTAACACTCGGATGTCTTCATACTTGAGAAACTTAAATGTTGACTTGAAATTCAAAAATTAGATGACACAATGAGCTTTCTTACTGATAAAAATCTACTTGGTTGAGCTTCGAATTGACTGAGGCACAGCACCTATGAAAGGTAGAGTTTTGATTTTAAACCAATTGATTCTCAGAATAAAATTTTGGAGGAGAGGCATAGATTTAGTGAAGGGTGTATAAACAATGTTTGAGGGACTACAACGAGATGATCCATGAGATCGGATTTGCTTGATTTTTTCGAACACATGTAATGGGTAAATGCCTATAAATTTTAATATCTTTCAATAATGCATCCCTTGTCAATCATAAAAATAAGCAAGACACCCTCATAAAAGAAGAAGAGGAAGAAAAAAATCAGCATGGGAGGAAGTCAGCATGACTTAATCAAAGACATTTCATCAGTGAATGCCTGTAAATTTTGATATCTCAATGAAAATTTTCATTAATGGATATTTTTTCAACTGTAAACATAAACAAGACATCCTTAGGAAGAGAGAGGATAAGAAAAGGAAGCCCATGATATTAGTGGCTTAAAGATTGCAAATGGTTAAAGATGCATACATTGAGTTAATCTACAGGTTGTGAAATGATTTCAAGGACACACGGTAAGTATGGATTACAGGAGGGAGGTACCAAACCACATGCTCAAAATATTTCTATAATGCACTTACCTAACACAGGGCCTTCCAGTTCTGTTTGTAACACAGCTCTGAAATATATTGGATGGGCATTGCAAGAACACAAATTGAGGATCCTGAATTTCTAGAGAATGTCAGTGAAGCTAAAGTTAACAAGCGAAAATTTCAGGCTCAGTGACTTGTTCTAAAAAAATAGAACCTAGAAAAAATAATATAAAGGAAACGAAGTGTTATATTACCAATTATAATTAGCAGATACTTTAAGACATGCAGTAAACTAAGATGTTTCCACTATATATCACGTGAGTAGTGTTTGGCCAATTTACCCCTACAATCAGTCATGCAAAGAGACATAGTCTTTATTTATTTATTTATTTGTGTGGCCCTTCAATGAGGGCAGTCTTGTCCTTTCAAGTCTTTCATATATTAGCTTGCTACTAGGTCTTCTCTTTGTATGTAGTCCATGCTGATGTGTATTATTAGGGAGAATGTGCAACAAAAGGCTCTATGGGGCTCATCATGATGACTGTGTGACTTCTGCTCTGTACATCTATTGTGCAAACTCAAAATGGGACTATAACCCAAAAACAAGGCATATTTAAAACTCGAGTGGGCAAAAACACCAAAAACTTGACTTCTACTCCGTACATCTCTCTCTCTCTCTCTCTCTCTCTCTCTCTCTCTCTCTCTCTCTCTCTCTCTCTCTCTCTCTCTCTCTCTCTCTCTCTCCTGTGTGTGTGTGTGTGTGTGTGTGTGTGTGTGGGTTGCACGTCATACCCCTAGTGTGTTTTACGATATCTATGTGTAGTTTTTTTTTTTTCGAAGGTGATGTGTATATATAGATATTGTAAGAAACATGTTATATTAATCAATTGGGAAATTTATAGTCAAACATCTGTATTTATGATGTAATTACAGTTATCCACCTATTAGTCATCTAATTACAGTTATGCCCTAAGAATTTATAATACTTTCTTTTATATGCTTGGCCAATGAAGCAACAATGGAAAATTCATTGAAATGACGAAAATAACTTATCTAATAAAACTGAGCTTACTTCTTTGTCCATAGGGGATTGAAAGCAGATAAACACATGTTTTACACATGATGTAGAACACCCCACCTCTTTGGGGCCAACATTTTGTATATGTGAAATCCACTACATACATTAAAATACCAGCCAGATAAAAGACTAAGATGGGAGACAACAATGCAAACAATGTAAAATTGCACACAAAAGCTCTAAGTTAACAAGTTGTGGCCCACGTGAGTTTTTGTATATTCTGTTCAGTTTTGTGAGTCACACTTGATGAATGGGTTCGATGACATATAGACACAACGGTGGCCCCATAAACAAAGCTACAGTTGGCATTCCATACTTGTTGTTCCCTATGGTACAGCCCACCTAGATTGTGGATTTGATTGATTGATTGATTTGATTTTTTCAGCTAGGGACTAAACGTTGAAGTCCTTGAGGAGCACACCTGATTGATGGAGTGGATTTCGTATATATAACATGGTGGCACCAAAGAGCATAGGTCAGCGCATTCCATGTAGGGGTTGGAATCATCAACAAGACTTTTATACCACAACTGGTTCACACAGTGAAAACTCTTGCATGAATTCCGGAGTCATGAATGCATGCCTTTCGCTGACATTGGAGTCATGGGTGTGTACCTTTCGCTGATGTGGATGGAAGCATTTCATGTTAATGACATCCACACCATCCATCAGGTGTGCCACCATGTGTTTCGACTGACGCCCAATTATCAAATTGCTTCAAAACTCAAGTGGGCTACACCATGGTGAACAGTTGATATGGGACTCCCATCGTTACAATCATCCAAATTGTGTGTGGCGTCCACTGTGGTTTATATGCGTCATCCTATCTATTCATCTGACATGACCCACCAAGATGAAGGGACACTCCAAAATTAAGGACAGTCCAACACTCATGTGGGCCACAGGACATGAATTTAGAGGTTTACGCATGATTTTACACTGTTCCTTATGGTGTGGCCTACCTGAGTCCTAGATGGGATTGATTTTCAGGATCCAGTTATCCATGGCGAAAATGTGGTGGTGCATCTGATGGACAGGGTGGAACTGATGCATGTTCCTCCCACGTAGTGCTCATTTAGCACAAGTCACACCCTCTGTATGACTATGCATCATCTGACCAACGATATTACTTTAAGAAGTTGTACAACACCCAAGCTCTGTGGGCCCACCATATGTCTGTAGGACATCCACTCTGTCCACAAGGTGTGCCCCTCAAAGCATGGCCATGTGGCCGAAAACGAACCTGACCCATAACTTAGGTGGGTCACACCACAGGAAACAATATTATGGGTCGCCAATCATAAGTATGTGTGGGGGCCACCTTGGCGTGTATATTTCATCAGACCCATTCATCAGGTGTGGCCTGTTGTAATCAATGGAGAATACAAGAGAAACAGCGTAATCTAAAACTCAAACAGGCAGATAGTTTTAGTCTTCAAATTGAAGGGAATTTGGGTGAGGTTAAACAAGGTTTTATTGAAAGGGGTATTTTGGTCATTTACATGAATTTCGTTTGTTGACTTCTGTCCAAGTGTATAGAAAAGTATTATAAAATTCTTGGGGTATAACTGTAATTAGATGATTAGTAGGTGGATAACTGTAATTATAAAATACATATAGGGGTTTGATTGTAATTTACCCTAACTAATCGTATACACAACAGCAGCAGCAACAACAAGAAGAGGAATAAATCTATGGGAGAAGGCCATGTTGCAAAAAATCACACCAATTGGACGATCCTTACCGCCTGATCATAGCATGAAAATTGAACGGTGGAGAACAAAATATTGTTAAATAGTCCCCACCATGGATTGCATATGACTCCAATGAAGCACTCTGGTTAGATAATGCTAGCCATTAGATCTATTACTTGTAAAAATGGGTGGTTATAAAAAATGGCCTACATTCAAAGGGTTAGGATCATCTAATCGGCAAGGGTTTGCACCATGGCCTGCCCCTAGTAGTACGAGGATATGCTTATTAAGTTACCACATGTATCCTCATAAGTGATCCTAATAGTCATTAAGGTTTTTATTTATTTATTTATTTTTACACACACGCACACACGGGCACTTGAACCCATGACTTCAGAGTTGAAACGTACTCTGTCTTCCATTGAGCCATGGGTTGGATCCTTAATAGTCATAGAGTTATATTTGGTAATGAAATTCATATCCAATTATATATGTCTACATGTAACATCCTTTTTTGTTTATGGATGTCCCTGTATTGATCTTGATATAAACTTCTCTATTTGGCACTTCAATGGACTGTTTTTTAGTAGGATGTCTCTGGGTATAATCTGCATCTGTAGAAGATGCGTTGGATATGCCATGTTTCCTGTGCTATCCATGTTTGCAACTGAGATGTTAGAGTCTAAGTTGACCAAGAAAGGAAAAGAGCAGTCTAACATACATGCAACGTAATAAAGTGTATGATATTATTTCCATATGAAGTTGTAAAATGAGCATTTGTGGCCTAACACTCTTTCTCTCTCAGCACCAAATAGCAAATGAAGGTGAAACTGGGAAAGTGTATAGGGCAAACTTTCATGATCTGCACGGGAGAAGTGTTCTTATACTGAGACCAGGAAAGCAGGTTTGTGCTCATATTTCTTGTACGGTGTTTGTAGAATCGTTGTGGTACTTTGGAAGGTGTTTTGAGTGCTTTTTATTTTTCCTTCTTGTTTTTCCATGTAGAACACATCATCACATGACAATCAGCTCCGACATCTGGTGTATCTCATAGAGAATGGACTTCTTAACCTACCTGAGGGTCAAGAGCAGATGGTGTGGTTGATAGATTTCACTGGATGGTCATTGACAAACTCGGTACCCATCAGGACTACTCGAGAAACTGTAAATATATTGCAAAATCACTATCCTGAGAGGCTCGCCTTAGCATTCCTTTACAATCCTCCAAGGATATTCGAAACCTTTTGGAAGGTTCGTATGTTACTTCACATATCTGGGTTTCGTTGTGTAATTGAATTTGACATCCATTATAGGGAATGATTAAGCAAGCAATACCTAATATTTTGGCAAGACAACCATGCACCCTTTTAACATCATGTTAGTATTTTATTACCCTTTTTTTTCCCTCTTATAAAGAAGATCTTGAAACTAAAAAAAAGAAACATAGAAGTTAAGAAGACTTGCTCTTGTGCAGAAACAATAGAACTTTGATTTATTTTCTAATGTCAGATTGCTGCATGACATCACTCCATAAATCCAGGGGGTTCTTTCAGCTGTTTTTTGGTCTTTGAGAAACAAGGAGAATCGGAGTATCGGTTCACTATAAATTTCTCCAATGATAACATCCTACTTGTGAGAAAACTCTTATTGTTTCAGAAGATAGGTTAATAACCTCAAATACCAAGCAATTGACTTTGTTTACTGTAATCGATTAAAATCTGGTGTTTTCTTCAGTCGCTTCAAACTTTGAATTCAAAAGTAATGTTCACAAACTCCCTGTTGCACCCAGTTGGGCTTATTAACACAACTGATTTGTGACCCAGTCAAAAGTGTTGACCGAGTCCTATGGTAACAGTTTCATATTCTGAGGAGAGAAATAGCGGGAAATCTCTCTCCTTAACACGTGTAAACTCAAATTCAAAATTCTGTTCATCTGTAAACTCTATAAATGTATCTTCCTTTCACATCAATATATCATCAGAAATCATTTCAACTTGGTTCTTTTAGGGCTTTAGTTAAAACACCGATTTGTCAATTACTAAGACCAAACTCCAGTTTCGTGAAAGAAAAGAAAGCAGCCAAATCAATGACGGCTAAGCCTTTTATTAAACTTGCAATTTTTTTTGCTCACTTAAATCAAGATAAATTTGGAAATTGAAGATCTATTTTAAAGCCGAGGCCACATTCTGAAAGTTGCTTCTGGGAAAGAACTTATTTTGGCAGCTTAATCAATTTCTTTCTTGCGCTCCTTAATTTGGCAAAACCCACAGCTTCTTTATCACCTTAACCCAGAAAACAGAGAAAAGCTCTCTCCTTCTCCACAACTGTTCCTATCATCATCAGATGACTTGCTCTACTTTCTGGCCATGCAGATTGTCAAATACTTTCTGGACTCCAAGACATTTCAGAAGGTGAAATTCGTTTACCCAAAGAATGAAGATAGTATGGAGCTGATGAGACAGAATTTTGCCATTGAGATCCTTCCAGCTGAGTTAGGCGGGAAGGACAAATCACAGTATGACCACGAGGAGTTCTCAAGATTGATGGCCAGTGACGACATAAAAACTGCCAGTGTTTGGGGCTTAGACAATAAGTGCAACAGCAGTAGCAATGGTCATTCAGCCGAGGTGGCTCCAGAGCCGGTGCTTGTTGCCCCATGAGCCAGCTGACCAAGAATCTTCTTAAAACTAATATGATAATGCTCCATTACTGTTCTATGGTAGCTGTAGAATTTTGTTATTCGTATCCCACCTTATACAGCTTGGGAAGTATTCTTAAGTTTCAGAACTTGATGCAGGTGTATCTCAGTACATTTTACTAATTGAAACTGGAGCTTGGGTTACATTTTCCGTGACTGTTATGAGCAAAGACATTTTAGTTTCCATTTTAGTTTCCAATGCGGGAACAACATTCTTGTTCCATTTTCTACATCCATCTGTCTTCTGTTTCCCGTTGGATTCAGTCCACTCATTAGTTGGGTTACACATGCACATTGAATCTTGATTTTAGGAAAGTTTTTGCTAACCATCCATTTAACCATATACCTATTGTCGACCTGTTGAGCAGACCGGCCTATTTCAGGTAGGACATTTTGATGGGTGTAGCCAACCCAAATAAATGGCATAGATCTTCCATGTGTGCCAAGCTTGCAACTGCCTCCTAGATGATGGTCCCCCTTGCTATGGTATCCTTTTATGCCTCATATTTTATGCTTTGCCATGATATCTTTATTTGCATCTCATTTTATGAATTGGATTATAATAGGTGATTTTTTTTTAAAAAAAATTTGGCCCTTTTGAAAGACTACCAAGGCCCTGTTTGGAACAATAGAAGTGGGCATATGAATTGCTTGCCACATTCAGGATTTGCATTGGATTTGGAACTGGCAAATCCCAAAGCCCATCGTTTGAAAATCAAGCTACAAATCTATGGATTTATAGGGGTGCGGATTTGGGAACTCAACAAAAACAAACACCAAGGTTTGAAATCAGTGAATTTAGCAAATCCTTGCCCCCAAATTCCCTCACTCTAAAGAATCAAATTTCCAAAAATCACCGAATATTTGTCTGCTTCCAAAATGACCCCAGGCCACAGCCTTACAAAGTGGATTGTTGCTTATTGGAAAATACAAGTTCAACCAAGATACAACATTAAGCAATTAAAAAGGAAGCTTATTTGCTCAATTGCAAGCATCTGATGTGATATGCAACGATAACAGTCAAGTTCTTCCATTCAAGAGATCTACTACCATTGAAAAAATTTCACTGTCTTTCTGTAACAAACTTCAAAAGCATGAGTGACAGATGACTGACTGTCACCTATATTAAAGAAAGTTATAGTAACATTTCTGCAAAGCAATACATCTCGAGAAAAGCTACCAAGTTAGCTGATGGTGGAATTAAACATGGTTCAATGGAGATGGTTATTAGTTTGTGGCATCACTTTTTTTTTTTTTTACACAAGCCGTCTTTTAAAGTTTCTGGTGGTTGCTTGATAGGTGCGGACAAGCAAACCAACCCCTACTCCAACGCCCACACAGATTCCAAGTCCAATCCCAACACCTACTCTCACACCCGCATTAAACCATGAGAGTTCCCCGTCCTCACTTTCTATGTATTCTGCCCTTGAGTAGAGACTGTTGTAGTCATTGTCATCACTCTCTTGTTTGTAGTCCCTGAATTCCAATAACTGCAAATAAACGGAAGAAACATAGGAGATGTTTTAGCCCTACAAGGCAAGTTCAAGATCAAAGAGAAGAAAGTAAAAATGTGTGACTAATTCCTTTTCTTTTTGGGGATAATGCATGACTTATTCTCAAAAGGAAAAAGAATAAAATATTCCATTACAGGGATAAGAGCGTACTTTGGACCGGTTTTTCAAATTCTCATTTTCTTGAATGTGAAAGCATCTCAATCAGTTCAGTCTTAACTTTTGCCAGCTACTTTTGACATTAGTATGAAAACAATAAAAATGATGAGGAAAGAGAAGGTGGAGAAGATTGAGCAATTGCCAATGGTTTGAAGACATGGTTGAGAACTTTATTATTGATTTTTGTGCGGATATCCGTCAACATCCTGTGCTCAAATTTTCAAGGCTGGATATGATGCAAGATGCATGCATCTACTGTTCACTTAATTCAAATCTCTGGACTCGCTAAAAGAAAGCATCAACCTCTGACTGCACTCATTCTCCAAACTAATTTCAGTCCATTGCCTCCTGTCAATGAGCACTACTTTAAGCCATGCCCACATCGAATTCGTATTAAAAGAATTAGATGGGGCTTACAACCAAAGCTCAATTGTTTCTCATGAAACAACTGAAATACAGCCAATTTTCCAAAATAGAAGTATAAATATCCTCAAATTTCTAAAACACATCCAAACACTACTGATGCTGCAACATGAATCTGGCAGACATGCGATGTGGGAGAAAGCAAAAAATGGGACTAAACAGAACTAAGCATATCAAAAGAAATCTCGACGACAAATAGAAAGCTGAGCCCCATGCCTAGTTTGTCATGGCCTAATTGCTGCAACATTGAAGTAACATGTTCCATCCCGGGTTACCAAAAGAACGAATGAGAATAAGAAGACAAAGCTAATGAAAAGATTAAGAAATTTTGCAAAGCATGACAGCATGATGGAGGTTGTACATTGGTATGGTTGCATTCTAAGGTATCATTTCATCAAGCTCAGGCTTAGATATTATGGAGTTCCCTGAGGTACTCTATAACAATCTCCAATTTTACATTTTATCAATTTATAGTGCATTACGTATTTTAAAATCGAATAACAATAAATATATATGTATAAATGGTCACTAATTTATTTAGCTGCAAGTTATTGTACAAAGTTATTATTGTTATTATTATTTTTTGAAGGATACAAAAGTTTCATATCAGGTTCAATCCCATCTCTATAACAGTATCACCTGACTTTAGCAGTTTGGAGAGGAGAATCATGTAGCAAACAGTTCTTACCTCTATACCGTAAATCTAAAAGCCTAAACATCGAGAATCAAGAGCAACAAAAGAGAAAAAAAAAAAAGAGAGAAGAAGTTGCTACAGCCTGTTATAAGTTACATGTAGAGATGGTAGAACAAGTCATCGAGAAGATCCATAAAAAAATTTCAAACGTTGGCTTTAACGGAACAGCTAAGCATTAACAGATTTACTTCTTTTTTTTTTCTTTCCCTTCTTTCTTATTTCTTTGTTCTGGAACATAGTAAGTTTAAGAGTCAAGATGGGGACTGTGATTTCTTTTCCCAACTCAAATCTAGATAAGGTGGGCTCTCTGTATGAGGAGGTTAAAACCAAAAAGGCAAAGCCCCAAAAGAGATGGCCATGTCAGGTTCTGGTATAACATAGGACCCAATCCATAGATAATATTAATATTTAATTCCATAGTTTTGGAATATGTGCCATGCCCATACCCTTACCCATGAATCATGGGTTGTCACAGCAAGAAATGGGTTCTATGATAAAAGGAAGATGTCCACAGGTAAGTAAACATCTTGCAAACCATAAAAGCAAATGTGGTGCACTTGAGAAATTCATTCCAAAATGCAAAAGCAAGATAAAGATACCTATAATGGCATGCTGCATGATCACCAAAAATAAGAGGAATTTTATGATCCTTGGGTTCAGTGATCCAGACCATTGATATGGTGGGCACCGCTGTGGATGGACCATCCCATGAAAATTTCCCAGATTGGAAGATATTCATGATCCAAATCTTTAGCCTTTTTTGCTTTTCAGCTGAGTGGGGACCTGTTTCGATATTTCCTCTTTATTTGCAGGTAACTGATCTATGGGGCCGTAATTATCCCCTGGTAGAAACTTCTTGGCACAGCCCATCCACTGTGGGACCCATCAGAACAACAGTCTGGATTGCTAAACGATGGGCCCTGCTTGTACAAAATCAATACTAGATGATGCAAATGAAATTATCAGTTTGGAGATTATATATTTCTTCCACAGAGAAAGCTTTCAGTATGTTAAAACAAGAAGAACAATAAGAAGTTTGTGATCAATTACCTGCAAAGCAGGGTCAGGAGGTACATCAGTCTTGCTTTCGGTTGTTTCATACTCTGGGATTGAATCCAACATTCCCTTCCTCACATGTTTCCGCCGAAAACTCAGCTGAATTGTCTTGGTCAAGATGATAGGAGTGCCGGAGAAACTACCGGCAACATAGACATCTACTGTTGGCAAAGACAATTCAGGACTAATGTATTGTTTTGCCTTCAAGAAGCCCACCCCTGAAGTCATCACCGGCTGGCAATTCATGCTCCACCTTTTGCTATGGCTCTTCGATTCTCTGGTGAAACCATTACTGCACATCTCCAGGACTCCAGAGAGCAGTAGATCATCTCTATCGTAGACCTCAAATTTCACACTCCCAGTCATCTTTATACTATCTGTGCATACGAATGTGGCTTCTTCAGATTTCTTATCAACCCTATCCCTTCTTAGCTGTGACGAAACACTGTCAGAGTAAATGCTAGTTCTCCCACCGTTCACATCAAGGAGGGTATCAGGGCTAAGCGGGATATGGTTGAGAGTGAGATACTCTGGGGTCGATTGGTCGACCTCAAAATTGCTGACCCTCACATAGAAAACCCTCAGATCAAACCAAGATGACAACTTGGGCTGATAAGTAGAGTGATTGATGATCTTTCTAGAGGGATCAGCCACACTATCTGCAGTCGCAGACTCGTAACAGCATTCCATAATTGGAGTAAGATCGCGGTTGAAATCCTTTCACATCAATACAGATGAAGACTAGAAAAACACCATAGGATGGGAAATCACCAACCTGCCAAAATCAATAGAATAGTAAAAGATAACACAAGAATCATTCTTATCAGAATCAAACAAGTGATCAGAAGAATCCTGTTTCTCAGAACATTAGGAAACAGAAACATGAAACAAAAGGAGTAAAACCAGGAAATTCACCTACTCAAAGACATGCCAATGTTAACAGGGGATAAAAGCCCATCCCAACAAAAGGATGAACAAAGGAGCAAAAACCCATATAGAAGAAGAAGTAGAAAATACAAGGAAAAGAGAACAAGACCAACAGAATAGAAAGAAACCCAATTTCAGAGGACTGAAAATCGACATTGAAAAGACCAAAGAGAAGAAGGAAGAGAGAAACCCAATTGAATTTAATGGAGAGACAGAAAACCATTTCAAAACAACAAAACTCCACACTAGAAAAAGCTGAAAAAAGAAGAAGAAGAGAGAGAAATTCAAGGACACCCACAATAAAACAGAGCTGAAGCTGCCCCAAACTATTTTTTTTCGTAAAAGAGAATAAAAAACCCACATAGAAAACAGGAAAGAGAGACAATTCAAAAACAAAAAAGAAAAGAAACCTACCAGAGAGATTATATCCTAACAAAATCTTCAATCTTTTCGCTTCTTGCTTATTCAATTACAAGGTGTGACGGTTCATATGCCACCACCTTAGTCTCCAAGACAGAGAGAGAGCTCTGTTTGGCTGTTTGTCTGACGTAGGTGTGACGGTTCATATGCCAGCAGCTTTGTTCGAACGTGCCCCTCTCTCTCTCTCTCTCCCTCCCTCTCCCTCTCCCCAATCTATTTCTCCTTTCCCCCAATCTATTTCTCCTTTCCTTGTAAACTATATTATATTCGCAATCAATTCCTACAAAACCACATACTTTATTTCTTTCTTTAAATTCATTTAAATGAAGGAAGAAGATACATACCTCAAATATCCTCCTCCACACGTTTCTCTCTCTCTCTCTCTCTCTCTCTCTCTCTCAATTCAACAAATGAAAATCCAAATGATTTCAATCTAAAAGCTGAAGGACCGTCTTGTCTCTTTCAAAAACCTCAACCAAACGTAGGATTTTGATTGTGGCCCAATCAAAATTAATAAAAAACAAGAACCACCCAAATCGATTTTTCTTCTCTACTTAATGGAAATCAACCAAAGAGGTGGGGCCCACTCCACCCCATTTTCTTTATGTGGGTTTCAATTCAATCCATCTTATCCAAAGAAATTCACCTGCCTTCAAAAGGGTTATTTTCGGTATCTGAAAGTGCGCAGGACAGCCATGTCCACGCTTCCTCCGTTAACGTCCTTTTCGTTTCCTTCGGAAGATGGTTATCGCGCCTCTATCCTGGTTAAAATTACTAAATTTGCCCTCAGTCTTTTCTTAAATGGACCACAACCATTCCAAAACAATGAGATTGGGATACTTATTCGGTCCAATCCATTCATCCAAACCGTTCATTACGTCCAGCACATATTTCTTACGCTACAAAATGAGAATCACGTTTATCTGACAAATATTAACCATTTGATCAACGGTCTTTAACAAGGACGGTCAAGATCGTTTATTCCAAATAGGTCCGATCAAAATTTTCATCCATCTGTTCATCAGGGTCCATCATGGATTGCTTATTATTCTGAAGAATCACTTTTTTTTCAGGCAATTGTAACCATCCCATCCATGGATTGGAAAAAGGATGGCTATAGAAATAATGCCAAATCAAGGACGGAATGGATAATCTGACCAATGAAAATTTTAAGTGGTATCTGATTAAATGTGTTTTGGACATATTGGACGGTTCAGATCGCTCGATTAGGCTACCCAAGTGAAGTTATTCAGCTAGGAGCACTATAAGCACCGATATACCTTCTTGTTGGGACAAAGCAATATATGCTAGGTGGTGTTGGGCTCTGTGGGGTCCACCGTGATGTATATGTTTTATCCATGCCGTCCATCTGTTTTTTCATCTCATTTCAGGGCATGAACCAGAAAATGAAGCAAATCAAAAGCTCAAGTGGACCGCAACACAGGAAATAATGGTGATTGAACGCCAACCATTGAAAACTTCTTGGGGGCCACAAAAGTTTTGGATCAATCTGATATTTGTGTTTTCCCTTCATCCAGGTCTGTGTGACCTTATCAACGGGTTGGATGGAAAATAAACATTACAGTGGGCCCTAGGAAGCTTTCAACGGTGGGTGTGTCACCATCCCTACTGTTTCCTGTGATGTGGTCCACTTGAACTTCGGATCTGACTCATCCCTAAAATGAGCCGGAAAAATGGATGGACCGCGTCTGTGTGTGTGTGTGTGTGTGTGTGTGTGTGTGTGTGTGTGTGTATAAGGGTGGGCGCCCCAGACCCCCAATCTGCTTCCATAAGTTATAAAGCTCCAAATTGCACAGTGTCACTCGCACTGTCCAATCCATCTGAACCGTCCATTAAGTCAAAGCAGCTTACAGTACATAAATCACACTGATCGGATGATCATCCTTGATTCGTTCTTTTTCTCCGGCCATTCTTTTCCCATACTCACATCTGGGATGATTAGGATTTGACTAACAAAAGGTGATCCTTTACAATCATAAGCAGCCATCCATAATGGGACCTTTTTTTTATGGAAATGATCTGGACCGTCCCTATTGATTAGATGGTTAAGATTGTTAGATGAGTGAGACGCCCTTTTAACATGGGCTTTGGGCAAATATTTAGACAGGATTTTGTGAATGAGTCATAGGAGGTTGCTTCCTTTGCATTGGACTGCTATTAACAGATTTGCATTGCAGAAGACCCGCTATTAACTCGCGAATCGATGACACAATACCCGACTCGGATTGGGTGGTGGAAAAGCTATGTGGCACCACCATGATTCCACGCCGAGTCTATCCATTTTGCCAACTCATTTAAGGGCATGGGCCCAAAATTAGATATACCCAAAATCCAAGTGGACCAAGCCAGTAGGGATTGAATGACTACTTTAAAAACTTGTTGAGAGCTACTGAAGCTTTTGAATCAGGCTAATATTTGTGTTTCCCTTCATATATGTTTCTGTAACTTTATGAACAGGTTGGATGATTCCGTGCGCCCCAAAAAGTTTTCAACGAGTAAGTAATCCCCCTTATTTCTTGTGGTGTGGTCCACTTGAGCCTTGGATCTGACTTATTTTTGGGAGCTGGCGAAATATGAATGGACGGCATGTATAAAACACAAATATCAATGGTGGGCCTACAAAGTTTTCCACCACCTAGCTTAGTGGCATTGGAGTCATCACCTAATCCACGCTCCGCCCACTGCTTGATATGGACATGGATTGTGAGGTGACCCAAATACCAGGTAGCTTGGCGGTGTTGCCGCATGGTGAGATTTGATTGGGCTGAGTGCCGCTATCAAAGATGGGGTATGCAAAGCAAATTTGAAAGTTGTTAGATCCCATAGATATAGATTAGGTAATCAGGCCCTCACCACCCTCAACTGTGGTGTGGCCACATGGTTAGAAATGATTGGTGGGCTGTATATTGGTAGAGATGGGATGAGTATGTACTTGGCTGAAAAATCTTTAAAAATGATCAGGCTCATTTTTAACAGCATACATGTTGGAATCGGGTGACTCAAATCTATGTTGGACAGGGCTGTCGGTTGATCGGTGGTTGGGCTACTGACTATGGATAGATTTGAAATAATGAACTCTTTGGACGATTTTGACGGGTTTCGGGCGGCCGAACCATGGGCATCGAGTGACCGACGGTGAGTTCGGACGACCGACCGTAAGTCGGTTGTGTTATACAGTTTGTGCGATCTTTCACATTTTGAGTAAGATGTTTTTTATTCCGATTTGTTGCCTATTTAAGGGGTGTAATTTGAGATTAGGAAAATTGCCAAAGGAGCCGAGTATCCTAGAGAGATTGAGAGAGTTCTAGGGTAAGAGAAAAAGCTAAGGAAAAACTTGGAGTTCTATGGGATGAGAGAAATGGTTGCGCTTGTTCTTCTCATGTGAGAATTGGCTTTGTTAGCCTAGGATTTCTCTTGTGGGCTTAGATTCGGGGTTTCGTTTCTTCATTCTCTTATACCTTTTGATTTCATAATGGATTTGCTTTGTGCCGTCGTTTTTTTTACCCAAGATAGGTTTTTCCATGTTAAAATTGGATTGCCTTCTCTTGCATGTTGATTTGCTTGATTGTGTGATTATCTTGTTTGATTTTTGGCTTCTTCCACTATAGGCCAATTCCCCCAATAGTACAGTCCCACCAGTCAAATCTCGCCATACCATCACATCACCGGTGATGGTGGTAAGTTCCGTACCACTGAATCTGAGTCCAAGTCGAGTACCGCTCCCATCTCTGACCGCGGCACATGGCCCGATCAAATCTCCCCACCAGCCAACGCCACCAAGCTATATGGTGCTGGGTCACCACATAATCCATATGCTGGCCCGCATGGATGGTTAGAACATTAGAATTCATACCTTATTTGACAACCCTCTTCATCTACAAGCAGCCATCAAAGCAACGGTAGAAATGAAAAAAAAAAAAAAAAATGGTCGTACAATCCCAGTTGTATAAAAAGGAGGAAAAAAGAAGAAGAAGTTATGATAGGATCATCTAACAGGTCATATTAGTAAAACATAAGCCATCCACGCAAGTACCATGTTCATAGTCATCATCTAAGCCTTATCCCAATTAATTAGGTCTGATTATATATAAGAATCTTGTTCTCTCATTTCACTCTATTAAGGTCATGCCTTCAATTAGACTATAGGTTATCGAGTCTTTTCTTGCTAAATCCACCTATATTCTTTTGAGCCTTCTCCTAGTCTTTTTAGAGCCTTTAATTTATACAAACTCACTCATTATAACTAGCGTAGTTCTTAGTCTCCGATATACATGACTAAATCATCTAACTATATTTTTCCTCATCTTATTACCAATTGGTACTACCCCTAAGTTCGTTTGAATGAAATCATTTTTAATTCTAAGCCTCCTTGCCCTACCACTCATCCATCTCAGCATCATCACTTCAACTACACTCATCTTATGAACATGTTGTCCTCAATTACCCAACATCCTGTCTCATAAAGCATGGGAATCTCATAGTTACCCTATAAAAAAAATTCTTTCAATTTGAGTGTTACACCATAATAACATAAAACTCCAAAAGCATATCACCATTTCTTCCATCCAACTTGAGTTTTATGAAAATATCCATTTCAAGCTCACCTCTCCCATGAATTACTACTAGGGTATTTAAGTGGTCATGTTGGGAAGTTTTTTTTTGCCAGCAATCTTAGTTAATTCCTCATCTTCACTCCTATTATTAGTAAAATTGCACTCCATATACTCTATTTTTGTTTGACTAATGTGAACTTCTTTAGATTTTGAAGTATTCTTTTATAGAATCAAACTTTCTGTTACACCCATTTTTTTTCCCATCCTTTCAACCCCAACGATCGTCCCATGCATGTGTATTTTGAACCATTTTTTTTGTAAACTCACAGGAGGCGTTGATGCAGATGAAATGGGATGTTGCCCACAGGTCTCTACCACAGCAAGCTTTATCTGGTGAGAAATGAAAAATGGCACAAAAGCTGAAATCTATTTCGGGTTGGGAACTATCTCTGAACTCTGCACACTGCCTACTTATGGGTTCCACTTCCGATGGGTATTTTTCCAGTGAGCAAAACGCCTACTAATGGTAGTTTACCACCATTTAAAAAATGGTTTCAACTCTTCAACCTTATACATGACATAGCTGTAAGGCAATCCAAGACCATCGAAATAGCTAACCTAACTATGATAGAGCGTAGCCTAAAATTACTATGACAACAAGGAAGTTACCATCTGATTTTGCACTACTCACTATTTTTCTTCCAATTATCTATTCAATCGCCATGTATTGGATGGTCAGGATTACTTTATTAGCCTGATTCAGGCATACACTCCATTCATAATGCACCTGTTTTTTAACACCCACACCCACACCCTCACCACACCACACACATTAACCCCTACTGCATGGGCACTTGATCCCATCTCAGTGTTGAAATAGAGTCTGTCTACCACTGAGCCATGGAGTCGAACCCAAATACATCCCTTAATTTCAAGGGCATGGTCCTTAGTGAAAGGAGACTGAACTAGTCTCCAACATGGTGACTTTTACATACACCCACGCCCTCACACCACAATGGGATTTCACCACAACGGGTACTCAAACCCATGACCTTATGTTGAAACTCTTGTGAGTCTACCACTGAGGCATGAGTAAGGACCATTTGATGATTTCAGCTTAATTATGTAAATGCCCTTTATTTTTTTCTTAGACCTTACCATAATCTTTAAATAACGCATTATTTTAGCTGCGAAGAATGATTAATTATTATCCTGGTATGATAAGTCTGTGGAATTATCCACTGTTTTCCTCAAATGTGGCACATATATAGAACATGTGATTGAAGGTTGGATTTATCATGAATATCACTAGGAGTGAAAAAAAAAAAAAAAATTTGGGTTTTTTCAAATAGATGAAAAAAGGAGAAGAAGAAGAAGAAAGTTTTGGTGAATCTTACTAACTCTTGGACCATGAGTCACTGAGACTTTTAGTGAATGAGTGTGGTGCTTTTTCATGATTTTGAATTCAAAAATTATGGAAGGATGCCATTAATGAAAAGACACATACACCTCTTGCGAACCGATTTATCCACTAGTAGGGTGCGAATATTGCCTTAAAGATAGAGACATTGTAACGTGTCTTAAACCTATCCTTAAGCGTGTTTTTCTTTTGTTTTTTTACCCCCCTTTTTTTCAACATACAAGTTTGGCATGCCTTAATCATGAATGGCCTGATTTTCAAATTACGTGAGCTTCATTATGGGGTTGCCTACTGGAATGGATCCCATGTCTTAAAAATGTGGTAGATCGTGGAAGTACAAATAATTTCATGGAAACAGAGCACTACCTGAGCATTCCTATTTGACCATTTGAAAAACTAATTGTATGCAGATTTCTGGACCCTTGAAGACTGTGCCGTGCATGGGTGTACAAGTTTAGTGGCATTCTTGCCTAGCACACAGGTCACAGAAAAGGCGTCACATGCCATGTATGATCATTCCAATTCCACACATTCATGAGTTATTGCAATTTGAAGCCGTCAACTCATTCTCGTAAACTTATTTTCAGAAGAAGAGATGCAGAGACAACTAGGAGCTTTTTTGGGAAATTTAGTTCCTAAGAAATATGCGATTTCTAACGATGAATTACATTCATTGAAGGCAAATAGAGCGGCGTCTATAGATGGGAGAAAAGGATTCCAATAAGGATAAGCTTAGTTGTCTATAGATGGGAGAAAAGGATTCCAATAAGGATAAGCTTAGTTGCTAGTGCTACATGCCATTATATTCTGAATAGGCCTTTTAATAAATAACAAACTACCAAAGTAACAAATAATTACAGCTCGAACATACATTCATGCTGATAATACAAAGTGCTATGCACTTCTAGTTACAAAAATGTGAACGACATATGAGCAACAGTAACAATAAGATATCTGCAGGTAAGGTAAGAAAATACGAGCAACCAGTACTAAGGACAATGGGCTGAAACTTACTCAATGTTGGGCCTTTATAATAATAATAATAACAACAACCTTGTTGCCAATCATCTATACCTGTTTGTTATTATGGAGCTACACTAAACCCGGCCTGACATGTATATGCAATATTCAAATAATGCTTCATGTGGTCCACCATGTAGGTAGGTTGGCCTGCATTTGATGTATATGTGGCCTCTTTGATGAGTGAACCAGCCTATAAAAACTATAGTTTTAGCCCACGTTGGTCGTGGACCCCATGTGGTGGGGCCCACTGGAGCGTCCACATGCGTGACAAGTCCAAGAATGGCTTGCACGATTTGGGCTTCAAATAAGGAACCTAAGGGACTAGCCAACATGCAAGATTCTTGCCCAATATTAAAGCAAAATCTCATGCCTAAAAGGCTAGAAATCTCATGGGTGGGGCTATATTTAGATCGAGATGGCATACATATAAGGTAAGAGTCCAACATGATGGCCCCAACACCCATCCACCTCTACCAACAGTTGCACCTCATCATGTCTTTTAGATGCACAAAATATCAATTTTGTTCAAATCATCAGGTGGGCCACGCATGAATGTGGATATTTTTGGGTGACTTGTAGTTGGATCTTTACAACTGGTTGCCGACCTAATGATCCCATCAGCCTCAATTTTGAGCCATGAAATCTACCAAGTGGGTTTAACTGATGAGTAAGTCTAATCTTAAACAAGTATATTCTTAGCTTATGAGTGTGAACTAAGGGAACTTTTAAATTATATTCCCGGGAGTCATTCTCATTCTATAGTTTGAAAAGAGGAAAGACAGTTGGGCCCATGTTACCCTTATTTTTGAAGGAGAAAAACAGTTGGATCCACATTAAGATTCCCCAGTTCAACTGCAATATTCACCTTCTTTTGCTCTAATTTTTCCTTATCTGTTGTGATATAAACCTACGTCTAGCTAGGAATAAAACATCATAGTGTTATAAAAATAAATGTCCTGAATGTATATTTGTCTCGATGTTCTTGGATAACATCTGTTGGGTTGGTTGATTTAAAACATAAGAAAGACCTACGTATTGTTGCCTCTTTTTTATTTGTGTTTGCCCCACATCGGGAGAGAGAGGGGGAGAGAGAGAGAGAGAGAGAGAGAGAGAGAGCTTGTGAAGCCTTTATATTGAAATCTTTTTCTATAAATTTGTGGTGTGCGTGTCGGGCCAAGCCGCAGTGCAGTGTGTCACATGAGCTCTTTTTGTGAAAATGTGAATTTTTTTTTTTTTTTCCCTCTTCTTATGCTTTTTTGGTGGGATGCAACAGTGATCCACTACTCCTTGGTGTAGGTTTGCCTGCATTTGATGTATTTGATCATGTATATGTGGCCCACAACAGTGATCCACTGCTCTTACACAACAATTGTTCAAATAATGCTTCATGCGGTCCAGCATGTAGGTAGGTTGGCCTGCATTTGATGCATAAAATATCAATTTTCTTGTGACCCCTTTGACTAAGTGGACCAACCTATAAATACTATAGTTTTAGCCCACTTGATGAAAATGCCATTTTCTTCTTCTTCTTTTTTGATGAGCAGACGGCCTATAACATAAGAGTCCAACATCATGGCCACAACACCCATCCACCTCTTCCAACGGGTGCACCTCATCATGTTTTTTAGATGTGCAAAATATCAATTTTGATCAAATCATCAGGTGGGCCACACATGAATTTGAATATTTTTGGGTGGCCTATATTTGGATCTTTACAAAAAGTTGCTAACCTAATGATCCCATCAGCCTCAATTTTGAAGCCATGAAATCTACCTAGTGGGGTTTAACTGATGAGTGAGTCTAATCTTAAACAAGTATTTTTAGCTCATGAGTGTGAGCTAAGGGCACTTCTAAATTATATTTTGGGAGTCACTCTCATTCTGTAGTTTGAAAAGAGGTAAGACAGTTGGACCCATCTTACCCTTATTTTTAAAGGAGAAAAACAATCGGGTCCACATTAGCATTCCACAGTTCAGCTGCGGTTGCTTTCTTTGGCTGTAATTTATCCTAATCTACTGCAGTATAAACCTAGGTTTAGGTAGGTATGTAAAAGAGCATGAAATGGAGATGAATCCATGTGCTCTCTTTGCTGTTTGAGATGCACTGGTTACGTATATTTATAAATGAGTTGGTACATGATAATTCGTGAAGATTTACATGTAAGGTAAGTACAGGTGTGTAATTGCAATTAATAGTCAGTTGTAATGAATTGGTGATTGAGAAAGAAAGGAGGACTTAACCAAGTCCGTCCTTATCTCTGACACTCCCCCGCAAACTGAGTGTGCCATTGGCTACACTAAGTTTGTTTCAGTAATTCCTTAAAGCGTGATGAGAATAGAGCCTTGGTTAGGGTATCGGCCAACTGATCTTTGATTGAAATATATCGAACATCAAGCTGTTTCTTGGCAACTAGATCTCCTACAAAATGAAAGGCAATTTCAATATGTTTCATTTTGTTGTGGAAAATAGGATTTGCCGTCAAGTAAGTGGCACCAAGATTATCACACCATAGAATCGGAGGCCGAGATTGAGCGACGTTGAGCTCGCAGAAGAGAGATTGGATCCATTGTAGCTCGGATGTAGCATCAGCTAGAGCTCGATATTCAGCCTCTGTGCTCGAACGGGCTACGCCCTGTTGTTTGTGTGAGCTCCAAGAGATCAGATTTGGACCAAGGAAGATGGCATAACCACCGGTAGATTTGCGATCATCGAGAGACCTAGCCTAGTCAGCATCCGAGTAGGCAGATAACTGAAGAGATCGTGAACGTTGAAGAAAGAGACCATGATTAAGAGTGTGCTTGAGATATCTTAGGATCCTTTTGACTGCTCGCCAGTGTTCAATGGTTGGCTTGTACATAAATTGACAAACTTTATTTACAGCAAAGGAAATATCTGGGCGAGTGATAGTGGCATACTGAAGCGACCCAACCACACTCCTATAAAGTGAAAAGTCCCTAGAATACCTCCCCTAAATCAGCCATGAGCTTGCAGGATGGAGAGAGAGGTGTGCTTACGGGTTTTGCATCAATCATCGATGTTTTCTTTAGTAGATCTAAAATGTATTGCCGTTGAGAGAGGAGAATGCCATTCTTGGTTGGTGCAACATGAATACCAAGGAAGTAATAGAGGGCGCCCAAGTCCTTAACAGGCAAAGTTTTGGCCTAAGGCTTGAAGAAAATGATTGATTGCAACTGATGAAGATCCTGTGATAAGAATGTCGTCAACGTAAACTAAGACATAGATAGTGACGTCCGAGGAGGTACTGATAAAGAAAGAGGTGTCGGTCTTTGAAGCAAAGAATCCATAAGAGATGAGAAAGTTGCTGAGGCGAGAAAACCAAGCATGAGGTGCTTGTTTGAGGCCATATAAAGACTTATGAAGGTGACAAACATGTGAAGGAAATCGCAGGTCAACGAACCCAGGTGGTTGGGTCATGAAGACTTCTTCTTCAAGAGTGCCATGTAGAAATGCATTGTGAACATCGAGCTGGTGAACAGGCCAGCCACTACCAATTGCAAGTGATAAAATGGCACGAATTATTGTTGGTTTAACAACAGGACTGAATGTTTCAGTGAAGTCCACTCTAGCTACTTGATTGAATCATTTTGCTACAAGTCATGCCTTGTAGCGATCAATGGAGCCATCAACCAACCGTTTGATACGAAACACCCATTTGCAGCCAACAATGTTCATATGTGGTTTGGGAGAGGTGAGAGACCAAGTCCCATTCTGAATAAGAGCATTGAGTTCATCAGTCATGGCCAGTGCGTCATTTGGGATCCTTGAGAGCGAAGGAATATGAGGAAGGAACCTCGTCTGTTTGAGACAAACCCTCAATGGGATATTTGACTGCGGCATATAATTTGGGTCGTCGAGTGCCATCTTGGGTTCGGGTGATCATTGAATGACTCGAAGTTGCCGATGGTGGTATGCCTAGGGCGAACAAAAACTGATGAAGTGGACGCTAATCGGGGCAAAGATGGAGAAGTCTTCTCTGTAGTGATGGGAGAAGTGGCTGAAGGCAACAGTATGAACCAGCTGAGGCAGGGAGTCATGAAGCCGTTAATTTGGAGTAGCTTTAGAGGCAACAAGCGGAATAAGTGATGGAACCAAAGGTGGTGGAGTGGAATAGTCGCCACTTGTGTCTGGAAGAGATGACGATCCTGCAAAAGGAAATGTATGTTCATCGAAGACAACATTGCGAGAGATGATTATCTTTCTTGTGGCAGGATTGTAGTAGCGGTAACCCTTGTGGATGGAGCTATATCCCATAAAAACACATCGAACTGACCGATATTCCAATTTGTGTTGGCGATAAGGGTGCAAACAAGGATAGCAGGCGCACCCAAAAATCTTTAAGAAATGATAGTCTGATTCCCTTCCAAAAAGTTTTTCCAAAGGAGTTAAGTTTTGAAGAACAACAGTAGGGAGCCTGTTGATCAGATAAGCAGTGTTTTCAAAGGAAAAATTCAAAAATGAGCAGGGATGGATGCATGGGCCATAATAGCAAGACCAATGTCAACTAGATGCCGATGTTTGCAGTTCTGCAGAACCATTTTGCTCATGTGTGTGGGGACATGACAAGCGATGAGTGATGCCACATGATTCTAAGAAGGTGGAAAGACTTCTATATTTACCGTCCCCAATCAGACTGAACACATTTAATTTTCCTTCCCAATATGTTTTCAATATTCAATTTGAATTTTTTGAACACATCCATAACATCAGATTTCTTTTTCAAGGGATAAAGCCACATGAACTTGCTATAACCATCCAAGAAATGCACATAATAAGAGTGTCCATGGATTGAAGAAATAGGGGCTGGTCCCCAAACATTTGTATAGATAAGATCTAGAGGTGCATCAACAATCGTGGTAGAAGTAGGAAAAGGAAGAGCATGACTTTTTCCCAACTGACATGCATGACAAACAGTAGTAGAATTATGAAAAGGAAGACCGATGCGAGAGAACACTTTCTGAACCGTTCTAAAAGCCGGGTGACCAAGACAGTTGTGCCATTGATGAAATTTATTGCTGGTGGAGAGATAAGCCACTTTATTGTCGGTTTTCTTTGAGTCACGAAGTCATAGAGACCACCATTACTCCTTCCCTGAAAGAGAACCATTCCTGTGCGCAGATCCTTAATACAGAAAGATTTTGGATTAAACACAAATGAGCAATTATTATCTGCAGTGAATTTCTGAACTGAGAGGAGATTGCGATTAATGCTAGGAACATACAGAACATCTTTTAATTGGAAATTCATAGGAGTAGTGAGTTTAGAAGAGCCAATATGCAATATAGTCAAACTTGCTCCATTGCCAATCTTAACTTGTGTCGGAGCCCTAGTAATTCTCATGGATGCTGAGATGCGAGAGATCCGGTGTCATATGATGGCTTACACCAGAGTCCGGATACCAATGGTCATGCGGACTAGGAGTCATCCATATGAGCAGTGAAAGCTTGAACATTAGATTGTTGATTCATTGAACCTGTTGTGGCACCGAAGAGCAATGTGACCAACACGATTGCAAATCTGACACATAGGGCGAGATTGTTGGCCACCATGAGGGTTGGTGCCGCTTTGATAGCCACGGCCATGGCCTCGATCGCGACCACGACTACGATTATTCCGAAAGAAGCCACGGTTGGAGAGAGAGGATGGGTGGGTGGTCTTTTGTGTGACATTAGTAGTAGCAAGAGCAACATCTGAATTAATGTCACATGAGATACGTACTTCTTCAGAGAGTAGAAGACCAAGTAAGTCATTGAGAGGGATCGAATCTGGACGAGTTGCAACGGTGCGAAAAGGGTCATATTCAAAAGGCAAGCCACTGAGAATATAGAGCATGAGATCCTCATCATTAATCGGATGAGAGGCAAGGGAGAGCTGATGAGATAGCGTCTTTGCTCGATGAAAATACTTCTGTATGGAGTCTGAACCCTTCCTCAACGATTGCAACTCAAGAATAAGTTGCATGGTGCAAGCCCTAGATTGAGAAGAGAATGTTTTCTTCAGGGCAGTCCATAGAGAACGCGATGTATCAAGACCGATAACTTGACTATGAATTTCGTCGAAGAGAGACGAGAGTAACCAGCTAAGCAGGAACTGATCTTGGCGCTGCCAAGAGACAAAATCCGGATTGACAGATGAGCCTCCGATGTTGGATGCTAAAGCAATATCTTTGGTTGGGCAAGGGAAACTCCCATCAATAAAACCCATAAGGTTTTGGCCTCGAATAAGAGGTACGATTTGATTGTGCCATAAGGCATAGTTCACTGACGTGAGCTTGATGGTGATAAAATGGCTGAGTGTCGTCGAGTTTACTAGATTGGATGGAGATCCGACAACCGCAGGGGAGCTGACGTTGGATGATGAAGAAGACTTGGTAGTGATGATGGATTGGGATTGAGAAGACTGTACACCACAATATGGTGGATTTGCCTGTTGAAAAAAAAAAAATTAAGCAAGGGCCCTAGATCGAACATTGCTCTGATACCATAAAAGAGCATGAAATGGAGATGAATCCGTGTGCTCTCTTTGCTGTTTGAGATGCACTGGTTATGTATATTTATAAATGAGTTGGTACATGATAATTCGGGAAGATTTACATGCAAGGTAAGTACAGGTGTGTAATTGCAATTAATAGACAGCTGTAATGAATTGGTGAGTGAGAAGGAAAGGAGGACTTAACCAAGTCCGTCCTTATCTCTGACAATATGAAACTTCATATTGTTATAAAAGTAAATATCTTAAATGTATATTTGTCTCGATATACTCAGATAATCTATGTTGGGTTGGTTGATTTAAAACATAGGAAAGATTTATATATTTTTGTCTCTTTTTTATATATATGTTTGTCTCACATCGGATAAAGAGAAAACCTGAAAAGCCTTTACATTAAAATCTTTCACTATAGATTTGTGGTGTGTATGTTGAGCCAAGCAATGGTGCTGTGCGTTACATTAGCTCTTTTTGTGAAAATGTCATTTTCTTTTTTCTCTTCTTTTGCTTTTTTGGTGGAACACAACAATGATCCACTGCTCCTTGGTTGCTGGTGCACCCTCACTGGTAGCCAACCAATGAGTGCCCAGTGTCTGGGCTGGCTTGCTTTTCCATATCTTTTTTTATCTTATACATTAGTTTCGTACAAAATCCATTGTAACTTATTTTCTCTATTCTCTTTCTTTCTCCTCTTTATCTTGGTGGGCAAATCAGTAGAAGTAGATCTAAACTTAGGGGCTTAATCAAAGTGTGCACCTGATCCGAGTCATTCATCAACGTGAAGATCTGTTGTATTCTAAGGGTAGAGGAGCTGCGACTCAGTGCATCAAGGTTCACATCTTTGTTAGAGCAAATCTATCTCTAAGACAACAATTATAATGTGCCTCATGTCTCTTTCTTTCATTTCTTTTTAGAGATTTTATTTCGGTCTCTGATGTAAGATTTTCTGTGCTTTCTCCATATACCGCGCAAACAACATGCTCAAAACAATCCAAGTCGATACTCAAAGTGTAAACATGCGTCCAATGTTTTTTAAAAACCACAGAAAACTTAAGTAAATCCAAAAACTGAGAAGTACAATGCATTTGTACATGCTAACTTGTCATGTGTGCATGATATCCCAGCCATAAGAAAAGTGGGCCAACCATGAAGATCACATAATTTAAATAATTCTTTATTTCATGCACACGTAGCCCGCCTCATGAGCAAACCATCTTAATTTTGCTCCAGGTAATTTTTAGTGGGGGCCACCTCTCATGCCTTAATCACATTCATACATGTCGGAGTTGGCATGTCTGTAGGCATTGTATGTAGAGTCCACATACAAAGCATTACAAGAGTACATTCCTCAAATAAAATGTTATCTAACAAAAAATATGGAGAAAAAAATTATAAGTCAACAGACTCAGCACCTTAAAATTAGATAGTTTAAATAATGCTTCTCTCTCACCAATATTGGACATTTGTTTCTTGAATTAGGACCCATCTCTGTTTCCACCAATTAAAAATTTAAAAATTCGATTGTATGGCTTTTAATTTATGACCCATCTATACTAGGCCCACGATGTGGACGGTTTAATTTGACTTATTGAATGCCATATGTATAACTTAAAAAATATTTTTTAAGCATTTGTGTTTTTTTCTTTTTCTTTTTTTAAATTGTTGATAAGCAAGACCGGCCCATATATCCAATAATGTGATGTGTGGGACAACACTAGTGATTTTTTCTGGTTCGGTATATAGAGTTAGCATTGAAAATTGCAGTTTGGGGTACAGGAGATATTCGAAATGAATCTAAGGGGGGCGTTTGGATCCTAATTACTTGAGATAACCTACTTATGCCTCAAGTAGCTGATCTTCGTTTCTACTTATCAAGTAGATAAGTATGTTTGGTAAACAACATACTGTATCAACTTCTCTCTTTCATCTTTCTCTGTGCTTCTATTCAGCAACTTATGAAAAGTAGAAAAACTAGAAATATTAACTTAAGTGATTAAGTAATTTTAAATAAAAAAGTTACTTATAGCTAATCATACACCGAAACTTACTTATCTAAAATAAGTTACTTATCTACTGTTATAATTAGAATAAGTAACTTATTTAGTGGTATCCAAACGGGCCCTAAGAGAGAAGTGAGACATGTTACACTCATTGTCTTATAGACAAATCCATCCCTGCATAGGAATTTATCCTTTGATGTACTGAGTCACAACTCCTCTATCCTCTGGAAACAACGGCTCGTTGCAATGGTGGATGGCTCAGATCAGGCGCACACTCAATCAAAGCCTATGAACTAAGAGTCACCTTTATCAATTTGCCTGCATAGAAAGTAAGAGGAAGAACAGAAAAGGCTGAAGAAGAAGATAAGAGTGAAAAAATTTAATGGATAATAAAAATAGAAGCCACAATTTTAAAACGAAAGTATCAAAAAAGATGGCCAACCCAAGACACATGGCGCACATGTGGCTAAGCTAAAGATGCTAACGAGCCAGTGTACGCATGCCACGGCTCAACACACACGCACATGTAAGGCATAGAGATCCCACTCTCTAATTTGCACCACTAACCTATAAACAAAGATCTCAATATAAAGACTTCTCTAATTTTCTTTTTATTCAATGTGGGACAAGTACTATATTTGAATATTAAGTAAAAAAATAAATTTTTTTTTTTAAATACAAGCATAGACGTAAAAGTGCATAAGCATTTTATATGTTTTAAATCAACCTACCTGACATTTCAGCTTGCCTTCTCTTGTTTAAAATCTTAACCACCTAAAACAACACTAACACACACCAATATAAAAATAAAACCCAGCACCGATATTATCTTACATACCAATTTGTTAATTTCAAGCTATAATAAATCCGCACCTCCACACATGGCTACCTGACATTCGTATAGGATATTCACATGATGCATATAACTCACGCCACCATGTCGGTTAGTTTATCTCGCATTTAAGTAGATGTACCTCCTTTGGTGAATGCACCAGCATATAAGTACTATAGTGTGGCCCACTTGATGAACCGCCTGCGGTACACCTTACCATACCCATGTTGGCACCTATCGATGCGACTGTGTAGCAAAGTAAAGCAGATTACTGTTTCTCTCCTGCTAGCCCAGCTGGAAGACGCTCAGGTGTTTCAATAGCAGGTCTCAGGTTCGAAACGCCAAGGAGACACACTTAACTCCACCAGTGGGTGGGTGCATCGTGTGACTGACCTATGTGAGTGCATTGCTAATAGGGTGGTGGGTGTGTTGCCTGACTAACCAAAATAAAAAAGTAAAGCAGATTGCTTTGAGAGTTAGAAAAGTCTGAATGTACAAAAATGTGATATCATGTGACATTTGTGGTTGTTCCACATGACTAAAGAGGATGAAGTGGAGCTCGTATTAAGATTTTTAAAGTTAGAAGCATATGATGCAAGTGTGTATTTCAATCTATAGAATAAAGTCCATGATCTAAGTAAGTCGGAGACAATGCAAACTAATAGTTATCGGCAATGTTAGTGTCGAATCAAGAGATGCATACCACATTTGAGTAAAGTTGGAAATATAGTAACTAAAATTTGAGCTAGGAATTTATAACGGTAGATAAAGCAAAAGAAACAAAAGTAATGCTAGTTCTTGAATTGAATGAGGTACAAGAACATTATGCTCAACCCAACCCCAAAGTTCTTACTATATATATGTTAGTGTGGGTTTTCATTTTGCGGAAATGGACCTCATGTCTTTATGTTTGAATTTACTGTTGGGGTTAGGAGCCCCGCAGCGGAAGCAATCAAAGCAGGCGAGGAACACACCACAATGGCAATCAACAAGCAAATCATCACACACAAGAAGGCAAACCGATTTTTACGTGGAAAAAACCCCTCACGGGTAAAAAACCACGGCACAAAGCGATACCAATCCACTATGAATCAGAAGTTACAAGAGATTACAGAAGAAAACCATAGATCACAGCCCACAAGAGAAATCCCAAGTCACCCGAAGCTAATTCTCACATGAGGAGGACAAACCCATCCCTTTCCCTCATCCCAGAGAACTCCAAGCTTCCTCCATAGCTCTTTCTCTCCACTAGAACCCTCTCAATCCCTCGGCTCATTGGCGGCCCTTAGTGGCAACCCTAATCTCGGATTACATCTCCTTAAATAGGAGAAAAATCGAAATTAGAAACTCATTACGCAAAACCGCGCAAGAAACCCAAACTAAAAAGGAAACTGCGTACAAGCAGTTCGCGCAGGGTCGGGCGCCCGGTCACCAGACCGTCGGGCGCCCGGCCAACCAAAAAACAGTCCAGAGAGAAATTAACTGAATTTCGGGCGCCCGGACCAACATGGTCGGGCGCCCGGCCGGGTCATGGGGCGCCCGGTCACCAACACCGTGGGGCGCCCGGCTGTCGTCTTCACACATGAAGAGTTGAGGCATTCAGCCCAACAAACTCCACCACGACTCAATTCTTCATGCAACACCTCGACACGCACCATCTTCATCTCTACTTCGTCTTCATCATAGCTCCACCACTTCTCATGCCTCATCGACTTCAAATTTGCACCTTCATCACCCGCTCGCTCATGTGGCCCTTGAGCATGCCACACACAAGCAATCGTGGATCCCGCTGCCAATCCCACAGCTCCACCATGAATAGTGCTCCCGATCAAGCCCGATCGCAGTCGACAAACCTGATTGAGATATTGGCGTACCGATCCATCTTCTTCAACTCTACTTCTTCCATAGATACCGATCGCTTTCCATGTTTTTCTTTCATGAAATCCTCCTCCACAACGAATCTCATGTCAGAAGATGTCATTGATGTCTCGCCTCAGATTCTCTCTGCCTCCTTCCCAACTTTTAGCTCTGATACCACTTGTTGGGGTTAGGAGCCCCGCAGCGGAAGCAATCAAAGCAGGCGAGGAACACACCACAATGGCAATCAACAAGCAAATCATCACACACAAGAAGGCAAACCGATTTTTACGTGGAAAAACCCCTCACGGGTAAAAAACCACGGCACAAAGCGACACCAATCCACTATGAATCAGAAGTTACAAGAGATTACAGAAGAAAACCATAGATCACAGCCCACAAGAGAAATCCCAAGCCACCCGAAGCTAATTCTCACATGAGGAGGACAAACCCATCCCTTTCCCTCAACCCAGAGAACTCCAAGCTTCCTCCATAGCTCTTTCTCTCCACTAGAACCCTCTCAATCCCTCGGCTCATTGGCGGCCCTTAGTGGCAACCCTAATCTCGGATTACATCTCCTTAAATAGGAGAAAAATCGAAATTAGAAACTCCTTGCGCAAAATCGCGCAAGAAACCCCAACAAGTGGTATCAGAGACTTAAACAAAGTGGCAATACAAGCTCATGGGTCCCTTCTCATGGCTCAATGGTAGACTTACAAGAGTTTCAGCATTGAGGTTATGGGTTTGAGTACCCATTGTGGTGTGTTAAAGAACAAAAAAAAACTCATGGGTCTTTACACTGCCCCACTGTAAAGGCTGTAAAGGTCTCTCTCTCTCTCTCTCTCTCTCTCTCTAATGATTTTTGTTTATTTCAAATAGGAAAATTACATCTCTCTCTCATGATTTTTGTTTATTTCAAATAGGAAAATGCATACCTCCCAACATGTACTTGTCTGCCAATGACTCCAGCATGGCAACCAACACCAATGCCAGGAGTGCTCTCTGAGCAATAACCCTGGCCAATACGCCAAAAATAGATAGGTGGGTGCTTTTGGAAGCAGATTGCCTGCATCACCCACCTCCGAGGATATCCCTCAAGCACGACGTGGCCCAAGCTCTGTGGGGCCACCGTGGCATGTTTTATCCATGTCAACTATCCTCTCTTTTTTTCCAGCTCATTTTAAGGCATGAGCCCAAAAATGAAGCAACTCTAAAGTTCAAGTGAACCACACCAAAGGAAATAATGAGATCGAACACCCACAGGTGAAAATTCTGTGGGGACCATAGAGGTTTGGGTTAAGCTGATATTTGTATTTTTCCTTCATCCAGTTTTGTGTGACCTTATCAACAAGTTAGGCAACAAATGAATACCACAGTGACCCTTAGGGAGGCTTCAAGGGCCAGTGGCATTATTCCCGTGTTGAACATCTACTTGAGCCTTGGATTTAGCTTATTTTTTAAGTCATACTTTAAAATAAGCGGGCAAAATACATAAAGAAGAGCATGGATAAAACAAGTACATTATTGTAGGCCTTACAGAGTGTTATAACTTAATGGGAATTTTACAAGATAATACCTTATTAATATTATATTTACATCCCAATATCTTTTTAAATTAACTTTTCATTAAGCCACCTCATTAATTAAGATAATTATCAAACAGGTGCCTCCTGTTACATGCTTGTGATTTCTGTAATTTTTTTTATAAAATGACAAAAATGCCCATCTTAATGATGTAGCTTAATTACATAGACCGTAAATACCATATTTACTATGTATTTATTATTTAAATTTTCTAAAAGGAGAAAACTCAAAAGTGACGTGGATTGCCTACTACCGTAGCTATTGTTCAATACTCTGTAGGCCTACCATGATGAATTCCTTTTATCCATGCCATCCATCCATTTTTCTAGATCATTTTATACTAGGATTCAAAAAAAAAAAAAAAAAAGAGGAGTTACATCCCTATCTCAGGTGCACCATACTACAGAAAAAGCGGTCATCGGATCAAATTGATATCCTATTTGTGTTTTCTCTTCATCTATGTCTGTGGGACCTAATCAACAAGTTGGATGGCAAATAAACATTACAGTGGGCCTTATGAAGTTTTTAATGATGTGTGTTCAATCATCATTGTTTCCTATGGCGTGGTTCACCAAAGACATGGATCTATCTCATTTTTAAGCTTGTGCCATAAAATGATCCAGCAAACTCGATGGTGAGTATAGATAAAACCCATAGATCATGGTGCGACCCAAGGGGTCAATCAATGGTAGAATTAGTAGGCAATAGACGACAGGTAATTAAAAGTTGGTTCCTTAATGATGGGCATTTTGTCATTTTATAATAAAACTTAACATAAACACAAAAAAACTAACGGAAGGTACCCACTTAACAATTATTTGGATTAAAAAGGTACCAAGATGTAAATATGGTATTAATAAGGTACTATTATGTAAAATTCCCTAACTTAATCATAAGCAATCCACCTTTGACACTTTCATTGGGTATTTGGGGCATGATATTAAATGAGATTAGGTGGGATAGAATTGCATTTAGTTCCATGCAAATTCCATATGATGTTTGGGGAGGATAAGAGGCTTGAGATTAGGTGGGATGGAATTGTTCTTGATTCCATAAGGGATTTTGGTGGGATTTCAAAATCCCACACACATGCCATCCATCCGTATATAAGTCCTTTATATACATGACACTATGGTTATATATATGTTCAAGTAACAAACGTCCGTTGTGAATTTGGTCGGTTGATTGCAATTCCCATATCCACCAAATGATATTTTGCATAATCCAATAGTTTCCCATGATAAGTATTTGATCTCAAGGGATTGGACAAGAATACCAGACATGTAATCATTGTAACCTAATACCATTCCATCCCTTCTAGTAGGATATTTACGCACTTGCTGCCCGTTTCCACGCCGGTATCCATCTTAATACGAAGTCAAAGATAGACCTTCAATCTAATCAAATCCCACAAAATCAGGCGTGGAACTCAGTGCCTGCAGTGATAGTACGCAGTCTTCGTCCCTAAAGTGGGCCCCACATTGAAGTTAACCTGTTGCTAAAAACCAGGCTGATTCACCCATGGGGAAGGACTGTGTCAAAATCAATAGTCAGATGATGTACATGGGACCCACACGCAATGGGCCGATTGGTACGATTACCATGCTACGCAATTAATCTTGATGGCCCACACATGTGATACTTTGGCAGGAAAGAAGGGCTGTGTGTGAAAGTGCAGAACAGGCCTTTTTTTCCTTTCTTTTTTGGAGTGTTTTCCATCCACAGTGGGGACTCAACAGATGAACGGTCTAGATTAATACTGCACCATTGAACACACGTCTGAAATCAAAACACGTGTATAGTTTTCAAAGATGCAGTCCATGCATCATGTAAAAATCCTGCTACTGAGTTGCTAAGAGGGCACCTCTTTTCCACCACAAATAGATAAGCCTGATCCAAAACTTGTGTGGGTCCCAAGAACATTTCAACGGTCTGCGTTCGATATAATTTACTAGGGTTTGTCCCACTTGATTTTTATGATAAAATCCTAGCATGTACTGGAGAAGCTGATGGACGGGGTGCATGTCACACCAGAACATCTCTGTGGGCCCCACCAAGAAATGTGAATAGACTTGTGACTTTGGGGAGCGGATTGCCTGTGACACTGGGCACAGAGATATACCTGTGCCTGGAGCTGTGTGGGGCCCAGAGATATTCCTGTGACAAATCCACTCCATCCATCTGTTTTAAAAGGCCACAATATAGCAGGAATCTAAAAATCAGTCAGATCCAAAACTTAGGTGGGCCATACCGCACGAAACTGTGTGGATAGTACGACTGGGGTGACAGAAATTTTGTATCAGGACGATATTTGTGCCTACAGTTTATCTGAGTGGTAATAACCCTGTGAACGGTTTGGATGGCATATAAACATCTTGGGCAGCTGTAGGAATGTTTCAACGGTGGACCTTTCTGTTCCCAGTACTGTTTCGTTTGGTGTGGCCCACCTGATTTTAAAATTTCTGATCTATTGTGGTTTTTTAAAACAGGTGGATATCTGTATTAAGATTTCTGTGTGGGCTCCACACAGCCCCTGTGATTTGAAGGTGACATTTCTTCCTGTCGTTTTCTGCCGACTAAACTAAGATGGCGGACCCCCATTTTCCGTTGGAGAGACTAAAGAGCTATGTGGGGTCCACCTTTATATTTTGTAAGGCGTCCACGCCGTCCATCACTTGAATCAGCTATAAGTGAATCCAAAAGTCATGCTGCTCCAAGACTCAAGTGGGCCACACCACATGGGAAGAGCGGGACACTTAAACTTTCGTGGGGACCACCAATGATGTTTATATCCCATCCAACCCCCCCTATCGAGATGATTCGGGAACTTCAGTGGGCCTCAGAAGCACACGTCCCATCTCCACTTTTCGCAGTGGTGTGGCCCACTTGAGTTTTGGGTGGGGCTAATGGCGTAATTTAAAGAGAGAGTGATGTCACACGCACATCACGGTGGCCCCATGGAACTTTTTGTTGCACGGGTCCTATCCAGTACAGGTCTAAAGCGCGGGGTACACGGCTTCCGTGGATCACAGATTGTGGGGCCCATCCGTGATGTATGTTTCTTAAATCCACGCACTTTATCCATTTTGGATGCTTATTTTAAGGCATGATCCCTAAAAGGAAGTGGGTCCAAATCTCAGGTGGACTATACAACAGGAAACAGTGGTGAATGATCATTGAAAACTTTTTGTGGGCTACAAAAGTTTCAGATAAAGCTGATATTTGTGAGATCCCTTCATCCTGGTCTTTGTGACCTTATCAACAACAGGTTGGATGGAAAGTAAGTATTCTGGTGACCCCAAGAAGTTTTAATGGTGGGTATTCAATTAACACTATTTCCTATGGTTGAGTCCACCTGAGATTTGGATCTGCTCCATTTATGGTACCATGCACTAAAGTGTTTTCTGTCAAAATGGATGGACGGAATGGATGTAAGTTACATACATCAAGGTGGGCCCCATAATTAGGGACCCACCGACATCGGTGGATCCAAGGTCCACCGAAGCCCCGTCCAACGGGGAGAGGATTATGTACTACCCCCACTAGGACCCCGAGGAGATGGATGGGTGCGTGGCACCTCTCATTGGTGGAGAGCCCATCGGGCCCACACTATATGACGGTGGTGCAGCACCCCGTTCGTCTCCTCAACATCCTAATGGGGGTAGTACCTAATTCGATCTTGTCCAAGCGCATGATGCTTATGTGGGATGAGACAGCAGGACACGGTTTGTGGGGTCACCCAACATCACGTACCAAAGTGGTGTAAGGACTTTTTGGAGCCACTTATGATGTATTGTTTTATCAACTCCATACATTCGTTTTGCCAGCTGATTTTAAGGGCATGAGCCCAAATTAACAATATCTAAAGTTCAAGTGGACCACCCACATAAATAAGTGGGGATAATGACATCTACCGTTGTTGCCTTCCTAAGGCCCATAGTGATGTTTATTTGTCCACCAAACTCTGGATGAGATCACATAGACCTTGACACAAATACCAGCTTCATCCAAAACCTCTACGGCCCTTATGAATGTTTTCACACATTCAATCTCCACTGTTTCCTCTACTGTGGTCCACTTGAGCTTTAGATGATTTGCTTCAATTTTGATTTCATGCATAAAATAAGCTGGCAATAGAGATAAACAACGTGGATAACACACATATATTACAGTGGGCCCCGCAGAGCCCAACACCATCCAGTTGGGGTCACCACTCAATCCGCTTCGATTTTCTAACATGTCAACACAGGAACGGATTAGGTGAGATCCAGGCCTCACCAAAGATGGTGCGGGGCTTACTGTGGGGCCCACCTTAATATATCTATTTTGTATCTATGCCATCCATCCTTTAGTTGCTAGCCCGGCGGGAAGATGACATTTCAACAGAGGTCTCAAGTTTGAGTGCTAAGGAGACACTAATTGCAACGGTGAGTGCATGGTTTGACTGACAGTGTGGATGCGTTGCGTGGCTCATAGGGTGGGTGTGTCGTATGACAAACACACACACACACACACAAAAAAGTAGATCCAATTATCATGTTGGCCATACCATGGGAACAGTAGTGATTGACCATTAGTGGACCACGACAGTTTTGGATCAAGCTGATATTTTTCTTTTCCTTTCATCCAGTTTTATCTATAAATCAAATTATTGGTACCAGGTCAAACTTTTTGGTACATTGAACTAAGCTTATTTGATTACATGACTAACATTCATTGGACAGTTGAAAGAAATAAAAATACATCTGATAACCCTATTTCAACAAACCAGTGTCAGCGACTCAGCACTTTGGATTGTACAACCAATCTAAGTTTTGGCCTTTGACTCAACGACAGTAATTTTCGACAATTGATGAGGTTATAATTTACCTATTAGTCCACCTGTACAATTTCTGATAGCCTGTGTATCAAGCGTCATTGGCAACTGGAGTATCAAATAACACCATGTTTTTATTAACAGCGACCAGTGCTAATCAGAGGTTAGGATTGTTTGAATAATGTAATTTTCGAATTGTAATTTGGAGGGAAGCGGATTGGCTGGTGACCTCTACACCAGCTGGATAGTTAGTGGAAAAGCATCATGGCTCCATATGATATAAGTCGTTTTTTCCTATCAATTTTGCCAACTAATTTTAGGGGTCATTTGGTAGCATGGATTCCATGTGCATTGAAATCCAATTCACAATTACTATATATGGAGTCCATGTGAATTAGAATCCTAGATTGTGTTTGGCACCATGCATATGGAATCCACGTGAATCCAAAATTTGTGTTGAACACTTTTCTCGATGCATGATATACATTTTATTAAATTTTTTAACGATGGCCCACCATAAGATTTATGTGAAATCCACCCTGATCACCAAATATATCACTCTATATTAGCCATATGTTCCAAAATTCAGCTCAATACGTGATTTAGGTGAACCATATGATTGGAAACAACATACAAAGGATATCTCTCATAACTGTTTCGCTTCATATGGCCCACTAAATCACAAACTAGACCAACTTTTGGATCATATGACTAAAATGGAGTGACACACCTAATGATCAGAGTGGATTTACATAAATATTAAGGTAAGGCTTACCAATTCTTGAAGTTAATTAAAATCATTCTTATGATGATGTCTTCCATAATAAATGGTGGTAAAGTGATTTGAAAACATAACTTTTAGCCAAGAAAATCCAAAAGGTTAAAAGGGTGGTAAATAGAATTCATTTACTACCTTCGTACCTCTCTCTCCAAACAAACTTATTTTGTGCATTTACCATGAGTTCTATGGTTTCAAATGACCCCTTCATATGAGCCAAAAAAAAAGGTACATCCAAGACTTAAGTGGGGTCCATTCATTTTGTCTACCTATATTAAGGCACATGCCTAAAAATGAGGCAGATAAAAAGCTAAAGTGGCACACCACAAGAAACATTGGTATGGTTTGCCCACGATTGAAAACTTCTTCGTGTCATAGAAGTTTTGGATTGAATTGATATTTGTATTTTCCTTTCTTCTAAAGTTATGTGACTTCTAATGAATAAGTGGGATGACAAATAGACATTGTGGTGGGTCCCGAAGGATTTTTCAGCTGTGAGCGTCTAATTCACACTTGTTTCCTATGGTGTGGTATGCTTGAGATTTGAATCTGCCTTACTTTGGGGTTGAAGCTCTATGACGATTTGGCAAAACAATAGAACGTACGAGTAAAACACATACATCATGGTGGGGTCCATAGGGCTTTTCCACCGGTTACTTTTGGTGTGGAGGTCACCATCCAATCCGCGTGCATTTTGGAGACAGTTCGTTCAAAAAATTAGCCGGTTTAATTTGAGTTCATATATGAAACGTTTACCATTTCAAAGTGGCTGCGTATCGAGCGTCGTAAGTAGCCAGAGTATCAAATAGCTCCCAGAGGAATTGCCGAGGAATTGTAGCCCTCCGGTAGGAAATAGTAAATTCCGCTCCGCTTTCAAGCCCCCTGTTTTTTTAGCGCGCCGTCAGTTTTATCGTTGACCGTTGATTAGGTCACGGACCCTCTATAATGCGAAAAAAAATGGTAACCGTCCGATCAACCAGTTGGGGTCGATCCTGACTGTCTGTCCCAAATCATGGGAGATAATCCGTTTTATAGGGACGCGGTTTGGCTAGTGACGCTGCCACTAGTCTGGTGGCTAGTGGTTAGTGCTTTGTGGGCCCACCATGATGTATATGTTTTATCCACGCCGTCGGTCTATTTTTTCAGATTATTTTAGGTCTTTCTTTAAAAACCGAGGCAGATCTAAATCTCGGCTGGACCACACCATAGGAAAACGGTACTGATCGAATGTGTACCATTAAAATTCTCTTAGGAACCACTGTAATGTTTATTTGACATCCAACCTGTGGATTAGGACATAAATACCTGGATGAAAGGAAAAAAAAACGAATACCGGCTTCTTCTTCTTCTTATTCTTTTTTCTTTTTTTGTTTTTTTTTTTTTTTTTTTGTTTTAGGGTTAGTTCACACACCCCATTGTTAGTACACCAACCCACCCACCTGATTAGTCTAGGTCTACACACAAGTTGGGTTAGGGTCGAGTTGGGCTTAATCCAGGATCACACCTAAATATATTTTAAAGGTTCGAGTTTTGGTTTGGGTCGTGATCAGGTTAGGCATCAGGTTGGGCTGACCCAACCTTAACCTTACTGTTAACGTCAGATTTTGTAGCAGGATCCTCCGGTCGTTCACCTTCTTTCCAACAGGGATTTCTTCCGCCGGACCTGTAAGAAGACAGAAAGCAACTAGGGGTGGCTGGTGTCCAGCCGTTAGCCCTCCGATGCTTAAGTCAAGCAAAGCAAGAAGAATAATAACCAGGCGAAACCAGGCTAGAGATTGAATATTGTGTACCTGTCTCTTAATGGAGTCATCCCTTTATATAGATCTGAAGTGATCCAATCTGTTACGTAAGATATCGAGATCCCGCTGATTTCGTGGGATAAGATTCTTATCCTTAGGTAGAGGAGTGATTTAATCCAACAACTCATCCGTCAGTTACGTTCTTTGAGAGTAATCCCTTGAGATACGGAACCATTGAAGAAGATAAGCCGGAATCGGCCTATACGGGCTGCTAGAACTATTATACGAAGACCATCCAAACCAAAGCAAAGACTCATGACTGCACAGATGTCGAGAGCTGCTCGTGTCAGGAATACTCGCATTCAGAAGGCACGACCCCTTCTGCCGAGCGCGAGCCGAACTGCTCGTATCCAGGATATGCGACCCCTCCTGACGACCACGAGCCTATCTGCTCGCATCCAGGATATGCGACCCCTCCTGACGACCACGAGCCGATCTTCTCGCATCCAGAAGATGCGACCCCTCCTGACGACCACGAGCCGAGCTGCTCGCATCCAGGGGATGCGACCCCTCCTGAAGACCACGAGCCGAGCTGCTCGCATTCAGGAAATGCGACCCCTCCTGAAGACCACGAGCCGAGCTGCTCGCATCCAGGAGATGCGACCCCTCCACAACTAATTTTGCCTATAACGCTTACCCTACTTGTAAAAGGGTCAACCCTAACCCTACCCTATCTTGTATGCTAAACCGGGTCGGGCTGGGTTAGGATTATTTCTCTATGGTGTAGTCTACCTAAGATTTGAGTTAACTTCATTTTTAGTATCATATCCTAAAATGATCTTACAAAATAGTTGGACGGTGTGGATTTAAGACACATAGTCAAGGGCCACAGGGGCCAACCACCTTAGTGGATCTCGGATGTCACCTAATCCGCTCCCTGTGAGTGTGAGATGAGCGCAGCTTGGGTGAGAGTCGGTGAGACCCTGGAGCCAGCTATGTGGGTGAGACCCTGACCATGAGGCTCACCTTGATGTATATATTGCAAATACATGCCGTCCATATGTGTTTCCAAATTATTATAGGACATGGTTCCAAAAAGGAAATAGGTAAAAGCTTTAGGTAGACCACACCACAAAAATCAGTGGTCATTGAACTCCCACAATTAAAAGATTCTAGAGTCCACCCTAATGTTTATTGACCATTCAACCTATTGATAATTGCATACAGATATTTCTAAAAGCAATAAACTAGTATAGATAGGACGGTTCGGGTCGGGCGGGTTTGGCATGTACCTTAAACCGTACCTAAATTAAAAACGGTCCAGCCACATCCACCGGGACCGTACCATTTTCTCAGCCGAGTCGGGACGGATCAGATATCTATCGGGATGGGTCGGGTCGGATCAAGCGAGTTAACCAAGCAGATGTGCAACCCTACGTTAGACACATTACAATGTTAGCCACCCCCACTATGGGAATTGATACCATGACCTAAGTGTTGAAACAAGGCTATCTTCGCTTAGTCTGCCACTTGAGCTATGGACCTGGGTGTAATATCAGCTTGATCCAAAACTTCTGTGGCCTCCAAGTAGTTTTTAATGGTGAGCATTCAATCAACGATGTTTCCTGTGAGGTGTTCCACTTGAGATTTGGATCTAACTCAATTTTGACCTCATATTATAAATTAATATGGAAATCGGGTGGTGCCCACGGAACACTAACCATCAACCCCTTCTTCTTGCGCCAAAGATCTGACCATTTCCAAAGGAACTGGAGCTACATATATTATAAAATAATATGAAAAAAACGGATGAGCGGCATGGATGAAACACATACATCATGGTGGTGCCCACAGAGCACTGAGCACTAGCCATTGGCTACTGGCAGGGTAACTAGCCAATCCGCGTCCGTTTTATAGACAAGAGCCTACTCCCCCCAAAGCTTGATCGGTGTGATGCCGCGAAAGTGCGAGGGGTGTTGAGCTGGACCGCTGCACGTATGCCACGTGTAAAAATAGTTGTACCTAACAGGCCCTTTTATTGCATGAAAGGGAGTATTTATGTCATCTACGTGTAAGACGTTGTAACCGTTCGATATACACAGGGTGGACCCCACTCATAATACTGGTCTTCTGATGCAAATCCCAGGAAAATCTTCACTTTCTGTACCAAATAGGACGGTGGGGCCTCGGATAGGATAGGGTACCACCGCTACGGCTACACGACGGCTAGAGACCGACGGTCCTGTCAGGTCCTTATGGGGCCCACCATAATTTACATGTTTTATCCACGCCGTCCATCTATTTTGAAAGATCATTTAAGGCCATAAGACCAAAAAGAAGGCAGATTGGAGGCTCAGGTGGACCACACCATACTCAACATTGGGGATTGAACTCCTCCGGTTGAAAACTTCTTAGGGTCAACCGTGATGTTTATTTACCGTCCAACTTGTTCATCAGTTCACATAGATCTGGATGAAGGGAAAACATAAATATTAGCTTGATCCAAAACTTTTGTGGCCCACTAATGGTCAACCACCGCTTTTTCCTATGGTATGGCCCACATGATAATTGGATCTACTTCAATTTTGGAATCATGCACTAAGATAATCTAGAAAGAGGGATGGACGGCATAGATACAAAATAGATACATCAAGGTGGGCCCCATAGGTAACACCTAATATGCTCCCCGTTGCATAGGGCTCATCAAGAACTTTCTAATACTGAAATAGATGATCAATCACAAAGTTATGGTCATTAGAAGTCAAGCTATTCTTGTCCAACTTAGCCAAATTTGTACAATCTTATCCCTCCAACGAGTTGTCCTTTACTCATAGATGCCTATCCATTTGTGTATTTGAAAATAAAATGATTTTATTTCCAAGAGATTTCGTGTTGTGCTTTGATTTTGGCTTCTCTTATTAGAAGTTTAGTCCTGCATGAAAATTAAAGGAGAAATTAAGACTTGTCAAAAGGATTTCATTTTTGTAATGCCTTGTCTACCCGCTTTATATATATATATATATATACATATATATGGTTTATAAAAGGAGACGTGTGGTGTTATTTGGTGAGAATGCAAAGCACATGATTTCAAAGAAGGCATTGGAATTGATTTTGCAGTAACGTAGCTAGCATTATTTGGATTAGCCATGTCAAGTGTGATCGAGCGAGGTGTGAGCAAATAAGGAAAAGAAATAAAAGTAAGTATGAGAAAATTAGTAGTGGCGAGAGGAGGAAAGACCTGGAAGGTTAGATCACTGTAATCGTCGGATGTAAAGAGTATCCATAAAACTCTTTGCACTTTCAAAATCTATAAAAATTAAAGAAAGCAATAGAGCAAAGGGTCTTATATCAACCAAATCAAACTAAATTTATCTTTCAAATTACTCTATGTTCCTTAACATAAATCTATCTTGTACACTTCCTAATATAATTTATGCTTTTATGTTCCGTAAAATAATCGATTCTTTACACTTCTTAGTGTAAACCACAATTTATCCTTGTAATTAGGAGTTGTAATTGTAATCCTTAGGTGTAATTAAAGTTTATGCTCATAAGCTGGATTTATTTTCAATTCGAGCACAAGCAAGTTCTTTATTTTGAGAAGACCTTATGTGGTCGCTCTCCTATAGTCGACTATAAGTATTCTTTTAGTTACTTCTGTATTTCAAAAGTTCTTTCGTACAGAAGGTAAATGTGTAACCTATTATTGGAGGACGAATCCTACCCTTCAATAATTGCTTGATCACCATCAATAATACATTGCGAGTGGTTGAATGGGCAACCTATTTTCACAGACCTCGGTCATATACGATCAATTTTGACATCTCTACCTATCTTGACGCTTAGGGTCAAAGTTGTTCGGTTGGAATCGAACCGCACCAGTTGGTTCTAGCACACCTGCACTTGTCCAGTACGTGCAACCAAAAATAGTTAGCAACAATGCCATATGCATCTCCTCCTAATGGCACATCGCATTCACTCACATAACCTCTCAATTGTATCTCTAGATGTGTGTGTGTATTTTATATACATGAGGTCGTCCACATATTTCTTATAAGTCATCTCCTATGATCTCCCGACTTCATTGTTTTTTGGTAAGACAAGATGGGGTGGTGTGCAACTTTAAACTGATTGACAGGTCCATTGGGCTGAAACCCATTTGAAGGGCAGGATTTGTCTATAAAAAGTACAACTTAGCCTCCTTTCACGAATTAATGTGTCCCCATTTGTCTTAAAAAGAACAAATTCCATAACAATGTCTATTCAAAATTAAAAATAAAAAAGAAGGCCAAGGCTATTGTTCAGGGCATTGTTCTAAACTCAGTAACTCAGATTTGAAACTTGGCCGAGTCAACGTGAAAGTCCCTAGCGAGCACGACTCAGTTGAGACTTTGTTGACATGGTCGATTCAAACCGAGTCATCCCGTTAAGGATTGATTTTCATTGAAAACAAATGTTTAGTGTTCAAAGTGTGAGATTCAAACTCCTGACTAATTTAGGAGAGTGAAACAACTTTACTGCAAGCCATGCATGTCCTGTTGATGATGGTTTATGCCAATTTTTTTATTATTATTATTAATAGCTTCTTGAATAGGTATTATTACTTCAATATTTTTATTAATTTTATAATTAAATATTAAGGCGAGTTAAGTCTTCGAGTCGACTCAACCCGACTAGACATAGGTTGAGCTTTTGGCTTTTAAATTTGTTTTGCAGGCGGGAATCTTTTACAAGATAATTTTCTATAATTTTTTTTATATTGCTTTACCGATCAGTCGAATAGAATTTAAATAAAAGAGAATTCTATAAGGTAGCCCATGAGTGTGGGCTAAACACAATGAACGGTCCAAAAGGATTGATGTGAAAGTCCACATATCTAACTCGAAGTCATAACGGTTTAGCCAATAGGGCCACCATCGAATCATTTATACAAGTACTTTTGAGGACACCAAAATCTCTTGAAGAAAAGGAAAGTATAAAAGATAAATAAATTCGTAGTTGATTGGACAATTCAATCCATGCGTGTCCACATGAAATCACCTTCCCTACTTTGAACCGACAAATTCCCAAAATCACTCACTGATTTATTGATTGGAACTGTGGGCTAGTTCTGTTTTAACCATTCATTTGAGGGCCACACCAAATAAAATATAGTCAGAGCAGCTTTGAACCACATGATGCAATATTGGGCCCTGTTATTTGGAGTGAATGTGGTGGATATGCAGTCACTTGTCAAAGACCACCACAATGTTTCTACTAAAAGAAAATAAATAGCTTTTCGCTAATGTCACCTCAGCTGTCTCTCCACTTGTCTAATGAATGGAACCTCATGGAAGGCCTGCTGGGTATAAAATCATCTCTCTTGAACTTGGACACTTGACTCAATCCTCGTCTGGTTGGCTGAGTCAACTCAGCTTAGTTACTTATCTAAACCCATAAGATGATCTTCTAGATTTGGATTATCCAAGACTAACTTAGGACTCAATTGACACCGCTTGGATTTAGATGACTTTCACCTGAGTCACTCAGTTGGGATAGCTCTTTGGAGTGCGAGAAATAAAGAAATAAAATTAAAACATATTAGCAACAGGGCAATCTTACAATCTTAACAAAACATCTAATACGCATGGCCAATGACAAGTTAAAATCACACTTTCTTTTTCTTTGCAATTAATATGGGTTTGCACCTATTCTAAGCATTATTTTAATTTTATAAATATTATTAGGACTGCTTGAATTCATGGACTCAGCGGCAAAAGAAAATAATTTTTCTTGATTTGATATTTTTCTGCTATTTAATTTACATACAAAGTAGATTCTAAACCGTCATTGTTGTGCTTTTCTACGTGTCCTTTTCTCTAACACAAGAAACAAGAGAAAATTAATCTAATATGAATAAAGTATTTCAAATAAGTTTTTCTTATAAATCAAACACTGAAAATTTGTCTATCATGAATATAGGATTTCACATGAGTTATAAATCAAGCATGGCCTAGCGTTTGGAATCCATTAGTTTCATGTGATGGGGAAATTATTATTAATATTTTTTTCTTTTTATTCCAATAAAATCCAAGATTTCAAACAGGCCCTTGATCGTTATGACCAGGTCCAAGACTTTTGAGTGGACACATCTTGGCTATACATTGAGTTGAGTCTAAAGCTTTTGAAGCACGAACTAGGACAGAATAAGCAGTAGAAAGGATCATGAACTATCGGTGCTGAGCATATTCCAATATTATCATTTTGCTGAAATAGGACGACTGACATCTCTACCAAACAAGAAATTGTTAGAAAAGAATATAGAGCAAAAGTCCAATTCAGTGTCTGAAACTTGGGCAATTTGTAGAAACTGGTAGCCCAACATAGGCTACTAAGAAAGGGATGAGAAATGATGCAGCTGGGTCAAGTGCATGGAAACCTTCCCATGCACCTAGTTGTATCTGGGCATGTTTGGCATAAAAAATCAGAGCAGTGATAGGATGGATGGATGGTCCTAAACAACTTTTGGACATGATTATTTTGGAAAAGTGGGTGGGCTAAAAGGAACGGCTGAGATTGAATATGGATAGACTTTCGAGATGTTGAAATGGAAATGGGTGCATGAGCGTTCACATTAGGAACGTTGGTTGGGGAGAAGAGAGGCGATTAATCGGGGGAAGGAAAAAAAGCAAAGGGTAGAGGTAGAGGTAGAGGTTAGTAGGCAGTACGAGTAGACTTGCATGAAGAGTAAAGGCCCAACTCAACCTAAGTTGGTTTTAGAAAAGTGGTGAGGGCTTCCTTTAACCATGGTTAGTTCTTCCTTCCTTTTTCTTCAGTCAGAGAGCTGAGAGAAAGAAAGAGAGCGAGAGAGATGGTGGAGATGGTTATGATGGGTTTTTGAGGATTTGGGGATTCATGAAATATTTGGTTCCAACAGACTTCATGTGATTGGTTTTAGGATTGAATATTAGCTTCCACGAGAGAGAGGATTTTATTGGGTTTTTTTTTTTTTTTTTTCTGGAGATGGGTATTGGTGAAGTAGCTTCTTGAAGACAATTTGGAACATATTTCTGTGTGATTGAGAGAGAGAGAGAGAGAGAGAGAGAGAGAGAGATTTTGAATGGTGGGGTTTTGATGAGAAGGATTGTATTTATGATTGGTTGGTGTGAGGCTTCCTAGTAATTTTAGGATTGATTGAAGAAAAGATTTCAAGGCATGGGAAAGAAAAAGATGAAGAAGAGAAGGAAAGAATCGGCAGAAGCAAGCGGTGAGCAATTACAGCCCCCAAGGAAACGAGGTCGACCCCGGAAAATCGTTGTTGAGAAGACTGAAACCCAAGAAGAAAGTGAACAAGAGGATTCCAAGAAGAGAAAGAAAAGCAGCAGCAGCAGCAGAGAGGAGAAACAAAAAGGAGTAGAGTCGTCATCAGCTGCTGATGCTGCTGCTGTGGAGGAGGAGAAGGAAGCGGTAGGAGAAGAAAAGCCAAAGGAAGAACTTCGTAAAAGCAGTACAAGGAGAAAAAGCCAACCTCGGAAGAGCACCTAAAATTCTCTCTGGGGAAGATAAACAAGATTTCCCTCCTCACCTTTTTATGTATGTATGGATCTTCTTCCATATTTCTTCTTCTTCTCTCTTTCTTTGCCTTTCTTATGATAGAATCTGTATTACAAAACCACCCATGCAAAGAAAAGAAGAAACAAGCAGATTGCAATTCAACAGAGACCCATATATTAAAAACACCCAATTACTCATTTTAGTGAATATTGATTTCTTTTCCCTATTTCTGCTGCTCAACTAGATTAGTAGAGAGAGAGAGAGAGAGACGCAGTTCAAAAAATAAAATAAAAAGCCATATTGTATCCAAACGCACCCTTGCTTGCTTCTTCACGGCTTTTTTTTTTTTTTAATATATATATTTCTCTAGTTTTAATTTATATTTATTGGAACTATTGTTTGGGGGTGGGCCATGATAAGCAAGTTGATTGAACTGTCTTCACCATCCGATTCTTAGCCTCTAGAAGTAACGGATATTAAGGTGGTCCACATCAACCAGCACAACTCACAAGAGGATATTTTGACTAGTCCAATCTCAGATGATCCACACCTTGGCCTGGCCCACAAGATCAACAGTAGCGATCACCATACTTATCTAGCCACGTGTCCAGGGAGGAGTGAAGTGCATACAACTTACATGCAGCATCCTCCATATCTTCATTCGTTCCTTCTCGTTTCCCATTGGAGGTGGAGTTTGTTGATACTCTCGCAGACTATGACGGATGATACTCATGCACGTACATGCATTACATATGTACCTTAAACAAATCATGGAACCCATTGCCGGGAGGTTGTAAAACACAAAAAGAGTATTTAATCTAATTATTTTAATATATGGGTTTTTATTTTTTTATTTAATTCTAACTTTTGATTATTTTTCATTTACACCCTCAATTGGATATCAACGAAATCTACTATTGATTGAGGGGGTGTTTGGGGCATGTTATTAGATGAGATTAGGTGTGATAGAATTGCATTGGGTTCCGTCCAAATTCGGTATGATGTTTGGAGAGGATGGGAGGCTTGGGATTAGGTCGGATGGAATTTCACTTGATCCCATGTGCGATGTTAAAATCCCACACATGTGGGCCTCACATTTAATGCATTTGTTTTATTCATGCCGTCCATCCATATAAGTCATTTATATATGACACTATGGTTATATACATGCTCAAGTGATGGACATTTGTTGTGAATTTGACTCAGTTGATTGCAATTCCATGGTCTACCAAACAGGATCTTGCTTAATCCAATCGTTTTTCCATGTAAGTATTTGATCCCAAACATCATATTGGATATGAAAATACCATGGGATTACTTAGACATGTAATCATTATGCAATAAATGATGTTAATCCTACTTAATATCATTACATCCCTTTTAATACGATGCGCCAAACACGCCCTGAATGTGTCACATTAGTTCAATTTTTTTTTTTTTTTTTTTAATATTTAGATGTTGTCACGTCAGTTCAATCATTGTTTTATAAACCCATCTTAATTGGGCCCACTATCTGAACGGTTTACTGACTCACACATATGCCACTGGGGCCCACTTGCGGTGATTGGGACTGTCCCAAAAATGATCCTGGCCGTTGATTTTTACCACACGAAACAGTGAGGGTTGAATGCCGGGGTGACAGGAGTTTTGTATCAGGATGATATTTATGCGTACGGTTTTGGATCTGCCTGATTTTTAAACTCCAGGCCTATTGTTATCTTTCAAAACAAATGGACGGAGTGGATTTGTCACGTACATCTCCGTGGACCGCACACAGCCCAATCCGCTTACACATGGATGAGTTCTTCATGGTGTCCCGTGTCCTAAGAAAAGAGGGGCAACCTAATGGATTAATATTTTATTCAAAGTAGTAGATTTTTACAAAAGAGATGCATGCTTGTAGTACGGAGACGCTGACCGCTTACCGACCTGCCAGTAGCACCATTGTGCTATGTGGGCCCCACCGTGCTGGTTGTATGTGTTTTATCAGTGTTGTATATCCATTTTTTCGGATCCTTTTGGGGATTTGAGCCTAAAATGAGGCAGATCCAACTCTACAGATGGACCAAACAATAGTGTCGCTCACCATTAAAAACTTCCTAGGGCCGTTTATAATGTTTATAGGCCATCCCACCTGTTGTTTACGTCATGCAAACCTGGATGAAGGGAAAACATAAATATCAGCTTGATCCAATACTTTTGTGGCCCACAATAAGTTTTTAAAGGTGAGCGTTCAATCACCACTGTTTCCTGTGGTGTGGTCCACTCATGCCCTAAAATGAACTGGCAAAATGGATGGATGGTGTGGATAAAACATATACATCACGGTGGGCCACAGTGCAATCCGCGTACCCTTTAGAACCAGGTCGAGTCAGTCCAATCCCTGAGTCAACTGAACAATGCTCAGTATGGCTAATGTTTATTAGGAGAAAGATATACATACTACCCTGGTGGCTTTAACCATGGATGATGGGTCATGGCAAGAAATCTTGGACCTGGATTTTTATCCGTTTGATGATGACAGCTGCCCTTCTGTTTTTTCACGGTCCTGATTATCACGCTCGCAAGCCAAGCGCGGGTCCGAAAGAACAGAAAAACGAGCCGGCCCTTGGGCCTGCAAAGATGTTAACCTTACACCTATTACCATATGGTATTCTGGGAAGCAACCATTAAAAAAGAAAATTGCTTTGATTATGAGAAGCAAAATCATCATTAGATAATTTAAAATAGCTGATATAGTAACCCTTGGCTGCTGAAATAAGGGGTCCCACAGGCCATCCCTTTTAATACATTGATAAAAACTCTGATTAGGATAGAAAAATAAGATGGCCCACTTCCCTAGCAATGCTCAAGGACAGAGATGGATTGTAGCTTTGAAGGGTTAAAAAAGCCATGCCATCAAGTGCTCTCTAACCCAAAGACCATATGCATCATAGAGAAAGAAAGAGCAACTGTTCTCTAACTCAAAGACCATGTGCATGAGAGAGAGAGAGAGAGAGAGAGACAGACATGATTCCATGATAGCTTCTGATAATAACCATGAGCGTTGTTTAAAAAGGAAAGCCCTCTCCTTTTTTAGGAACCTGAGAGCCCCTACCGTGTTAGCTTATGTATAATGCACACACCTAGTATGGAAAAAAAACACAAAGCTTGTGTGTATGTCTTTTAACACGCGCCCCCCACACACACCCCCGCACCCAAGCCATAGTGGGATTTCACCACCTATGGATACTCGAGATCTGCCAAGACTCAGTTCACACACATGCGCGCACATGCGCACACAGTTTAGCAGGTAGAGATCTGCCAAGACTCAGTTCTCACCCTATGACAGCTGATGTTTAGAGAAGACACGAGTCTTAACACCCCAGGTTTCAAGCTAAAATGGATGCGTGGGCTCACCCTCTCCACATTAGTCTACTAGAGAGATTGTAGAGATGAGGCTCAGCCACAAAAGCAACCTGTCAGCTACCAGATTCCATTTACCCTAAATATCAAATAAGAACATATGACCTCAGCTAATCCCATACAAGTGCATAGCCAAGGCCATCCAGATGATAGCATGAATGTGAAACTTGTGCTCTCCATCATGTAGTTGCTCTGACCTAAAAATTAGACCGGTCTGCTCATCAGGTGCCAAATAATCTGCCAGACATATGGACAGCTACAACAAGCATCTCTAGCCATTCATTCACTAGGCATGGTGTGGCTTTACCTGACAAACAGATTGGATACTCACTGAACAAATGTCTTCTACACAGTATAATTTATTGTTGACAACTTTCCCAAATTCGTTGTATGGTGAAAACATACAGTATTCTAGATTCACTCTCTCTCAATCAATAAAAAAAAAAGATTTTAAATTATTCATATACATGCTTTTCTTCTTCTTCTTCTTTTTGAATCAGCCATCAGTTGCTATTCAATATCCTTTTGAAGAGTCCATCACAACCAACCACTTACATGGTCCAGCCCACTTTTGAATTTGAGACAATAAAATGTAATGCATGTGAAGTTTGTGTTCATGTACCTCGTGGATATAACCTTTGCTGATGGGAGACTGGAAACAAATATTAGAAAGAAACAATTCCATAATTATTGTAGGATTTCAAAATCTGTCTATTTTGTTGTAAATGCATCAAGTACAGTACAACAAAATATGTATCAATGTCCATATAAAGGCTCTGAATTCTAGGGGGATGAGAATTTTAAAAGTCCAACTCTGCTAAAAGCTAGAGGTTTCAAATGGAACGACTTCTTAACATCCATTCGTGCCAACCTGTAACATGTAGGAGACTTTTTTTCTTTCTTTCTTTTTTTAACACAGGCAGATATGTAGCCCACACATGTACAGGTGCTTTTAGACCATCCATTGTTTTCTTGCATTTGTGGCCTACCTACTAGTCAGATCTGGGTTTTTCTTCTCCAGATCAAGCAACATGAGCAACCCTCATGATATATAGATCCAATGTCCAACACACACAACAAGTTGGAACATGTCTGGATGCAAAAGTGCAAGCCTCGCTATTGAATTGTCAGAACAAGAATGCTGATGGTAGAAGCTCCAAAGGACTAGAAAATTTTCTGATAGGGATGATGGGTTTTTTTTTTTTTTTCCTGTGACATAGACTGTGAACAAGACATTGTAATAAGGTAGGAGACGAAGATTGAATGTTCATCACATCCATATCCTGCAGAGAGTTTTCCACACTTAAAAATCCATGATGACTTGTATTCCGCAAGGGAAGGTGATATCATCAGTGCCAGCCTAGAAGAATCAGGAATACACTAACACACAGGATTAACCTCTGATATAAATAAAATAAATAACTTTTTCTGATTTCATATTAGGTTAGAGTTCACCACCATTTTGAAAATGGTGGGGATTCATCCTCCTCACATTTGGCATACATGTACAGCTATCCAGAACATAAAAATTGTAGGCCACATTGTGGATGAAAAATATATCTAAAATAACACAAATCAACAAATATTAACCATTCAATTTATTGCTATCAACTGAACATTTAAAAGTAATATAGTGAGCAATCCAACTCCAAAAAGAAAACCGAGATGGTTAATAACATATTCATGTAAGGTTTGGGTTACACTCCATCCAAAATTAGTTCAAATATTTGGACGGTCTGGACGGCCATACAACTATGTCGTGTGTATGGTTAAAGAGTCACCACCATTTTTTAAATGGTGCTAAACTATAATAGGAGCCATTTGCAAAGTGGACTACAGAAGATCAGGACTCATGTCGAATTAAGGGCATAATTCAGTTCTTATGGAACCCACTAAAAAAGCCTAGTGCTAAAAAATCAGTAAACAAAATAAGCCTTCAAAATGAATAATTTGATCAAGTGCTCAACCAAAATTTGAGCAGACTAACACTGTACCTCATTAAGGTCGAGTTGAAGGATTAAAACCTTCCTTATATATAGTACAAAACTCATCCTTCTAAAAAAGAAATAATATAGCACAAAATTCTTTAAAAAAAAAAAGCATTACAATATGATGAGAACTCAATATAATTAAGGGTTGAAAAGAAAAACCGGGAAGGTGAATTTTACCAACATCTCTCTGCTAAAGTGGGAAGTTTGGTTGGGCTCACCAGACAAGGTCAATTTAATATACATCTATTCTCCTAGTTCTGAAGGCTGGCTGCTCCATGGCGTCTCTCCTTCCGATAGCGAGACTGATCTGGATCAAACCCACCTTCATCTGCACCATATACAGCCCATGAAGGCGTTGCAGCCATGTAATCTACACTGTTGAATGGCTTTCCAGAAGCCACCTGCATTCCCATAGTAAGGTAAATTTGTAATGAAAGTCATTAGCTTGGTCCAGAGAAGATTCGAGTCCAAGGGGAGAGGGATATTACCAGGTCATGGAACTTTTCGTAGTCTATCCATGTGAACCATTGACCATTGATTTTGAACTTGTCCGCCTTTGCCAGAAGGACACAACAGGAGTGTACATGCTCACAAGCAACTTGATACTCGCCATTGCTCTTAAGAGCCATAGCCTCTGAGAAGGCTTTTACATCAGAGTGCCAAGGGACATTCTCCATCGTCAGTTTTGAAGTGGCAGACCTGCAAAAACAAACAGCATATTTTGAGTAATGAACTGAACTGTGAGATTTCAGGAAAGCAAGCACCAAGGTCAGATGATAAAAATTATAATAATGATGATAACTTACGAGCCACAGTAGGTAACACCCTTGATTTCAATTAAATCAGGTTTTCCAATGCCAAGCAAGTTCGTGTATGCATCAATATCTTCAGCATTCCATCCTTTAACCAAAGTTAAACGGTAAACAGTCCTCTGTTCTTTCTCACGGAGAGCCTTCAGTGAATCCTATTAACATTTTTGCAATACATGTCAGTAATCAGCTTGAAGGTTAACAAGTCATGCACTCGAGATAGTTCCTTGAGGAACAAAAAGGAACAGCATATAGGAGACATTACGAACTGCAGATGCTATTCCTAACAAGTATTATATCCATTAAGTTTTTTTCTTTCTTTCTTTCTTTCTTTGAAAGATATCCATTAAGAAATTTCAAGTACGACGACTCATCGTTTCTTCTTTTCTTTCCTTCATGATTTTCCATTGATAACTGATATCAGTCTTATTTTATTTATTTTGTTGCAGTCTTAACTTTTTTTTAAGGCAATAAGTTTATTGATTAGTTGGCAAAAGCCTAAAAAGAATTACAGATCAGACCGTGAAAGAGAATACAAACAGCTATCAGCTATTACATTGGAAGCTAGTGCCCATTCCATTACACTTGATTTTGCCCTATTAAGCACTTCCAGGACTCACTCGCTTCTATTCCTAAAGCAGCAGCTATTTCGTTCTTTCCATATAAACCACAAGCCAGCCAGCAATGCCATTTCCCACAGAGCCTTTCCAACGAAAAGATCCAAAAAACCACTCCAAATACATCTCACAAAAGTACAATGAAGAAAGAGATGATCTACCAACTCACCACTCCAGAGACACATGAGATGAACATTCGGAAGAATCACCCCTACCGTAAGCACCTTTTTTCCCCCCACAAGCCAAGCGAACACCACAAACTTAGGAGCACCACCATAGCACCAAACTGGACCTGTATGAGAACATTGACTATACTCGGCGCACCCACTTCAAATCTTATACCAGGATTTGACAGAAAAAGACCCTGATTTTATGGAAGGGGAATTGGCACACATACAAACAGAATGCCTAGAAATTCCTTCGTAAGAGACCTGACAATGCTATTGGCCTAATTGGAAACTCATTCTCAGGTCAACAGATAATTCAAAGAAAAAAAAATCAAAGACTGTTTTAGAAACTAGATTGCATGTGTGCTTGTGAGAGAGAGAGAGGTGCCTATGTTCTGTTCATGTATATTGCTGTCTCCCTAATTGGTGTTTGTCTTTAGTTTGTATATTTTAGTTTGCACGAGGATGTTGTGGGCGTAGAGATACTCGCTACCACATCAGTTGTATTTGTCTGTCTGAAACTGTTCTCTTTTTTATGCAATAGAACCCTTTATTCATTTATTTTTTTCCTGAGAGGAAACAACAATTTACTCAAAAGAACCGCAAAGCAGAAAAGAATACAAAGCTAAGGAAAGGAAAAGGACAGATTAATTGCAGCATTAGCTGCTTCCTCATGAGGAACCCAACCCAACAATAAATTAGGGATAGATGCTCTTCCGTGGAGGCCCTGTTATGGAGAACCCTTTATTCATCAAAAAATAAAAATAAAAAACAAGAAATCTTTGTGTATTTCTAGAAACAAGGATGACTTAATGCATAAGAAGAACCAAAGGGTTATAAACATGCTCAAAATTTAGGGTTACAATCAATCTATTAAAAAAAGAGGTCCACCAAAAACTAAAAGAAAGAGTACATACAACGAAACGCTCCCAAAAATCCCCAAAGAGTGGTCTATCAATCGCCTTCAAGCTCTCCTTTGTTGCAGCATCTACACTCACATATAGCTGCAATTATATGAAGAATTAATACTTTATAATTTAAAACCCACACAATGAGACTTTTGAAGTCCACTTCAATAGATTGATTTTATTTATTGCTGGTACAAAAAGAAATAAACTCCCTAACCTGGGTGACAGGTTTCAGCATTCTAATCTTTTCAGGGAATTGGGCATTCGTAACGAGAAAACTAGAGATTCGCCTCCTGTGGAGTTCATCAATAAGTGAATTTATCTCCGGATACATGATTGGTTCACCAACAAGTGACAAGGCACAATGCCTGGGAGAGAGACCTTCTGATAGCCGCTCCTGTTTTACTCCTGCAGTCAACAGGAACCCCATTCAACCAGTTAATGGGACTAAATTATTAAATGGAAATCTTTATCATCATCATCTACGCTTTGTCCCAGCTATTGGGGGTCAGGCCTCTCTATTGCGGTCCACTACAACCTTATAATAGAAGATATATTATAAAATTGCTAAAACCAATGAAATGCTCAAGAGAATGTGAAAAAAGGTCAAACTCAATATAAGTACTCAATGAACCCACCTGGGACTCCTTTCATCTGCTTTATCATTCTTGTATGCTGGTCAATGGCAGCATTGACAATCTCCAAAGGATCATCCATCTTCCACTGCCAACTCTTTCCTACAGGATTTGTATGATGCCTCCAACAAAACACACATTTATTTGCACATGCCAAACTAGGGGTTGTTTCCATGCACCTGTTTCATTAGAAAATTAGGATATCAGGAACAAGCATGAAAAAAAATAGCAATAAATGATGATTTGAACCACACTCACAAGATGAGGCTGCGTATCAACAAATTTTACATCCATCTTTCTCAAAATCATGTTGAACATTAGTGGATTGAGATCAAGTCACTAGTCTAGGGGCCCATTATCCTAGACTTTGATCAGACTCAATAATATATGAGAGGTTGATTAATCCTTAAGACTTGAGGACATGCAAGGGTCACAATCCTGATTGGATGACTCTCTTTACGAGGCTATCATGTGGCCATTAAAAGTGGGTGTGGTTGGCTACATCCATCAGGGTTCATTGATACTTACACGGGCCAATAAAAGATCCACTAGCTTATATAGAGATGTGTTTTCGGCAAGAACTATTAGATCAAAGAATCATCAAGTGGTTTTTCCACTGGGCTCAGCATTTGAATAGTTTTTAATGTTCTTTACGAAGGTAGAATCATCAGTGGTTTTTCCACTAGGCTCAGCATTTGAATAGTTTTTAATGTGCTTTGCGAAGGTTTTCAAGCATTGAAGTTTCGTTTTAACTATTAAAACTGTTTTTATTGCACTTGATGATGATCTAAAGAGAGAGAGAGCATCTCTCCCATCTACACGCATGCACATGCACGCGCGCGCGCGCACACACACATATCAACCAACTAGTTCGGTTTTGAGGTATACCCATCCATGGTACGGGCAAACAGATGAATGGTCTAGAACTTATACGTGCCCCACGTGCAACTTAGACATAGGTAGTTGTACTTTCCCATATATACATAAATCCTGACATGCTTTACGATTGTGCTAAGATCTCTAATTAGCTTTTGGCTTTGGATGGACTTTGGATACTTACTAAAATCAACGGACTGCTTTAGTGGCTTTAGAGAGTGGCCTTGGCAATTTTGGATATCACATGTGCAGGCCATGATGAATCACTTAGGGCGGATGATCTCCACATTTGGGGAGGAGCCAGCTGAATTGCACACTCTCAAGGGCTTGAACGGCAATAATTTAATTTAGAAAGAGGCCAAAGCCTAAAAGATTACAGATTAGACCAACAAAGACAAAACAAAAAGCTATCAGCTACCACATTTGAAGCTATTGCCCATTCCATTACACTTGATTTTTCCCTTTCTAGCACTTCCAGGATTCGCCCACTTCGATTCCTAAAGCAGTGACCATTTCATTCTCCCCAAACAAACCACAAACCAACCAGCAACGCCATTCTCCACAAAGCCTTTCCTACCTTGCCCTCTCCACCTTTGTGCCACGTGGAAAAAAAAAACCTTCAATTGAGCCTGACACTACCCATGCCACTCCGAAATAGAGGTGCAAATAACCATTCCAAATGCCTCTTGCAAAAGGGCAATAGAGAGACAGGATCTACCAACTCGGCATAGCGAAGACACAAAACACAAGCATTCGGGAGAATCATTCCTCTCTTGCGCCGTAAGCACCTTTTTTCTTCCCACAAGTTAAACTGACGTAGGACAGCCCTAATTGTGATGCATGCTCATGAACATAATTAAACAGCAGAAATAAAAGGAATAAATAATCTAAAATCCAGAATCATTCATCATAAACTAAGAAAATCCACAAGGAGCTTGCAATGGATTGGGCCAATCGTCACAACCACGAAGTTTGAGTTTCAAGTATAACTAGGGTTGGATCCGGCGAGGGATAGGACCTCCCGATCTTGCATGGCTATAACCCAATCAATCAAGAGGAATCTCTAATCCAGGAAATCAAGGGATTTTGGATTAGGGATTTGAAAATCTGAAAACTTTAGGGTTTAGGCTCAAAATCAGATTTTGGGATTGTGGTTAACGAAACAAATAGGTTAGAGAAGATAGAATTACCTGAAAGAAGGATTAGAGAGGCATAAGAAGCAAGTAGAAGAAAGAGGGTTATCAAGGAAGAAGAAACATCACCATGAGAGAGAGAGAGAGAAGGAGAGAAGCACCAAGAGGCTTTTCATTAATCAATAATCCAATTTAAAATTCGAGTTTAGGGCTTTAGCCCTCTTAAATAAGCAAATAAAGATATAAAAGTACTAAAATACCCCTAAAACTAAGCAAAATGCGCAATTAATCAAAAGTATGGGAAAGTTCGGGCGCTCGATCGGGCGCCCAAGCTGTCGCCCGAAGTCGTCCGAAAACCTCCAGAGAGGTTCGGGCGCTTGGCAGACAAAGTTCGGACACCCGAAGGCTATGGTCGGGCGCCTCGAGCGCCCGAATTCTTCAGTTCTTCGGTCTTCTTTCTCCTTTCTTCCTTCACATGTGTCTTCCCTGAGTGGAGTCTTCTGTGTGTCCAATCACATGTGAAAGGTCTTCAGCGGGACTTCAGTTCCTCAATAATCGCCTATCCACAAGGACGGCACTTGTGGTTGGCGCTTTCTTCGTTGGTATACCTTAGTTGCTTTAGTGTCCGCATCATAAACCAAGACAACACCACAAACTTAGAAGTGTTATAAAGCCAAACTGAAGCTATAAGATAACATTGACTACTCCTAGAGGACCTACTTAAAACCTTAAACCAAGATTTCATGAAGAAAGCCCCTGATTTTCCTTTCATCCACACTAACCCATCCCTCACTTCTGACAACAGATTCATTTTGCTTAATGGCAACATGAGCTTAACCAAATCTTCCTCTTCAACATGCCCAAATCACTCATTCACCTCTAAAAGAGAAGCAATAAGACCTGAATATTCGCCTCTACTGAAATTCTTGCTAGCCTTGGAAAAACTTCAATCAAAGCCTTCTCACCCAACCAAACTTCCTCCCACGAACGAATAATCTTCCCATCCCCCAAAGGCCAAAGCAAAGCCTACATCTCCATAAACTTCTGCCTTAAACTCACTATTGATTTCCACACTGATGATGCCATGTACAAAGATAAATCCCTCGTCCACCACCACCCCTATTTGAACTCTATACTTCTTTGCAATCACCTCACCTCTCTCCATAGATTTCCTTGCTCGACCCCAAACCTCCACATCCATTTCCCTAGAAGGACTGAATTCATTTGCTCAAGCTTCCGAAGACTAGCACCTCCTTCCTTGATCGGCTTGCATACATCTTCCCATTTGAGTAAATGGAACTTGTGTAACTCTTCAGATCCTTGCCATAGGAATTCCCACCTTAATTTTTCCAACATGGCTAACACTGATTTTGAACACTCAAAAAGTGACATGTAATAAATCAGAAGATTAGACAGCCGCTTTTATTAACGTCAAGACCTCTCATAGACAGTACCTACTTTTCCATCTCAAGAGCTTGCCTACGAATCTCTCAATAACTTTATCCCACATCCGATTAGCCAGCTTAACTATACAAAGAGGGAGACCAAGATATGTGGATGGAAATGAATCAACATGGTATCAAAACATATTGGCGAGACTAATAAATTCTTCCTTTGAGAGTCTAACACCTAAAAGTTGCTCTTTGGGTTATCTGGGGTTCGAGGAACGGCTGATGCTTTCGGAATGTGAAAGAGGGGGTCAATGAGGTGATCCCTAACGTTTTAAGGTTTGTTAATGAATGGGCGTGCTGTTTGAAGGCAGCCTCGACTGCTTTCCCACTTTAGTTGCTCTTTTTTAGCCTCCGGGTTTTGTATTCTTTTCTCACTTTGCAAGCTTCTCAATAAATTTCAGTTGTCTCTTAAAAAAAAAAAAAAAGTCTAACACCTAAAAGCTCACTCCTTATATTTGCCTTTAGTCCTGCTGCCACCTCGAAACAAATTGTAATCTTCCTTAAACTGTCCACTTTAACCTCATCCACCTCACAAAAGAGAATAATGCCATCTGCATATTGCAAATGAGATACAAAAGCCGACTTATTTATATTAAAACCACCGAGAAGACCCACTTCCGCTCCTCTATCTCGCATCTGACTTAAAGCCACCTCCACCACAACAAACAAATGAAATGATAGAGGATCCTTTTGACAAAAACCTCTGGAACTAGAAAAGTAAACTTTTGGAGAACCATTTACCAAAATTGAGACCTTAGCCGATTACGCAAACCTTTGTACTCAATACCTCCATTTTTTATCACAGCCAAGCGACCTAATATGTAATCTAAAAAGTGTTGAAATATTTTGTTTTAAAATATTTTGAAAAGTTAAAAAAAAATGTTTTTTGGTTTTGTCCCATATCGGATGGGAGAAAGTATTTTTACCTCTTTATAAGTAGGGTGTTGTGCACCTTCCTTATTTATGGTGGAAGAGAGGGAGTATGGTGGCTTGTGTGTTCCAGTGCTTCAACACTGCGCACGCGCACGGGCTCGGTCTCGGTCTCGGACTTGGACTTGGACTCGGTCTCAGGCACGGGCACGAACACGGGCATGGGCTCGAGCTCGGGCTCGGGCTAGGTGTAAGGGCGTGGGCATGTGAGGCAGTGTGGCTATAGAGGCGCTAGTGGTGCACTTGGCGCTTCGCACGTGCGCATCATGTCGCAGATGGGTCGCGGCCTCGCGGACCGGAGCGAGACTGGTGCGACAGAGGCTAGGTAGTAGGTCAGGTGGCTGGGTTCGGAACAAAGGAGGTGTTGTGGGTGGAAGGTCTGACAGAAAGACCTATCTGCTTTTTTATAGAGAGCTGCAGGGCTATTTAGAGGGACCTGTGTAACTGCTCATGCAGTAACAGTCCAGACCATGCAGTAACAGCTGCATGTGGCTAGCCCAACAGTCAGAAACGGCTAGCCATTGAGTCTAAACAGCTAGCATACAGGTGTGTAACTCCCACATGCACAACAGTCAGAAACTGCAAAAAAACAGCTAGTTTTTCACAACAGCCAGAAAACGGCTAGTGCCATTATGGCTCTGGACCAAAACTGCCAGTCACCCTTGCTTATATAAACCGGACAGGTCTGGTTCATTCCAACACAACAACAGCAATCACAACTATCTCTACTGAACCAGCACCCATCTGAGTCTGTTAGCCTCTCGGTTTGGTTGATACAAACCAAGCTACTTAGACCAGCGTAGTGGTCTACTACTGCAAGAAGAAGACCACCATTCATTTTCTCTCTTTCTTTTCATCATTTGCCAGATAGTGTTACTGAGTTCTATAGTGGTTCCTTCGTTTCTTACTAAACGCAGAACCACTTAAGGCTCGTCATATCCTGGAAGCAATCTGCCTGCAACCTATCAGCAGACTCAAAATAAGTTGAGTAGGGGCGAATTACGCTATAAGGACAACGTGTTTTTCACGTGCTTCAGCCTGTCCTTATTTCTCAGTTTTTCCAAATTAATTTATTTTCTGAGATCGAAAATTCTCAACAAAAAGCCCCAGTCTATGTGATCATATGCCTTTTCTATGTCAAGCTTGCAAACTACACCTTTCCTCCAAACCCTATGACAAGCATTAATACATTCATTTGCTATTAGAGCACCATCTGTAATCTGCCTGCTGCTACAAAACTCCTTGGCTTCTTAAAATCACCCCTGCTAGAACCTTTTGAAAGCTGGAAGATAATTTTTTTGCTAAAATTTTACAAGGGCTGCCTAGCAAGCTTATTGGCCTAAAATCCTTCAAACATTCAGACCCTTCTTTTTTTGGAATCAAGGCAATGAATGTCGCACCTAACTCAGAAGTTATTTGACCACTGAAAAAACCGTTGATGAAACCCACCAAATCACATTTTACCGACCCCCGGAATTTCTAAAGGAAAGCAATAGGAAAACCATCCAGCCCGGTAGCCTTGTTGCAACGTAGCTCTCCACGGCTACTTTAATTTCATCCTTGTAAAACTGAATATCAAGATAATCAGCCTCTGCACTAGAGATCATGTTAAAGTCTAGATTATCAAGACTCTATGGGGTCATCAAGATGCATGTAAACAACAATGGAAATGTTCCCAAGAAATGGCTCCCCATCACATTTGGCAGCACCGAAAGCCGTGGATCACGTTTCCCATCGATTCTTATTCCTCATTTTAGCCCTTTTTCCTTTCTACCCATGGATTCTCTTTCCTCATTTCAGCCTTTTTTTCTTTATCCCTATGGATTCTCTTTCTTCATTTCAGCCTAATTTTTCATTTCTTGCTAAAAACAAGGAAGCAAATTCCAAGGAAAAGGAATCTCCAAACAACTAGTTTTGGGTGCTTGGGAGGCCTCTTTGCCAAGCCAATGGAAACTTTTGAATCCAATCAGGGGAAACCAAGAATTTGTCTAACTTATACATAACTGGGAACAGCTGACCATTGAACCAGGTAAATCTGACACCTCCCAACAGGAGGTCCTCCAATTCATGCTTCAAGACCCAGTCAAAGAACCCGTGCATGCTACAGCCTACAAGAGACCCAGACACTATGGAGTTTCTCGTGGACAAAACAAACTACATTAAAATCCCCTCACATGCACCGAGGAAGGTTCCACCTACTGAGAACAGCAAATAACTCATCCTGAAATAAGGGTGAAGGTACAGCTGGTTAGGACCATAGACTGATAGAACCCACCTGAAACCAGAGAACAAGTCCTGGAAAACCACATTCATAGAGAATTGACCCTTCCAACTATCCTCCCTAATCCAAGACCTAGGATCCCACATGACAAGAATACCACCAGCTGCCCTTATTGAGTCTAAGGCCTCCCATCGACACTTACGATCCTAAATGGACTCGACCATACCCTGATCAAGAGACTAAAGCTCATCTCCTAAATAACAATAGGGTTGGCTTTGGAACGCCTACAAATTTCATTCACTAGGTATGCTTTTGGGGGCCTTGAGTCCGCGAACATTCCAACTTAAAATCTACCTTGTGCAGACTGTCTTAATCCCACTTCCCCTCCTCTAATTACAAATAATAGAATCCAAGTATCTCACTGACGATCCAGGTCAACCCCACGGTTAACCAACTCTCTACATCCCTTAAGACTTCGAGGACCGTCTCAAGGAACCGAACCCCCAACCCACTCCAACCCAGAGGAGAGATATCTGAAGGAAGAGCAATTAAAGCAAGAGAGCTAAAGACTTGCGAAGATAGAAGGCCATTGAATTCAATGTCAATGGCCTAGGAAGGAGCAGAAAGGAGGACATGGTTAGAGGAGGGTGGAGTGTGAAAGGACTCTGAAGGGGAAGGAGAAACAGCAGGAGGCACAAGGATTAGAAAAGGAGACCATCTCCCATAAACGGGATAAAACTCGAAACATTCGCACAAGGGGAAGAAGGCGCGTGAGCGTTCTCCTCTGGAAATGAAAAAAAAACAAAAAAAAGAAGAAGAAGGAAAAAACCTCATAAGAGGCACCAACATCCATAATGATGGTGACATCACACACCTGCCCCTCGCCGCCCTGCTTAGGAGGAGGGAGGACATTATTTACATCAAATCAGTTATGTGTTCAAACATGAAGAGCAATACAGACAGTTCGATATGGCATAAGACCACATGCTTTTAGAGCCCTAGGCCTAGACATGACAAACTGATTTGAGGCATTTTCATGAAAATCCCACTATGCATTTAGACCTGACCCAAGCAATCAATTAAATGGTCTCGGTCTAAATCATCTTATACCAAAGCTCCCAAGTTTCGATCGATATTTGCAGAGTTGATCATCCCTACACCTCTCGCTTTGCTTGATTTCTAGAGCCTTCCTATTTTTTAATGATATAACATAAAAATGGATGTAAAGCCTAGTTAGTCTTAGAAATTTTTACCAGAACCGCATAAACATGTCTAGCGATGAAACTTGTTCCTGTGCTGATTTAACAACCATGACATAGATCATTATCAATATAGAATAATTACAGTGAAAATTGGCCATTCGCATTAATTCCAGATTGTACATCTCGAAAATATCTCAAATGTGATGTGTAAAAACCAATTCAATAGGCCAATGGGGACCAACTATAAAAATCATATCCATCCATAACTTATAACAAGAAGGGATAAATCACCAAACCATGACATAGATCATTATCAATATAGAATAATTACAGTGAAAATTGGCCATTCGCATTAATTCCAGATTGTACATCTCGAAAATATCTCAAATGTGATGTGTAAAAACCAATTCAATAGGCCAATGGGGACCAACTATAAAAATCATATCCATCCATAACTTATAACAAGAAGGGATAAATCACCAAACCAATTAAATTACTCAATGGCCAAGGCATGAACGAAAACAAGATATGAGGTTAACAATTACCGATGGCTCTCTATGCCATAAAATGAGTGCTTGTAGCAACCCCCACGACCACGGAGTTGTGACTTGGTCCATCTACAGAGCTTAACACCACTATGTGAACCAATAATTTTATAGCCCTGCACAGATAAATCATCCAAACTGAACTTACTTGGTGGCACCTTTTTTTCCCCCAAAACTTATTGTAGTAAAATACAAGAAGGGCAAACAAAACAAGTGTCCTGGACATGTAATTGGATAAATCAAAAGAATTGCTGAATGTAACTGGATAATCAAAAGAATTTCTAAATGAGTAATGTGTAACGACCAATCATCGATGCATATAGTAATGCGGAATTAGGATTCTCGCTTCGGATTACTCGCGAGTCAAACATGTCATTCTTGTGAACACCCATCCCCAACTTGGACCACAAGAAAAATTGACCATTTTACCATGTGTTGAGACTTCATAGTGGAGCAACTTTCGGTTTTTCTCATTCTAAGGCTGTGCTTTTGTTTTGCTTTTCAGCATAAGGTTTGCTGCTGCTGCTTGTTGTCTCTGCTCTTGTCTAGCCTTTTGCAAGAGCTTTTCATTGGGCTGGTGGTACTGCAGCTTTATGTTGTATTTTTAGTTTTCTGTTTATCAATAAAGTTTTTTTTTTTTTGAAAGATAATGCAATTTTATTAAGAAAAAGCAGAAAAGCAACAAAGAAGCTCGCCGAATCGCCGAGATGGCAACCCAACTATGCGCCCAGAAACTGAAAATTACACCCCTTCAAGCTATCATCATTGGAAGCCCACTCTATGATAAGCGTTCTGATTCTAAGGGAGAGATCCTCCACCACCTTGCTATTCCCGCAAAAACATCTGTTATTCATTTCTTCCCAAACCCCCACCAGACGACCACAAGAGACATTCTCCACATTCTTGTCCTTTGCGTACCAAGGCTCACTTCATGCCAAGCCTTCAGAAGATCGCCCACATTAGAGGGGAAGGCCCACGCAACTTGGAAACGGTATAAAATATCTGACCAAATCCTTTGGATGAAAGAGCAGTGAACGAAGAGATGGTCCACTGTCTCCTCATCGCTCATGCAGCAGAGACAAATATTTCGGATGCACATGCCCCTTTTACACGTATTATCCACCATCAGCACCTTCTTCTTTCCAACCAACCACCCGAAAGCCACAATCTTGGGCGGAACTTTATACTTCCAAACATGCACCATCTTAACCTCTTCTCTTATCAAGTAGTCCTTGCTTAAGAAGTCATAGAAAGACTTCACAGAAAACATGCTGGACTTTTGCCCTTATGGAGTGAATGCAGTGAAGAAGGGCAACGTACTCATCAACCTCCTCATCACAGAGATATGTCCTACAAGGGGGTTCCCAAACCACATCTTCGCCAATAACAGAAAAGTATTCAGCTACGAAAATACACCTATTGGGAGCAAGACAATAAATACATTGGAAGTCTTCTTTTAATGGGGTGTCTCCCACCCAAATGTCTTCCCAAGATTGGATTCGCCCATTTCTGATAAAGAAGGAAATCCCTTTCATAACCTCTAATTTGATGGATAAAACATCTTTCCAAAGGGTAGAAGTTCTATAAACAGAAGAATCTTTGGACCACCAACCCCCCTCCAAGCAGCCGTACTTACTTTTGATTAACCTGTTCCACAACACACCATTCTCAACACCCAATCTCCAAATCCATTTGCCTAATAAGGCCTTATTCATATTCTTGAGATCTTTTATGCCTGTCCCCCCTTGATTAACCTGTTTGCACACCTCTTTCCAATCCACCAAGTGGAACTTCCTCTTGTCTTCCATACCGTGTCATAAGAAATTGCGCCTTAGCTTCTCTAGAGTCGCCAAAGTCGATGCAGGACTCTTGAAGACAGATGTAAATTATAGAGGAAGATTCGAAAGGGCAGCCTTTATAAGAGTGATTCGCCCCTCCAACGAAAGGTATCTGCACTTCCATCTGGCTAAGTACTTCTCGAACCTTTCGATCACCTTGTCCCACATACTCTTCGACAACTTTTTGATGCAAAGAGGGAGAACCACAAATGAAGACAAAAGAGATCCAGCATCGCAGCTGAACGATTCCGCTATCTCCCGCACATCTACCTCTTCCATATTCACCCCGATCATCTTACTCTCTGCCATATTCACCTTAAGGCCCGAAACTATTTCAAAACACCGAACAATCGTTCTAAGATCGTTAACTTTTTCCAGGTTAGCATCACTAAATAGAAGAGTGTTGTCCGTGAACTGAATGTGGGATATAGCTTTATCCATCCCATTCACCATAAATCCTTCTATTATGCCTTCGTCCTGTCCCCTACTCAACATTTTTGACAAGGCCTCCCCAATAATGATGAAAAGGAAAGGAGATAGTGGGTCACCTTGCCTCAGCCCCCTCGTACTTTTGAAAAATCCTTTAGGGGACCCATTGATGAGAATCGAAAAGTACACTGACCCCACGCATTCACCTATCCACTTTCTCCATTTTTCTCCAAACCCCATCCGCTTAAGCATGTATTGAAGAAATCCCCAATCAACGTGATCATAAGCCTTCTCTAAATCCAGCTTGCATAGAATACCTTTAGCTTTCGATCTGTGTCTTTCATGAAATCTCTTTCAGTGGTTTGGTTGCCTTTCCAAAAAAGGCATTTCCTATGGTGAAGTTGATGGATTTCATGTGCATATACAAATGTATAGACATGCAATAATATTGCATATGATTAGGTTTCTCTTTTAGAGTTTCCACCTCTAACAGCAGCTTGGTTGTTTTACGAAAGCATTTCTTATGTATGTATGTAATGCGCGATATTGTTGCATACACCTCTTATAGTGACTCCATTGCTGTCCAAAAGAGCAAAAGAAAAAAAGAAACAAAGGCCTCTTTTGTGGCAATGTTTATGGATGTCATGAACACAAATTATGTATGTAAACGTCAGTAATATCATATGCAATTAGGTATTATATGTTTCTCTTTTAAGGTTTCCATCTCTTATAGTGGCTTGATTATCTTCCAAAACAGACATTTGTCATGTACGTACGTATGCCTGCATGCACACAAATCTGCATGTGTGGGTGGGCAGATGGGGAAGGGATGTTGTTACAGCATTCTTAATTTTTACAGGAAAAAAGATTGTTTAATGTGCTCGTTAGATGAAAGTTAAAAGTTCTTTCACTTTTGCATTTTCCTTATACAAATGAGTCAGCGATTCAGAGTTTTGGCATGTTTGTCTGACCCACAGACACTCACCATTCATCAAGCACTAACACAGTAACCCTCCTGTCTCTGTGCCTTTGCAGTACTGTAAAAACAGATCCTTCTTTTATTTTTCAATGAAAGGTTACTAACTTCATAGAAAAAAGCAAAAAGATAGAACACTTAGAAAGATGGACTGAAGAGCTGCTCAAGTATGACCCTCTCGTTACTCCCTATTTAACAGAATGAGCAACCTTGCTCGTAAGTCGCATATCTCAAATAATTGAAAAGACAACTCTAACTTGAAAGATAAATCTTTAACAATGGAGATGGAAAAGGCTGACTTCCACTTCCATGGATCTGCATAGAAGGCCAACTCGATGAGGCTTCGTGAGTCACCTTCAGAGACGTTTACATGAGCTTTAATCTCCAAAATGACAAAGCCTAAAAGATCACTCTTTAAAAAATTCCGTACATTTATTGATAGTACACTTCAAACATAAAGCTATAAAACAACATTTATTGGAAGAACAAATGGATCAAAATAAAGGAGTAGAATCTCATAAATTATGTAACTGACCCTTCGTCTAAGTGGTCAAGGAGATTTGGGAAGGAAAGGACAGCCTGTGGAACAAGGTGATTTCTTACAAATATGGTGAGGATAGAGTAAGGTAGTTTACTGCACCTCATCGTGATAGAGTGCATCGGGGTTGTGAAAGGCGATCCTTGAAGTGACGAACTATTTCAGATATGAAATCTCTGTCACTCCAGGAGACAGGTTGCACATCCGGTTTTTGGAAGGAAACATGGCATTGGGATAGATTATTTAGTTTTGCATTTCCTCATTTATATAGACTGGCGAGGTAGAGAGAACCTCCCATATCCCAGTGTGTATCAAGAGTGGGTAAGCAACTGGTGTGGAATCCTTTATTTAGGAGGACTTTCCTTGATGAGGAGATGAATAAGTACGCTTGCTTGATGGACATGCTTCTTATCCAAGGAAACATTTCTTCAAAAGGGGATGTAGATGAGTTTGGAACCCAAGCAAGTATGGGGATTTTAGCCTTAAATTTTTATATTTGGTGCTTCAAGGCTCTCTCTCCCTAAAACCAAGGACCCTATTTGCCACATATGGAGATATATGGCTCTCCTTAAGTGGTGGCTTCTGGCTGGGTGGTGGATAAGAATCAAATCCTCAACTTAGATAACCTGAGGAAAAGGCAGATGATATCACCAAGGACGTGGATTGCCTGGTGACCCAATGTGGTGGGATTTGATAGGGCCACGTGCTGCTGTCAGCAATGGGTCCAATCAAGTACGTACTTGACCAAACAACTTTCAGACATGCTTTACATGGGCCCCATTTCTGACAGCGGCATGTTGCCCAATCAAATCCCACCACATCTGGTCACCAAGGATATCTCCGCACCCATCACTCACAGGTGCATCCTATGCCTACATTATGCAGACTCTATGGATCATCTGTTTATGCATTGTTCTTTCACCCACAAAACCTGGAACAGTTTATTAGCATTGTTGGTTATCAATTGGGTTATGCCTTAAAAGATCAAGGATCCATTCATCATGCGGCATTTGCTTGATCAGGAAGGGAGAAAAGGATCATGTGGTTCTCAGTCCTTGCCATCATATGGTTGATTAGGCTAGAGCACAACAACCGTACTTTTAATGATAAGGCATCCAATTCTGATATGGTCTTCCATGAGGCTTAGTGATTAGTTGTAGAATGGGTAAGGACCACAAATACCTTTGTAGGGAGCCCGGTGGAGGCTTGTCAGGGTAGCTGGGGAAATATTCCTCTTTGGATTAACTGGATGACCTCTCATCATCCGTTTGTATCTTTGTGCGACGCTTTAAGTTAGAGGGTAAAAGAAAAAGAAAAAAGTCTCCGAAAATTATTCTAGAAGGCTATTTCATCTCCCATCAATTTGTGAGAGACAAGTTAATCTTGAAACCATTAACAGCCTCAAGTTTTATGCAATCCCCTTCTATTGTGGATGAACCTTAGGATTTCATATAATTCTCTTCACATAGAAACCAAGTCAAACTGTGAGTTTTTTTCCCATGGATTTGGCTCAAACTAATGGAAAGTGAAATTACACTGTGAGGCTAAGGTTAAAACTATCATATTGCTTCAAGAAACCAAGAAAGTCGGCCTACATGAATTGTGTGATTTACTTGAACTGAAATTGAATGATTCCATAGACATCTTGTGACCTCAAGCACAGCAAAGTGAAATTTCCAAGATCATTTGCATCAGAAAAGTTCAACCAGTAGAGGAAAAGAAAGCATAGACAGAAGCAGCAGATAAACAGACCCACCTGCTTCTCTAAGCTAGCCCGAATAATCGGAGTTACCATCTCCTTCTCTCCATTTCTCAAAGATGTTGGTTTACACTTAACAGAGCCCGACTCGGATGCCTTTGCAGAAGAACTCCTCGAAGGACCTTTACCAGCAATATCCTCCAGATCGACTAGAACAGCTTCCGAGCTCTTCTCATCTTCATCCTCATCAACTTCTTCTGAACCACCAAAGCTCTCACTCTCACTCATAACCTCATTCTCTAGTGTAGAACCACCAAACAATTCGCCTTTCCCTCCTAAGTATCTTTTCAAGACTCCTACCAATCTCTGACTCCACCTATCGAAAACCTCATTGAGATCTCCACTGTCGACGTCCCCCTCACAAATAGGCAGGATCTCCGACGCCCCAAGTGCCCGCATCTGCTGCGAGAAATCCCTGGCAGCAGCATTGAAAATGGAACCATAGGATCGGCTGCCAACGCCAAAGACCGCAAATTTGCAAGACGAAAGGAGGAGAGAGCCAACTCGAAAGTCAGAGGCACTCTCGGAGAGCCAGCGGGAGAGGAATTGAGCATTTGGAGGGGGATTGCCGTCTTCCCAGGTGGAGGCAACAACAAGGAGAAGGGATTCTGTGGGGAGGTCTTCAGGCTCATAGAGAGAGGGATCAACGAGGTCGAAAGGGAGGTTATGGGAGGAGAGGAGGTTGGAGAGGCCAAGGGATAGGGTTTTGGAAGTACCGGTCTCGGAGAAGAAGAAGATCTTGCCTTTCTTCTTAGGGTTTGGGTTAGGGTTAGAGGAGAGGAGCCTCTGCTTACGGAGGCTTCGAGATTTCCAGAGGCAGAAAGCGGTGGCAGAGACAAGGGCGAGGAGCGCGACTCGAGCGGGAAGAAGATATGTGCGGGAGTTATCGGTCATTTGAGAGTTTATTCTTCCCCCTTCCTTTTGTTTTTCTTGTTAGAGAGAGAGAGAGAGAGAGAGAGAGAGAGCTGCTGCTGCTGCTGCTGCTGGTGGTGGGAGGTTAGCAGTACCCAACACTGCATGCAACAAGTGAGAGAAGAATCAAGGCATTGAGATTTGAGAGATGCGCCTGAATGCACGTGACATCGTGGCAGGCACGCGCGTCCGATAAAGCGACCGTTTATGAGCCGGAAGTCCACACCGTGGTCCCAGAAAATCAGACCGGTTCACTACTTAGCCATTGGGTGGGTCACAAGATGCAACTTCGAGATTTAACCGTCTATTCCACCTGATGAGTGTGTACATTCAGGTGGGGTGGGGCCCTGCAACATGATTGTCAGGGCAAAACATCAAAAGTAAACACAAACACTTGCTAACTAAAGGAGATGGTTTTCAGTTCCTCCCCCGTCCGTAGGCAGTGCTGCACAAATAGGACGTCGGGGACCATGAGATAAAGCAGGAATCCATAGGAAAACAAAGAGATTATCTTGATTATCAGTTGTTATTGAGGCGTGGATTCCAAGGGGCTCCATTTTAAGTGTTATGTTCCTTCTGAAAATGGAAATCTCTGCTTTTCTCACAACAATCAGTCAACCACTATGGAATTTATGCTTGAGAAATCTTATAATGAAAATTCTTAATAATTACAAATCGAATCTATGTTTTCGTTAAGAAACCATTAGTGATTATACTAATCTATGTTTTCGTTAAGAAACCATTAATGATTATACTCTCTCTCTCCCTCTCTCTGTGAATTCCCACTCATCAAACAGGCCCTAATGCGCTCGAATGATCCCATGACTACTAAATGGAGGATTTCCCACTTTTTTTTCTTCTTCTTTCCTTTAGAAGGCCGGGTTTGGTTGCACCAATTGTCATAAATTAAGGAATGCAACCAAACACACGCTAAGGACATGTTTAGATTGTATCTGAAAAAAAAACGAGTAATGAAAAGAAAAGAAAAGAAAAAAAAAAAAAAACTAATCATTATGGAGCCGATTATTTCCAGAAGCATCATTCAATCGTGGATGCTATTTTTTGAGGTCTTGTTTGGATGTAACTAGAAAACTCATATTCCTTTCAAAATAGTTACCCCTCGTTTCATGCATGAGAATTCAACTTTGAAAACAATAAATTGCTAATAATGATACAATTTTGTCCAATCCAAGTTAGAATCATCGAACTTTTATGCTTTTCAGGTACAGCCATACGGGAAATCAGATGCACAGCTGAGATCCCGTGCATGTGTGCCACTTGCACCAAGGTAGAGTACATAATAAGCAACATAAACTACAAGGGAATGAGGGATAACATTTGATCCATGTGAGGGAGAGACGACACAAGCACACTTCACACAGTGCCGACGATCAGTGTTCGAAGTTTCGGCATCGCTACAAGTTTCGCTAGCCGGGGATACCGAAATAATATCGATATTGCTGATAATATCGCTGATAACTGGAAATGCGAGGAAAATGGGAAAAACAGTGGAATTTTTCAATGAAACCTCAGGAGTTGATAAAATACACATAGTTACATATTTAGGAATAAAAAAATTGCATAAAGAATACATACATAATAGGTTTCTATTTAATGGGGGCCTAAAAGCATGTGTTATCGTAAGAAGTCAGTCCAATCATCTCATCCATCCAAAATCTGAACTTCCATCCAAACATCTATTGATATTTCAGAATATCGGCAACACATGAAATTTCCAAACAAATCGTTAACAACTGAAAAAGAAACTAAAGATTGTGGTCTCGTTATTACCATGTTGCGATAATAATAATATCGTGATATTATCAATGTTATCGTCAATAATATGAACGCTGCATGCAACCATGCACCCATAAGAAATATGAAATGGGAATTTTTTAAACATATAGATTTTTGGCATGTTGATACATTGGCGATATTATCGAAATATTGCAGATACATTGACGATACAATCGACACTTGGAATTTACACAATAAAAAATATTGGCAATACACCAACGGGATCAATGTATTGACAATACAAACAGCGCCTGTAATTTACACAATTGAAAATATTAACGATATTGATACATTGGCAATATTTAGTGATACATCACCGATATCAATAATTTTTTATACTATCAGTGTTATTGGTATCGCTACCAGTGTTATCGGTGTCGCTGAGCTAGAAATAGAGATAATATCGGGGATATTTCGATAATATCGGAGATAATGCAAACACTGCCGACGATTGGCTGAGGCGAAGCAGACCAAAATCAATTTTAATTTTCAGAATCCAGGCCAGTTGATAGCCCTAATTTTACCCCCTTCCTAGTTCCTGTCCTCTTCCCCTTCATTTTTCCACTGATCACCTACAACCCCTTTATTTTTTCAAGGGAAACTGAAAACGAAGACGGGTTGCAGTGTACAACCAGTTGTAGGTGATTGGTCCTCTTACATTTTATACACTCACTAACCAAACAAAAACCCATCAACAAATGAAAGTTTTTCCAATATCTGAATTATGAAAAACAACGCAATCCTTTTATTCCATCGAGATTTACATTGGTAACATCTCCAACTTAGGAATGTAATTGAAAATATAATCATAATCAGATAGCTACATATAAGCACAACTAATGCATGCAAGTATAGACGTAAGATATATAGCATTTTTCACTTTTAGTCACACTACAAACTGTCACGCTTACATTACATCTCATCTACTCATACAACAATACAACATCCTTGGCAGCTGGATGAGAGACTGCACTCTACTGCTCAACTCCAGTGCAGACACATGCTTCAAGCTTATCTATCTGATTCTGCAGTTGGTTTTGAATGTTTCAACATGTTCTATCTGCAAGTAGTTGGAGGTCATATAAAAACCAAAAACCAACTTCCTTGGACATCAACTATCTCTCCGGACAACGCCTTCAGAAGAACCTTGAAAACGTGTTGTAATGGGTGAGTTCGTCACTGAAGTGCCAGTGGAGATTGACAGTGTTGGTGTGGGTCCTGGAGCTTTTAGATAGGGGGAGGTAGGTGACTGTTGAGGAAGACTATATGCCATGGATGATGGTGAGGCTGGTGTTGGAGTGCATGCAACGGATGATAATGTAGGAGAAGGCTGAGATGAATTGGGCTTCGGAGCTGTTCTTTGGGATGCTTGCATGTTGACCTTTATCCTGTGTCCCAAAGAAATCAATCATAGAAACAACCATTATATCAAAATTTCAATTACAGAAATAAAAGAACTCATCAATTCAACTTGATCAAAAGATAGATCTAGTTAAATGCACAACCAGATTTCTTTAGAACTCATAAAAAGAGTAAAACCTTAGACCACAGCATAATTGTTCAAACAAATGTTCTCAAGTACTCGAACAGGTCATAAATCAAGGCTGACTCAGCGACTCAGAATTAAATTCCAGTTTGTTAAGGCAGCTTTTGCAAGTCGCAATATTTGCATAGTGGAGCTGCTTGAAATGGCCATTGTGCTTTATTTGGCTCTTTCCCCATTGAGCTCACTTGCCACTCATACTCAAATGTGATGAACTTCCCTCATTCCGCTCAATGTGGAATTAAAGGTTTTCCATACTTTCCAAACAAAAGCCATGTCAATTCCACAGTCAATTCTGTTTAAATAGGGGGCAATGCGGAGTTGGACCCTACTCCAGACACAGCTGAATCCTTGGAAATTTCAAAGGGGATCATAACATTCTCAGTCCTTACCTGTTGTGGATATTTATATACTCATCAGTTTCATCCAATATTTCCTCCTGAATGACACGAATAACATTTAGGATTAGGAAGAATCACCATAAAGAATAGAACATCAAAAATAGAAATAAAAAACAAGAGATATAGTGTAAGATGTAAGTTAACAATGACACTTGGGAGATCTTTGAGAAACGCATGATGATCAAGTATTACGATCCATCAACCAAAAAGAAAAAAGAAAAAAAAAATGACTAATCGATTCCATGTCTTCTGTGTAAAGGGCTAGTCAATCTTCTACAGTAGCATAAAAATGATTTTTGATGTCTAGTACTAACCTGTTCTGTGGGGCTTCGCATGATCTATGGTGTGGTGTCCAAGTGTGAAGTCAAATATAAAAACTAAACCATTCAAAACGCATTCCTTCGTTGCATCCGTGAAAGTTTCATAGATATGAATTCCTAATTATCCGGTGATTTCTATATCTTACACTTTTTGAGCTAAGCATCATAAGATCTTGTATAAATCAATGCAGTCATATATGTAATCTGTGGACATGTTAGAAAGTATTGTTTTTAGGACTATTAACGGGTCGGGTTTGGGTCGGTTCCTATGGTACCCATACTTGGACTAATTGGGTCTGGGTCTTGCCGGGTCAGGTATCAGGGTATCGGTCTCATTCTTAAAGACCCAGACCCAGATATGATTGGGTTCAGGTGCCCATCAGGTCAGTGGATCTAGGATTCATGTTGGGTTTGGAACACATGAGAGCATTTACATGGCCGGGCCCACCTGATGGATGGATTAGATTGCACACACGTGCCACTTTGACATATACATGGTGTGTAAATGGGTTGTCTAATATACACGCGTCTTTGGAAAGTTCATTTTGTTGCTAGAATTATCAATGTATGTTTAATAAATGTGATAGTAATATTAAAACTAACTTGATCCAAACCGGTTCCAAGTTGATGGACCCAACCTGACTTCAACCAGGTGTACGTTGATGGACCAACTAGAACCCGACCAGACCTGATATTTATCTGGGTCAAAAAATGTGAGACCAAACCCGGCCCAATTTTTTAATGGGTCCAAAAACTAGAGACCTGGACCAGTTAAAATCAGGTTGAATCCATTGGGCACCCATTGACAGCGCTAATTGTTTTCTGTGGTCATCATGTATGAAGTTCTGAACTGACAAACATACATGCGGCTAAGTTCATCATCACCTTAACCTTTCTCCCATTCGGGTTGTAGATTGGTAAAGGTTTTACATTCAGAGGCCCACCAAACAGCAACCTTTACCCAAGATCTGGAACTGACAATGGCAATGGCCCACAATCATCTGGCAGCAACAAAAGAAAAATCTAGGATGCACTTCTTTTATGATAAAAGACCTCTCCCAATTAGGTTTTACTTTCTCACAAGATCGTGATAGTTGAATGGCATTGTAATCATCTGCATACTTTTAGCACAAATAACATTACCACAAAATGAATAACCTGAATAACATAGACACAGAAACCTTATGCAAGAGACTAAAATAGAATCAAGATATAGATTCATTTCAGTTTACTTTTTTAGCATAAAACTACATATTTCCAAGACAAGATGTCATCTGTTCTATCTACCTGTAGAAGTTCTTCTATTACATCCTCCATGGTAATTACACCCACAACCTCCTCATTGGGCGGAAACTCTGGGAGAGGAGCATTTTCAACATCTAAAATGCAATCTGAACGTCTATGTCGCTTCTTTAACACAGGAGATGCCAAAGGGCGATTACTGAACTGTCGATCTCCATCCTTCCTTATGACGGCAGCATGAGAATCACTGAACTCTGATCTTCCCCCCATGATTTGGTCAACCGAAGCATGGCCCAGACCATCATTTTCTGCAATTGCCACAAGAAATCATTTCTACATTTTTCTGTCTTTTTTTTTTTTTTTTTTGGAAGAGCTAAATATTTTCTACAATTCAAGACAGCAGAACATAGAATCTACAAGGGAATCCCACTGTTGCAATCTCAGGACATGGTAATCTATCATGAATTCATGGTAATTCTTCCAGCTATAAATATCCACATGAGAAAAATAATGAAAACACAGAGCTACTTTCACACTGAGGCATAAGCATCAGAACTAAAGGTGCAACTTTCGGTACGATGACTAAATTATAAGGAAAGGGGGCTACACTCCTAAGTTCACCATCATTTTGAAATTGTGGTGGCTCTTCCACTGTACACTTGTCATCGTTGTATAATCCAGACTGTCCAAATCGCTTAACCAGCTGTGATGAAGCATAAGACTAAAATCATACTGATCAGATGATAGTAAACATCTGATTTTTGTCCTTTGATTTGGACAACTTACTATTTTACTTTTAACAATTCATTTGATAATTAACAATTGGATGGTTATGATTGGCTGATGAGTGTGATATTTGAGATATGCTCTTTCAACAATATGTCCCACAATTTGGATGGTCTGGATTACCATGCACAAGTGACACATGTAAGAAGGATGAGTCACCATCATTTCCAAATGGTGGTGAACTATCATAGGAGTCTAGCCTAAGGAAAAAAATACATAATGAAGAAAGGGTCTAGAAGAAAAGAAAGAAATACAATAAATTAGTAAATTACCAATTTTGTGACATTTGTACTGGACGCATCATATTCCATTACATATTATTATATTATGATTTGTCTGAAGTATGAACCAAGAATTTCAGGATTTGACTTTACTTTCGTCTTTTTTTTTTGAAAGATGAGATTATATTAATCAAAGAAAATGAAACAACACAAAAGGAAAAGAAAGAAAAAAAACAAAAAGAAAACCCAGCACAACAAATGAGATCCCAGAAATCAAACCCCACAACAAAGTTCCCAAAACTCCAAACCCAAACCAAGAAATCAAGGAGCCCACTGCTTGATCCACTGGAGAGTTTTACAAAGGACCCCGCCAGAAGAAGATATTCTGAAAACATTGACTATTCCTTTCAAGCCAGAGGGCCCAACAAGCAGCTACGAAAGCAATCTTCCATCTCGTTTTTCCAAGCTTTCCTCCTCCCCCAACTTCGCAAGAACGAAGGCGGTCATGAATGTGAGCTGGCACAACCAAGGACACACCAGTCTGCCAAAGAACGCCATTCCAGACCAGAGAGGAAAAGGAGCAACGGATGAATGTATGGTCAACAGACTCTGTATCTACTATACACAGGGAGCAGACATTTGGGAGAACAAGGCCCCTCTTCTGAATTTACTATTTTATATGATGGATAAATGAAAAGAAGAGAAAAAATCATTTCATCATTTTACAGTTGAAATAAGTTCAAGCTTGAACCTTAAACTGGAAGGTGCTATGTTTGCAACCTTGATGTTGCAGCCACTGCTTATCAACCCAAAAGTGACAAAACAGAAACAAGAAAATCTGAACTTGAAATATGTTGGTAGAGCCAACACACAAGTTGGGTTGGTACAATATTGGATTCACGGTACAAGGTAATAGATTTGAGCCACAATTAGGAGACTGATCTTAGGTTTGCATTTCGCACTTTAAAAAGCTAGAAAAATGGCAGATAGATAATGAAATGAGATTTAAAGAAAACTCCCAGAAAGCCCATAGAAGAGTGTTTGACAATTTCTGTTGCCAATAAGAAAATGAATACATGTGAGGGCAGTGTCGTATTTATTTGCATATGCATCATCACTTCTTGAGGAGGCATGTCATGTATCGCATAAGCAACTCACTAAAAGATTTTTCACCCACTAGGAAGCCAATGTAGCCATATGATGACCATTGGTAGGAAAGGATAAAAAAATTGAAGGAAATGAAAGTACTAGTTTTGGAAACTACTAATAAGAAATGCTAGCCTGAATGTGAAATTGTTTGACGTCAGATCTTAATGTAATCAAGCAACACAAGAACTATTTAGTGGACACTGCATATATATGCATGTGCAATTGTATGCAGCTGGTGCTTTATTTTATTATATGAGAAAATATGACAGAGAACAGCATCTACAGAGACGAGGTTTTCAGAATCTCTTCTTAGATAGGAACACAGAAAATAGCCAATGAAATTCTAAATTTCCCAGGCAACAAACAGAGGAAAATAATGAAAAATAAAATTGGGCGCCCTACTGAAATCCTATCGAGTCCTCCGTCTACCAATGGGCATGCAAACAATATCTAGTTTTTCTTTTTGCTTTTTATCACCTTGCTTTGAAGTTGTATCAGGTACATCTCTCTGCTTCTCACCATTCAACTTAGTCTCAAGGAGCTTCTCACCATTCAACTTAGTCTCAAGGAGTTTCGCCTCTTTGGTTTTCTTCAGTGCCTCTTTTTTCTCATTGCTATCCTTGATAACAACTGCTATGTGGCTCTGACCCTTCTGAAATTCATTCAGAATATCATATAGAGGCATGTTTTCTGACACCCTGAAGAGTGGAAAGGAAATCAAGAAATGGAAAAAAAAACAATGAGAACAACAAAGTATCAATTTATGGTTACAGATTTAAACTCTTGACTGAGAGAATCTGATGAAGAAAATACAGTTTTATGTGTCACATAGACTTGGACGTTAAATACTTCAATGAGAAATTAGATGCCTTTGATCTTAACTTATGTAATTTAAAGAGGTATTATAACAATAAAATCTCTAATTACAGGTAAAGATATCAAGAAATTCAAGTTCATGACCTTCCTTGATTTGATTACAACAGTAGGCAAAACTTTGTTAGACAGACAACAAAGGCAACCATGAATTGTGCTAACAAGGTTGGAGACATCACAACAAAGGCATTGGAAAGAAATTGCATCATAAAGGAAAACTTTAAAGGATTAATCCTACTGTGACAGTGTCTAATTGAAGTTACCGAGAATTAGTGATGTTGAATGAGGTCACATGCACGTGTTAGTGCTAGCAATCAGCATTTTGTGTCATTTTCAGTGCCTCCAAAAGAAAAAAAGTGCTGATAAACAATCAAGATACAACATGACATTAAAAGTATGATGACATGCTATCTGAGTACTCTCATAGCAGTGAACTACAATTTGTTTCAAAATAAAATAAAATAAAATCTAGCAGCAGAATCCATACGGAAATATTTTCATGAGTTCAGGAGAGCAACCATTGTCAATAGCTGCAGACTGTTGGTCACATTATTTGGCTAATGGCAATTACCCAGACAAATGAATGCAGAATCTCACCATCTACCAGTTGAAGATAATGGCATTCATTAATGGTCAATCTGCTGAATCAATCCCTAATGCTTACAAGCAGCATCTGTTAATGAATATATAGCACATCTGTTTGTATAAAAAAGATTCAAAGGTCTGAAGATTGAAACCCTGAAGTCGTGTTTGAAGGTTAGAGCTTTAGCAACCCATATATACCCTTGGATATCACCGACACACAAGATCCCTTCAGGCTAGAGGATAAACTGTAATGAACATGCCATGCTTTTAAATCCTGGAATAATGATCAAAGCAAAATGTTCATAGCAATATTAACAATAACTAATCAGGTAATCCGCTAAACTATTAGAAGTACTTCATTTTGGAAATCAGTAGTGGCATCCGAATGATGATTAATAATAACACAATACCAAAATGGACCAAGACATGGATGATCTAAGACAAGAGATGCTTGCATTCTTTCGAAGCTAAGACATGGACGAGCTAATTTTCTCACCGAGGGATTTTCCTTATGGTCATTTTTCTTAGAGGGACAGCATCGTTAGGATCAATTGTCAACAGACTTTTTACCTGCAAAAAAATCAATTGACTTCATGATAAGCAAGCACAGAATCAATTTAATAAATTTGCTAGGAACATTCACGTGGAACAAATGTAATGTGGGGAGAGGGAGGAGATGCTAAAGAAGAGAAAAATCACAAGAACTATGAGGGAATAGAGAAAGATTTTACTTTATAGATAACCGCCCAATTCAAGGGCCAATACAAGGAGCAATGTCCTATCAAAACACAAATTTACTAGTCTAAAGTGAGGATTGGTTTGACCAAATTCGTTTTCCCCTTTGCCCCTTATACCCATACGTAGAACCACCCCAAAAGACCCATCAACATCACTCTATTCCCCAAGAAGCATGCCCATTCAATATCACCTTGGAACCACATGAAATTGCATCCAAAGCAAAGTAAAATGAACCTAGAGTTCCACAAAGTCTACCACTAATAAAGTTTCTAATAAATTCTACCACTAATAAATTGACCCATTTTTGTTACTTTCTTCAACAATTTGAGTCATTAAGAAAGTTACTATCCTTCTCTTGGAAAGAGTTTGGAGTACTTTCATCTTTGCATGGTAAAAGAACAATCTCAACGTTGTTAAGCCAGAGGTAGGTGTTCTTGTGGCTGTCATGAATGGCACATCAATCAAAAATTGCCATGGCCTCCCTAGGAGTATATGACACACATCTATAGGAACCACATCACACCATACATTATTTTTATAATTCTTTCCCATTGAAAAAGAGACCAAGCACCTTTGATTAGCTCATACCTCATTCCTGTTCTTGAACCACAAGATGCAATAAAGCCTTGGACATGATTTGATCTTCAACTCAAGCTTGTCCACCATTTCTTGTGAGACAATGTTCTCACAACTTCCGCCATCTGTCACGATCCTGCACACTTTGCCTTAGCCTTGCATATTGTTTTGAACACATTAGATTGAAGCTACCTTCCATCGGGAACTGCTTTTGGAGAATTCATGGCTTTACAAATCACCAAGCTCTCTCCAACTTTGGGCTCGATTTCTTCCTTTTCCATATCATCTTCATCATAAATGGATTCGGAAAGATCATCAAAGACATTTTGATCTTCCTCTTCATCAATGTAGTTCACACAAGCATTAACTCGTCGATCCGGACAATCACTTCCATTTTGACCAACTTGGCCACATTTAAAACAAGTGAAGGGCTGATTTCCATGCCCCCCACCATTGTCCACACGCGTTGAATTTTCAACCGGTTGTAGGAGCCTTTTGAGCATTCATGGTAGTGTTGGCACACCCACCTTTAGCCGTCATACCTCTACCAAGTGAAGGGTAAAGACTACAAACATCCACAAACTTCTTTGAGCCACTACGAGCAAGCTTAGCCTCAACTTTCAAGCCTAATTGATATGCATCATCGACTTTCCACAAGCATTACATCTCACGAATTGCCATACACAATTTACACCCACACCTTGAGACAAGTTGTTACTCACTTTTTCTATGTCATTCTGCATCATAAGCTTGTCAAATTCTCTGGTGGACTCAATCACACTCATCACTTCTAGACAAAGCTTGTTAAATTGAGAGCACGATGTTTAGGCACAATCAATTGGGAGACACTTCTCCTTTAGCCTCAATTTTGTCTTTTCTCATGATTCCTTTCCGAAGGCGCCCCCCTTGAACTTTGTCTCGCCGCCAAAGCATAGGCACAAAATCTTGTTCCAACTAGCCTCACTCAATAGCCTTCCATCGTCTAATAGTCAAAGAATTTCTCAGCGGCACTAATCCAATCAAGAAACTCGTCGGGGTGTAGACTACCATAGAACTTTGAAGCATTGATGGTGGTCTGAAAGAGGATCTATAGCATGAAAGAGCCTCACTTTCGATGGCTCTTCTCATGCAGATCGATGGGCAAATGGGTTCACATCGAACTCATCACCCGAATGATCACGACTATGATCATGCTTGCTACGAGCTTCTTGACATTCTAAAAGCAAAGTTAATTCTTCCTACGAAGTTCGTGAATTTATTCATCCCTAGCATCAACTTCGACACAAAAGCCTCAGCCACAACAGCCGCATCTTGCCACCATCACAATAATTAACGCATTGATGAAGTGCCACCCATGGAGTGAGAGAACAAGCTCCAGTACCAAATAATATGGAGAGGGAGAGAAAATACTAAAGAAGAGAAAATCACAAGAACTATGAGGGAAAAGAGATATTTTACTTCATAGATAAACACTCAATTCAAGAGCCAATACGAGGAGCAATGCTCTATCAAAGCACAAGCTTACTAGTATAAAGTAAGGATTGGATTGATTGAATTCATTTCCCCTTGCCCCTCATATAGAACTACACAAAAAGACCCATTTACATCACTCTAGTCCCCAAGAAGCATGCTCATTCAACACCTACCTCCAAACCACATGAAATTGCATCAAAACCATAAAAATTAAAAGTGAAATGGACCTAGAGCACCACAGTCTCCCACTAATAAAGTTTCTAAGAAAATTCCCTTTTCCCCATGAATCTTTTCCCTTACATACCTAGGAAATACAATGACACTTATTTCTCAACAATTTTTCAAGTGAAGAATGGCTTGACTTTACTTGGAATCTTTAATTTTTTCCCCCACATGTCATTGCCAAATCAGACACATTGCACCCCACCACATGTTGCGCATGTGCCCACTTGTAGCAAAGGTGTGACCCACCATTTTGCTGCATTATTATGTGTAGCACTTTAGTGGACATTTACAAGAGGAATCAATCCCATTTGCATCAGGCTGATGTGAATCAGTTCACATGGATACAATAAAAGGTGGGAAAACAATTCAAGATCAGTGACTAGAAATTCAATCGTACCCACATAACTCACAATCAAAACTCAGATCAACTTCATAATCTAGGCCTAATCCCAACTAATTGGGATCGGCTACATTAATCCTGTTCTACCATTCCACCCTATCAAGGACCATATACTTGGTTAAACTACAGGTCATTATGTCTTTTAAAACTTGGATCAACTTAGTTTTCTTCAAACCCAAAACAACACTATCATTTACTCTAAAAAAATTAATGGATTGCTTGAAAATCGAGAACTACATATTCGATTAAGTACTCAAAAACTTGAGCAATCTGACTGCAGGAAAAAAAGTTTTTGAACTTGTAAAACTCCAACAAAGAACTTCCTTTTCCTCAACACGAAAGTTTCAAACTTAAAATTTTGGTCAAGGTTTCAACAATGGATCAAATAAAAACTCACGCACATCATGCAACCATTTATTAGTCCCCACTTCTAAGGGGTATTAGTCAAGCTTCAATCTCCTCGAAAACAATGTGACTCAAAAGCATGCGTCAAATTCCTTGCCCTTTTGGAGGAACTCCCTGATGAAGTCATAAACTGCCTTGGAATTGAGGACCCAAACAGTTGGTTTAAGAGTATGAGATACATCTCACAGAAGTCACATGAAAAAAAGGAAAACTCAAGGCCTTCTTTCAATAAAGACAAAAACTCCCATTTTCATCTCTCTTGGCAGTCCATGAAGACAAACTTCCATTTTTATTTCTATGCAGGGCAGCTAGAATTGTAAATCAAACAAATCAAATTCTTGTTTATGAATAAACGTTTGCTTACCAGGATGAGTCCAATTATGTTACTTGGATTTCCTATATAAACAGGAACTCTACTATGACCATTTGTCATTATTGAATTCAATGTCTGCCTGGAAAGAGGGGGAAAAAACTTTTAGAAAGAGACGACTAAAATAAATAACAGGACATGACCACATGAGTCTGTCACTCGTTATAGGAAATGAGAAACTCACACATCAAGAGTGCCATCCAGATCAAGAGAAAATGCTTTGGATATGGCGGTCATCGCATCTTTTGCTGTCTTTTCAGTCAATTCGAGGGCTCCAGCAATGATGGTTGTCTCATCGTGTGTTAAATCTCCACCTTTTCCAGCCTATTAAACACAATATAGAAGGCATTATTCCAGAACTAAATTTCAATACAGATGCCAATAATGTCACAGACTCGCGGTAAGTAAAACGTCAACATAAAAGCTTGAGACAAGTCTAACAAAAGGAGTATCATGTCTTAGAAGATACCTTGATAAATTCATTGATCCAAATAAAGAATGATATTAACAGCCAACTTCTAGAACCGAGAAGGCGCAGAAAATAACATTAAACTCATTGATCCAAATAAATAAAAAAATGATCTTAATAGCAGACTTGCAGAACTGAAAAAGCGCAGAAAAGAAGATTAGTGATTTTGAGTAATTCAATTGATCACTGCATTCCAACTTCTACGTGTTCTTCTACAATGACTGAGATAAGCTAAAAAGAACCAGTGCTTGATCAGAGGGCATTTGTCTCATAAAGCCGTAGCAGACAACAAAATTTCATAGACCAGAATGAGCAACAATTTAACTATACTTCAGTATACCATAAATTAAAGACCTTCCAGCAATTTTCCCAAGCCTTTTGTTTTTCAGTTCCAATTACACATGAGTCCAAGGGATAATGCACACATCAAAAAGATCAGCCAAGAGCTATGAGAATACATGTTGCATGCGTTTTGGCCAAATATTGAAATAGAAAATTGCAAATTTTCCCTTTCAGTGGCTAAAACTATGACTAGCATGGAACCTCTCTTCAGAGATTCTAGAGTTAATATTTGTCCAACTTGATACGAAAATACATTTTAAGATGGAAATTGATATGAAGATTTGCAATTATGCCAAGCTTTTCATTCTGAAATAGTGAATTACGGTAGCTCCCTTTAGTCGTGTATGCTGATCGCACGGGGGTGCTTAGAAAAAGGTGTTGGGGAAACTGCAAGTATTTTCTAGAGGTCATAGTATGATGTTATGGAAATGATACATTCTTACTGAAATTGACCTTATCTGCCAAAATATTGAGTGGACCATAATGCCAAGTTGTCCAGCACTGTTTGTCATTTACTTTCATTCTTTTTTTATTTCCAGAGACTTCTTAGCAATATGAAACATAGGGGAGATTGGGAAAGAGCAGCCAAACAGGTGTTGCTGCAATTCTAGGCAATTCTATGTTGAATGCAATACCTCGTTTCCGTGAAAGTCGACAAATGTCTTGAGCTCTGCTCTCCGTAAAAGAACAGCATGCCCCTTCCCCAACAACCAATCAAGCATCTGCACACAATATCAAGGGGGGAAAAAACAAGTCAAAGCCACAGCAATGTTATTTCCAAAACCAGTAAACCATCGCATGCAAATATAGTCCAATCAATGTGAAAGTTATAAAATTTAAAATCTCGGGATACCTCTTTTGCTGAAAAAAAAATGCTTCGATGAAACAACACAACTATACCTTAAACTAAAAGTACACAGAAGACATCTATGGAAGTTGTACCTGACTGATGGAAGGGTAAGAAAAGAAGCAAAATGATAGTACCTTACTGATAGGATAAGCAACTGGGAAAAACAGCAATAGGAGAACACGGACGAGTGGTGCCATTGTTGCCCCTACAGTCATGCCATAGCGAGTGCAAATGGCTTGTGGTAGTATCTGTAATTTACATAAACAAACAAACAAACAAGTTAGTGGGCCTAGCAAAAGTAGGCTGGGTTAAACTATATCCGGAGTTTGATTGTAATCACCTCTCCGAACATGAGTATCAAAGTCACGGATAGCAATATGGCAGCCCAAGGAGGCACGAGCTTGTCCAAGAAAATTGGAAGCGACTACAACAAAGAAGTGAAGAACATCAAACGACATGGTAAAGAAAACAAAAGAATGTTCAGCTAAAGCAAGAACCACAGAGAATTGCATGAATAAGTGAATTCATATATGAAATTACACACCTCCATTGCAAGAGAGTTTCCAATCAAAAGAGTGCATAGCAATAGATGCTGATTTTTCACCACAGGAAATATCTTTGCTGCCAAAAGCAACCATTTGAACTATTAATGAGGATTGTACTTGAATAAATATAATAGCAAAGAAGATTCTGGTACAAAGGAGTATGGAAAACACATAGAAGCTTGGAAATTAACTTTCTTTATTGGTGAAAATGAAGTTAAGGGCCTGTTTGTTTCCCTGATTTCCTCGGTTATGTAGAGGAAATGCGTCATCATTACGATTTTACCATTACCAAACCAAACACAGGAATCGTCGGTCAAATGCAGATGTATTTAATAGACAAGTAAATGAATTTGTAATCATTGTACTTTTTCATATAATTATTGTAAAAATCTTGAATCCAAACAGTGACGTCAATGTAGTTCGCTGATGATTTGACATTAAAGTAATGTAAAAATGCCATCATTATGACTTTACCCCTGACAAACCAAACACAGGAATCAGCGATCAAATGGAAATGTTGCTAGGAGTAAAGTAATTTGTAATCACTACACATCTCCTTTACATTACCGTGGTAATTGGTGAAACAAACAGGCACTAAGGTGAACTTAAACCTTCACAAATAGAGAAAAGCATTACAACGTTCATATATAGAAGCTTTACTAAGTCTCCATGCATGTAGCACTAGCACATGTGTGAGACATTCAAGCCATTCATCATGTTGGCCCCAATGCCAATGAGCCCTGTTCAAAGAATCCCGCAGCTAAATTATGAAGTGGGCAACATACATGAACTGAAGTTTGGACATTGGCCTTTTCTAACCCTGCTTTTATGTTAATTAATATTTTAGGGGTCGTTTGGATGCCTGTTTGGAGCTAACTGTAAATGAGTTACAGGTAAATGGTTTTACAGTCTGTGTTTGGATGCTGAAAAATGCCTGTAAATGATTCATAGGCTGTAAATCATTTACAACTTTCAGCCCCATTTGATTTACAGGTAAAACAACTGTGATTTCATTTACAGGCTCTACATTTACAGCCTAACAGCTATAAATGGAAAGATTGGTTCTCCATTTACAAGACTTAAACAGTTTACAGACTATCCAAACCATGGTATACAAAAATGGTTACATAAGAGCCGTAACAGCCATTACGTAACAGTAACGGCCATAACTGTTACGCGTTATGGGACCGAACGGCCATTACATGAAAAAAAATTGTCCATAAAGCACCCGTAACTGTTACTGACCAGTTGGGCTAAAAGCTCGAGCTGTTAGGGAACGACAGAACAATGTAAATCAGAGGGTTTGCTGATACAATATACTGAATTTTGCAAACCCCGGGACTTGAACACCGGACGTCCTGCTCTGATACCATGTTACTGACTGGTTGCGCTAAAAGCTCGAGCTGTTAGGGAACAACAGAACAATGTATATCAGGGGATTTGCTGACGCCTCCAACAGTAACAGCCCTGCGATGGGCTGTAAGGGCCCCATAACAGTCTCGAAACAGGGTTTTTTTAAAAAAAATAAAAAATAAAAAGGGCTGTATGATAATGGTATTGGTGGTGGCCATTATGGCCACTGTTAGCCGTTATGGAACACCTTAATCCAAACACAGACAATCATTTACAGCTTACAGCCAAACAGGACAACCATTTATAGGCATCCAAACGACGCCTTATTGATGAGTTGACTGGTCTGATTCTTGGGCCAGCTAACATACATGATGGGCTCATCTGATGGAAAGCTTGGATTGGCAGACGTGTGATAGAAATTGTAGACCTTCATAAATAAACGCAAACTAAGGAGTGGTTTGGATACATGTAAGTTTTGAAGTTATCTGTTTGGAGGAAAGTTGAAATCACTTACGGTTTAGTCAGTTTTCGTATTTGGGTAAGCGTATGTATGCGTGTGGTGCAGATGTGTATGTGTGAATAGAAAATTGGGAGTAGCTGGATTGGGCATATATTCACATCGATTATTGAAAATGAAGAAGCAAGAAATCAACGATCATTGGGTAATTACAAAGAAATAAAAAGAAGAAAAAGAGAAATGAAATGAGCGAGAATAGAAATAGAGACCGGCGTGCTTCTGATCTTGAGGACGGCCGGATTTGATGAGGACTTCAAGATCGACAAGTCCAAGAGACATAAGGCCCAGGGTCAGGCCAGCCATCAGACCAGCAAACGATACTAGCCCAACTATCACGACCACGTACAGTGAGAAGGCCGTCCCACAGCATGCCACGTCTGCTCCCATCCTTCCTCTCTCGCCTCTCTTTCCCTTTTTCTTCGCTTCTCTTCTCTTTCTTTCCAGCTCTACTTCAAGCAATCACCCAACCCCAAACCAAATGAGTATATACACTGCTCCTAGTCGCACAGGATCACGTGGACAGCACAATCATTCAATTCGGATTGTCCACTTGGGACGCCGATAGTGTAGGTAGGAACTTTGTGGGGCCCACCTTTATGTAAGTAACGTTATCCACGCCGTCCATCTGTTTTTCCAGATCATTTTAGTTCATGAGCCCAAAATTGAAGCGTATATAAGGATCAAGTGGACCACTCCACAGGTAACAGTGGGGATTATGATGTCCACCGTTGAAAATTTCTTAGGGCCCACAGTAATGTTTATTTGTCATCCAACCTGTTAATAAAGTCATACAGACACGGGTGAAGTGGAAACAATAATATCAGATTGATCCATAATTTCTGTAGCCCCGAAAAGTTTTCAACGGTTGGCATTTGATTCACACGGTTTCCTATGGTGTAGTACACTCGAGCTTCGTATATGGTTCAATTTTGGCCTCATGCCCTAAAATGATTTGTAAAAACGTATGGACGGCATGGATAAAATACATACATCACGATGGGCCCCACAGAGTCTTCGCTACACAATCCTCGTCCGTCCACTTGTCCCACCCTTTTGTCCCAAGCGGTTTTCTCGTAAGCCGCGGAGAAATCTGATGGTTGCGGCCATGACAATAATGGACGGTCAATATTTTATAATGGAAAAATAGACGTGATATATATCTAATCGAACAACTTCTATAATCTATTTTGTGGGGCCCATGTGGATTGTAGGCGACTCTAGCTCCCAAATAACACTTTCATCTCAAGGCCCTAATCTAACCATCCTACCTAGGGCCACCTTGTGGATGGCCGCGATTGTGCAGTCAATCTAATTTTTGCACGGCGACATGAGTTGCCTGGTGGGTCCAGGTTCCAGGGAAAAGTCATAAAGAAACAAAAAGTGACTTTAAATGCAGAGAATAAAACATTAAAAAAAGATATTTTTATTGTAAAATCCCTTAGGAATCAACATTTTACTAAACAATGCCTGAACGGTTAAAAGTTACAATAAAGTGTTTTTCGAGTAGACCCGGTAAAATTCCACATGACCAGCCAACCCGCATGAGACCCGCTCAAAAAAATCAATGTTCACGTTCGGCCTTATCATGTTGGGTCACTAACGGGTTGGCCCATCAAGACCCGTTAAGATAATGGGTCAGGTCAATGTTTCACCTACAAAACTTGTTTAATCCTTTAGTAAGAGTACTTTGATAACGTTCGGCCTTATCATGTTGGGTCACTAACGGGTTGGCCCATCAAGACCCGTTAAGATAATGGGTCAGGTCAATGTTTCACCTACAAAACTTGTTTAATCCTTTAGTAAGAGTACTTTGATAATTATATTTTTTTATGGTGAGAAATTCCTAAGAAGTTAAGATAGTCAATAAGACTCTCTCTCTCTTTCACATATTAACAAGTTTTCTCTATCTTTCTGCCCATGGCTATGTTCCAAAATCTCCGTCAAATCGAGCCCATTTCTCATCTCTCTGCCCATGAAAGCATAGCTCATTTATTTAATGAGTTGGGTTGCGGGTTACCCATTAAATTAACGAATGGGTTTGGGTTTCAAAATTTTGACCCATTAGTTAACGAGTCGAGTTTGGGTGAGAGCATTTTTTGACATGACACGAATATAACAAGGCACGAACTCAGCTCAACATGACCGGTTGCTAGGCTATTTTCAATTAATAAATTTACAAAAATAACCTCATTTAAGTTTTTTTGTTAGAAATGAATGAAAGTTGAAACTTGTAGAGTCCACATGGTATGTGAATGTAGGGTCCATGGTGATCGTACATACCAAAAATTAGGTCAATCAATCATCAAAGGGCTACACTAGAATTTGGATATTTTTAGTGGTGTATATTTTTTTTATGGACGGGCCACCTTATGACTGAATCTGTCATATTTTTTTTTTGCCTTATAATCATGTCGGCATGCATTTGTTGGTTAGATTAGATGTGAAACACATACCACATGAGCTTCACAATTCTAATTCTGGATTCTCTACTTTGTAAAGAAAAAAGAAAATGAAGGTAAAGTGTAATTTCTCTTTTGAAAAGGCTCTTCGAGAAGCATTATGGAGTAAAAATCCAAAAATAAAAATAAAAATTCTCCCTCTCTCCTGCCTTTCCCCTTTGCCTCCTCATGTTGCCAGGTTCTCCGTATTAAAATAGACTTAAATAAGCGGTCAAGTCCTTAATCTAGCTTTTAAAAGCTCAATGGCTCTAAATCTAGCCAGCTTCAAGATGATCATTATCCCTAAGAGAAATAATTAAAAAATAGTAATTTCATGTTCATATTTCTCATTTATTTAATTATTTTTATTTTTTTGTGCTAAGTCTTTATTTCATTTTTCACTACTTTTAAGATTATTAAGGTTTGCTTGAATACATCCTGACATATTGCAATACAATATATTGCGACTTTCACTATTGCTCTAGCTTATCTTTGAATGATTTGGACCGTTTGCTTGATTGGTCTCATTTTATGTGTTGTGTGCCAATAAATAGAAGCTCGGAAGTTATATTACTTCAACCACTCTTCTTGTTTCTTTTTAAGCTGACACACACTCACATTGACACCCACAATGGATACTCGAACCCATGACCTCAGTGTTGACACTCTTGTGAGTCACCCACTTGATTATTTAGCTCTTTGGGTTTAGATGCAGACAACCATCATAACCTTTGTGTAATGAAAGGATAAAATGTTTCATCAAAGAGTTCTTTTGAAGTCCTTCATTCAAAAAGGGTTGTGTTGTGGAAGAAGACCTAAATCCAAAGGCTAAAATCCCAAGATAAGAGTCATCTTATATTTTGTTTGCTGGGATATATTTAGTGCAATGAAAAGCCATTTCAAAATGTTACAATGCAAGAAAAGAGACTTACGGCTTCATCCAACCATGTCAACACTGCCTGTGGGGCCCATTGTGAGAGCAGTTGGGCAGTTGTGTGTATATATGGCATGCAACATGTCCAGCACCGGATTGGCCAAAAATCAGACCGATCTAACCATCATGCAGCCCAATGGAATTTATAACTTTCTGGGTGGCACCTATGTGATGGTTGGATCCGCTTCATCTTGGGGCATTTCCTTTTCTTGGTAGGGAAGGTGGATTCGGTGAGCTGTGACAGTGGGGTCCACCTTGATGTATGTGTAGTATATCCATTCTGTTCATCCATGTTGTCAGCTCATTTTTAGCACACTCATGATACAAATCTCAGGTGGACCACACGTGAGAAACAATAATAATTGATTGCTCACCATTAAAAAATTTATAAAACCCACCATAATATTTATTTGTCATCCAACCTATTGATAGGTCCTACAAACCTCAACGAAGGCAAAACATACCTATTAGCTTTGGACGGGGATTGTGTCTGACCAGATCTGTGTGGGGGGCCCACCTTGATGTATTTGTTTATCAAAGACGTCCATCTTTTTTTAAAGATCATGTTAAGATATGGGCCAGAAAATCCGGCAGATCCAACGGTGTAGTGGACCACACCGGAGATGACTCTTTCATTTAATGAAATTGCATTTAATGCAACCAAGCTTACTATTTGTTGTGATCCACTACACCGTTGGATCTACCGAGTTTTCTGAACCATCCCTTAACATGATCTTTAAAAAGGGATGGATGGATTGGATAAACAGATGCGTCATGGAGGGCCCCCACAGAGATCTGGTCGGACGACCACAAAAGCATTTAATTACCCCTGTTTCCTATGGCGTGGTCCACTTCATTTTGTGTCCCATAACTTAAGACAAGCTGGCAAAACAGATAGACACATAGTTCAAGGTGGGACCCAAGGTGGAACTATTCTAGACGGGTTGGACGCCATGCAAACATTACAGTGGACCCCACAAGACAATTAGTTGTTCCAACTGACTGCGGACCAGTAGTTGCGTGTGAGATGTTCTCATTTCATGGTGGGGGTGGGGGTGGAAAGGCAGGTCTTAAAGTATGTAAAGAGGTGACGGCTGCGGACGAGTGGAGAATCACACCAAAAGGTAGCGTCGCTGCCTAAGGAATAGTTGCAGATTAGGCTTTTATTTGAACTTTAAAGAAGAATCATTTGATCCTGTCCTCGGGTTCTACCACTCGAGCGACTAGTCATCCATACCTTTGTCCTGTTGGGCCCCACAGTTCAAGGACCACACTCCAAAAGCCTTTAGCAACAAGAAATGGTGGGGATCCACACGATGGACTGCTTGGATTCCATGCTTCTGTGACATTTGGCACCTATGATGGTGTATATTAAATGAGGTTTGAGCCCCTGCCAGACCCCATGGTTTCATGAACAGAAATCTTTTCACTACTCTGGCTCAAATTTTTTAAAGATGGCACCTATTCTGGATGGATTATTGCGAGTGAAATCGAAGAGCCCCAACTGGTTGATTAGTGGACATTTAATGACAAATTGACATGAAAAAGAGTTAAATGGTCCACTGTTCAGATCTTGACTCTATACGATTGAGTGGGCTAAATGCATGGAAGTCTTTCTATCACATAGGTGCATTTAGACTCGGTGGCATCCAAATCATCCATCTAGATTGTCCATCAAGCCCAATGACTTTAATGAAATGGTTGATTGATGATAGTTGAAAATATTCAAAACTGGAAGATCCTAAAAGTTCTATAATGACCCACAAAAACAATTAAGGGAGACTGCCGATATTGAAAAAGATTTAAATGACCAAAGGGTTGAAATATTTTAATTTGCAATTTTTATTTGAGGATCTCCACATCACCATGGAGATCGTCAATGTATGAATAGTTTTGATCATTCAAACATGACACCACATCCAACGAATATAGTCCTAATATATCTCTACTACATATGACCACCCCATGGACAATTTTATCTATGCAATTAGCCTATGCAAAGTTGTGAACATTTTGCTTTAGTAGGCATTGGAATTGAATTAGAACATAGAGGGGGATATTTCGGCAATTAGATGCGTACTTAGGAATGCCCAGCCCATATCATGAGCCTGTGAGCACGGCCAATTTTACATGCTCGGGGGATTTTATGGCATTTAAAATTTTAAAGTAGCCGACACATTTGTACTCATTACTTCCTCTCATCTCTCTTGCATGTAGCCCACACCACCCACCCCTCAGTGAGCATTGCGTGTAGCCCACAATCTCTCTCTCTCTCTCTCTCTCTCTCTCTCTCTCTTTGCATGTAGCCCAAAGCCTTGCTTTTTCTCTACATGTAGCCCACACCCTCTCTCTATCTATGGGTATATATAGACTACACCCTGTTACTCTCAATCTCTTTATCTTTCTTTCAATCTTCACATGCATGCATACGCCATACCCACTAATATCTAAGGCAATACATTGGAACACATTGTACCTATCATTTAAAAATAAATCTACTTTTTTTCAGCCATCTCTCCTTCATACCCATGATTTACATTTCTCTTCCTTTACTTGTGTTATGTGTGCCATTTTATTAGTATCCACTAACCAAATGTCAAGATTGCTCAACAAGTTTAATTTCAGCAATGACCTATTTACAATGGATCCACGGATTCTAAGGACTGACAAGGCACAATCATATTAACCATCTAACCCTACTAAGTATTAAATAACACCCCTTTATGTGCATCTTTTAATAGCATACACATTAGTGGCCTTGATCTCATGCAAATTTGTCATGGTATGTGCAAAACATATTTTATTTGGTGCTATAGATGCGTGGTTGTAAATGACACATGTATCTATCATGGTTTACTGTTCATCACATTATAGAAGGGCTAATTGTTGTAGAAAAATACTTGCACACAATTAATTTAGGACAAGCCAAGCTATAAAAAAGAAAAAAAAGATCAAATTAAATAAAAAAAATAAAAGGTACAAAGATTTACGTGGTTCGGCAATATGCTTATGCCTATGAGAGAACAATACTAAGCTTTCTTCTTTATTAAAATAAAATAAATAAAAAATATAAAACTTACCTCTATCTCATTCGTCTTCTGTACAATAACCTCTCACTAAGGAATATCTTATAAGATAATTAAATCTCTATGCATGCTCTCCTTATATAAACAACATCAGAGGAGAGGAGGAGGTGGCAAAGTCCTACACAAACTAGGCCCCACAATGAAATCACAAGAGATGAACTACAATAGGCCTAGATGAATTATGCATGATAGTACATATATACATACAAATGTATGCACAAAGGTAGGGGAGGGATGTCTCCTGTTATGTGCTTACACCCATTTTTAGCATCCTGACGTAGGTCAATAAGAAGATGTCATGTGAAGACACTACGTGTTTGGCATAGTCATAATTGTATTCGCACCCGAGGAAGACTTGCATCTAATTTTCCTTTGGCATTATGCATAATTTTGTTATTATTACGACGGTACCGACTCTTATTGGGCTCCTTAAGGGACGAATCATTGCACGCCACATGGCCACGATTAATGTGCCTATTAAACGAAGGACATGCCTAACATGGTTATAAAGAGATCCACTAGTGATTATATTTTATCTCACAACTAGATATGATCTTATCCGGAAGGTCATCTCTTATAGTCCTTCCAAATTAAGAGATTTTTTCAGATATATCTGGAGAGTCAGCAACAATCCAAAATATTTTAAAGATCTGTGTATCAAGCCAATGTCCAAAGAACCTAATCTTGGATTGGGCCATGATCAGGAGAAATGGACACATCATCCGGGTTGGGTCCGCAACAATGACCGATTCATAATCAAGAGAATGAGAGAGTTCGATGTGACTTAGCCCATCTTTGATTGATATCCGGTGTTAAATCCCACATTTGTCGGGATCTAGGTGATCTACATCAGATTCCCATAGTACTAAGGAATGAAAATCTGAGAGGCAGCCACCGCTGGCATTTTGGAGACCTTCCTGGTTAGGAGTTCCAAGTTTGCCAAAAGAGAAACTTGCACAAATAATCCCGAATAACCCAGAAACCCAATGAGGGGCTTCCACCACCTCGAGAAAGTTATAAAAGAAATATCCGAATGAGAGCTTGAGGCCCTATGCCAAACACATTTATCTACATATCTACTTTACTTTCATGCCTATTTTACGTTTCCTAGCCTAGTTCACTAGTGCTCAGTGGCTCCTTCTACAGTACGTTTATCTTAAGAGTAGATTAAATATCTAGAGCCTTAAGTTGCTAGGTCTCTATGTTCATATGAGTTTTGATTTAGTTGTTCATACACTGGTGATATCCTGCTGATTATCTGCTTCAATCGTCTATTCTGATAGGTCCATTAGGTATTTATTTTTATTTTTTTCGCTTTAATATTATGAGTGCAAAGCAAGACGGTTGTAACATGGTCAATATATTAATAAAGATTGATCGTGTTTATGTTAGTTTCTACTCTGTTATGTGTGAACTTTACTCTGATTAAAGAATACCACGTTAAAGCACTGGTGAAATAAAAAGTCATTGAACCAGCCGATTCTATAATCGCTGGTACATGGCAAAAAGGAACTCATTCGTAAGGGTTAACCTCTTCCCTTGCTCAAATCGTCGGAGTATATCGTGCAGTTATAAATCAGTTGGTGATCGAGATGGCTTTAAGTTTCGATCCAATATCCAATGTGTTTATCTTGACGCAGGGGTATCGACCAATTCAGTTAATCCAGGCCCGTGCAATCATACATACACATGTACTTCCAATCTAGGCCCTCGATCACACAAGTGGCTTTGACTAGCTGAATTGAGAGCAACATTATGTCTGTGCTTATGTAACACTAACATGATTAGTCCATCCATTTTCGGAAGGGCAATGAAGTTCTATCAACCATAGTTTGCCAACTAGGACTCGGCTCAAAACCTTTGTTAATCATCGTTTATGGAACTTGTGACTTGGTGGGCTGATTAGGTGAGTCAAATTTTTATTTATTATTAATCTTATTATAAAATAAATTTAACCGATTTCTCAAAAATTGCACGCTCGCACCTAAAGACTTACACGGCCCATTTTGACTAAGCTAGGTCAATCGAGTCACACTTTGAGTGGGTAAACCAAGCCCAAGTCTTATGTATCCCTACTTCTCCTAATCCAATGTCCAACCCATGATTGGGCCAAGTTGACTTAGCTGAGTCTCAAGTCAACCCACCTAGTTTGCAAACTAGGTTGTCGACTTCCATTGACCTAAAGTCTGATTGTAGCTTTCTAACCATAAGGTTAGGACTCATTTTTTGAGTCGTTTGGATGCCTGTAAATGATTCAAGTGGCAAATGATTTACAGGTGTAAATTATTTACAGCTTGTTATATTTAGTCGTAAGTTGTCAATAATTTATAGGTAAATAATTGTCTGCATTAAATTGTTTAAGTCATTCAAATGGAGAGTTAATCTTTAAAAATATAGCCGTTGGACAGTAAAAGTACAACTTGTAAATGGAATCACAGCAAAAAACTGTAAATTAAATGGGGTTGGAAGTTGTAAATAATTTACAGCCTATGAATCATTTACATACATTATTTTTTTTACATCTAAACACATATTATAAAACTATTTACCTGTAAATTATTTACAGTTAGCCCAGTTTACAGGCATCCAAACCATCCATTAAGCAAATGGTTGCAGTGATGGATTGAAAGTTGCCGCCTTCCCTTAGCCTGTGCAATCACTCCATTAAGGCATTTGCCCTGCCTTTGCTTGCACTCTCACTATATATATGTGTGTGTAAAAGCTCATCAGATGACTCTATTCTTCTTAAAGCTGACCCTCTCTTTTATAGCTATCCATTTACCAAACCATAGATGTGTATGGTTAGTGATTCGTTGGAACCTTTAGAAATCTGTATTGGCCTTGCCAGATGAATTGTATGATCCATTTACAGAAAACAATCTCGATCATCCATTTATGGACCACTCATTTTGGACGCTTACAATCCTCTTATGGTGTGGCGTTTGCTTGTGAGCCCGTAAAGTGTGGCTTGGACCTACTGGACAGCCAATATGATCAATTAATTGAATTGCACGTGTCCCTGCGTTTTGCATTTTTGTCTCTATTTGTATGTCCTCTTGAAGGTCTTAAGTTTTAAGAGAGACCCTTTTTAAGTGATGGCACTTCTCGTGGATATGGATGGTCGGAATTCAGTACTCGTGCTGTGCATTTACATGTGTGTAAGGGGCCAAACCATTTTTTTCAACACAGTCACCAATGTAATGAATATGGCAACAACACAAGTCCATGTCGTCTTCATGGACATGCCCTAGCCCAACTGCATGTGTACACACGTTCTTACATGCATGTTTCACGCGTACGCATCATGACCTTCAAAAGCACCCACTGTGGAAGAATCCGGATCCTCTGTTGGCTGCCAAGTAGGAAAATCTGCTTGGAGGCTTTTCATTGGTCCACATTACACTGCATGACATCAGTGTGATCAGGTTGTACTGAGGATGTGACTAGGTTGTAGACCTATGTGATGATGTAGACCAATAAAAAGGCTCCAAGCAGGGTTTTTCTGCTTGGAGATCCGGACTCACTATGGAAATGGGGTCAGTTTGATTTTCAAATTACAATGCAAATGCCCAAAAGTGTTATAACGTAAATAAAAGGCAGAATATAGTTTGAATGCAAAAATCGTGGGGCCAACAGTGATGTATAGGTCATATTTATGTTGTCCATCCATTCGGCTAGCCCATTTTAGTGCATGAGCCAAAAAATGAGGCAGATCTAAAGCTCAAATGAATGACGCCGCATTAAACAATGATAATTGAATGCTTATCAATGATAATTGCTTGGGGACCACAAAAAATTTGTATCAAGCTGATTTTTATGATCGCCCTTTATTCATATATGTATGATCTTAGGAACGGGTTGGATGACAAATAAACATTAGTGTGGGCCCTATGCAAGTATTGACTTTCAATAGATGATGTCTATTAGGACCATTGTTTTGTGTTGTGTGATCCATTTGAATTATGGATTTGCTTCATTTTTCTACGCATACCTTAAAATGAGCTTGTTCAAAGGATAAACGGCACCGATACAACATATTCATCTTGGTTGGCTCCATATATTTTTTATGCGTGCAGAAACACATGAAATCCATTCAAAATCGATGAAGTTGTTACACTAAAAACCAAACCTGAGTAATAATGCTCTATTTATAGGCTATTTACTTATGAATATGAAAATCAAACAGGCCAAAGTCTTTTCCCAATACGCGTGGCAGGTGTATTGGGAGCTATTGATGTGTGGACGACCCTAGACTTTCAGGGGCCCCACTTCACAATGCACGAGACATAATTTTCATTGGCAAACCATCCTGGAATAACTAGTGGAGTAAGGATTGTGAGGTGGACTGCAGGGAGAAGGCTATGATACCGATCATTTAGAAGGACGTATTTTAGATGGCTTGGATCATTCGGCTGGTGCAGTTCTTGAATCACGACCCTCACAAGATTGGCAATCCCAGCTCACCACCCTCGGTCAGGCACTCAAAGGATGTTAGCTTGGGTAGGTTGGGTTGACAATCAACCTAGCTCAGTCTAACCTCATTATTGTGAAAAAAATACTTGCACACACATATGATTGATAGAGGACAAGCTCAATTATAAAAATAAAATGCCTTAAGATCCTAAATAATATTTAAAAGACCTGGGAATGATGAAACACGTCAAGCTAGACTCTTTAAACCATTGAAATTGTAGCATTCCACCATGGAAGCACTTTGGCCTTTATTTCAGGTAAACCTTTCCAAGACATGGTGGCTACACTCTGATTATTCAGGTAGCCCTTTTCACCTGGCGGCTACACTTTGATCGTTTAAATAACCCTTTTCACAAGTCGCTCCCTTTGGTGACTCAAACATAAGAGCTGATTTGACTATGATACCAAATGTTACGAACCCAACCAATATGCCAAAACTCCTAAGATTGATGGAACGCGTCAAGCTAGGCTCTTTAAACCATTGGAATCATAACAACGTGGTTCAATAGTATGCCTACTTCATGGGGTAGCAACACAAATATATAAAACTCAACTCTTTCACTTCTTTTTTTTCCGAAACTCGCACCCAACACCCGCACACCCTCGCACGCATGCCATAGTGGGAATTCACCACCTATGAGACTCGAACCCCGTACCTCGTATTGAAACTCCTAGGAGTCTACCCTATACTCAACTCTCTCTAACTATTTTACTATATAAGAACTTTCCATTAAAGAATAGTGGAATACCCACTCTCTACATATGCTCTTCTTATATAGACCATGTCACTAAAGAGAGCAATTGACAAATCATATGAGAACCAATATTCACCTACACAATGGGCATGCACATTCACATGAGGGTGTGTGTAAACAGTCTTTCTGTGTGAGAGGAGGAGAGAGAGGACGTTTCCTCTACCACGTCAGCAGCCCAACCCAACCCAACCCTAATTTCTACCCAAACTCCCCCTAGAGTCCTTTAGACCCAGATCAACAAGGTTGAACTTGACCCAAATACATATGAGTCTAACCCGAATATGCTCAAGTTGAATATTCCAACATGAAAACCCAATCCAATTTAAGAATCAATGGATTAGATGTTATATAAACATTACAGCTGGGCCTTTGAAGATTTCAACAGTGGACGTACGTATTTATCCCATGTTTGCCTATAGTGTGGCTCACTTGAGTTTTGAATTAGTATAGTAGATGTCACACGTACATCATGGAGATTCATGCTGTCCACATTGAGATGAGAGGACACGTAGTTGTAAGACGGGCTAATCACCATAGCTGTACTCCAACATCAGTTATAGGAGCCCCATAAATGCCCACTGCCATGTATGTGTGACATTTAATCTGCCCATTAATTTCCTGAGAGGTTGAAAATGAGCCTTAAAACGAGGAGACCGAACCCTCACATGGCTACTAGACGGTGCTTTGTGGGCTCCACCATGATGTATGTGCTTAATTATCCATGCCGTCCATCCATTTTTTCAAATCATTTTTGGTTATTATCTAAAAAATGAGACAAATCCAAATCTCATGTGGATCACACCATAGGAAACAGTGGTGATTAAATGCTCTCCATTAAAAATTTATTGGGAGCCACAAAAGTTTTCAATGAAGCTGATATTTGTGTTTTCCTTTATTAATATCTATACAAATAAATATTATAGTGGGCCTTATGAAGTTTTTAATGGTAGGAGTTCAATCACCATTGTTTTCTTGTGGTGCGGTCCACTTGAGGTTTGGCTATGTTTCATTTTTTGAATCATGGCCTGAGATGATTTGGAAAAATCGATGCACGGTGTGGATAAAACACATATATCATGGTGGGGCCCACATAGCATTGTCCAATAGTTATAATCTGTCTTGTCATTGAAACCTTTTTAATGTCATCCAACCCATTGGTGTAGATATTAGATTCATGCGGGGACGAATCGTGGCTTCCATGGGTTTGCCTCTTTCGAGGGCTTTTACACTTTTTACATATTTGAAATGGGTTTATATATATTGGAATCACCACGAGGCAGTTACCTCCAATTTACAGTCGGCTAGACCATGTAGAAACGTTTAAGAGCCGGAATCCGAATATTCATAATCTTAAGAATGACTCTTTAATCTGTTTCCAGATATTCGGGGTAAGGACTACGATTATAGAGATGGAAGGTGTTAGGCACCCACTTTGCTTGTAATGATGTACGATCTCTACTTCACAGGATTAAATGAATTCTAAGGATTAATTTCGGTTCTTGCACTTTGACGATATGATGTGTGTGAAATGTCATGTTTAATGCACCATCATTGCCCCGTAGTGTCTCGAAACTATATGTATTCATCCCTAACTCACGTACCAAGCTAGCGGAATGACCAGTCAACTTGAGTTTTTTATGGGCAAGTAGAGTTAGACATCGAGTCGAACCGAGTTGAGTTGGGCCTAGCTTGGCTCGGCTCGACCAGCAGACAATCCTAGCTCGAGCTCGGCTCGGCTCGACCATCAAGTTGGAATAGCATACTCGGCTTGGTTCGGTCGAACTTTCGAGCCGATTTTGAGCCTAGAAAAGCAAAAAAATTGAATAGGTCCAGCCCAAAAGTCGGGCCTAAAACAGTTCAGATCCAGGCTCGAAGGTAACCCAGGCCTGTTGATGTTGGGGTAGCCTTCAAACTATGCGTGTGTTGGGTGCTCAGATCAGTTGGGCGACCAGTCTAGCCGAATAGCCCAGATGCACGGTAGGTCTACTGGACAGTTTTTTAGTGCCCAGATCGGTCAGGCGACCGATCTACAGAGGGCTCCGACTGGTTGGGTGACCGGTCGACAGTGAGGCAGGGACGGATGGTTTCCTCTGGACTGTTTTGGTGCACCGGCCGACCGGTCGGAGGTGCTTGCTGATTTCTTACGCAGCTCGTAGTAGTGCGCAAGATGTTTCTATTTAGAGTGTTTTGCCTATTTAAAGGTTGGTAATCTGGATTTAGATATATCCTAAGCTGTCTAAGGTTTCCTAATCATGTTAGGAAGATGGGAGAGAGTTGTGTGAGAGAGAACTTGGGGTTTTCTCTGTTTATTCCTTGCTTGTGGGCTGTCGATCTCTGTAATCTTCTACTATTCATAGTGGATCGCTTTGTGCTGTAGTTTTTTTACCCGTTGATGGGTTTTTTCACGTAAATTCGGATTCTCTTGTGGTGAATGCTTGTGTGTGATTGATTACATCTTGTTTACTTATTTGATTTCGCATTGCTCTACGCATTTCGGCTTTTGCTTCCGCTGTCGGTTTTCCCAACAGTTGACACCTCTTACTGTTGCTTTTATAGACAACTTTCCCTTTTATTCCTTTGTTCACATCCGATGTGGAACTAAAAAACCTCACTTTCCAGCTACTCGGGTCGAGTTAAACTCGAACCAAGTCAACATGAATCGAGCTTCAAGTCGAGCCAAAACGATTTTGGTCCAGCGACTCAATTTTTCTTTGAACCACACTTGCCTAGTTCGACTCGGTTTGAATTCAGCATTGAGTCGAGTTAAATCGAGTTTTTTTGAGTCGAGTCGAGTTAATCGAGCTGGCTTGGCTCGTGTCCAGCTCTATTGGCAGGATCCGAGTAACTCAGTAAGCCTCAAAGCATACATTCAAGCTAACTGGGTGAAATGTTGTGTATGAATGTTATACGTACCAACGAAGGTTTTTAATGGGCAGGATCCGATTCAATCGATAAGCCATAAAACATACACCCCATGTTAATAGTAATGCAAATGTTATACGCTATAAATGGATGAGGTAAGTAGGGGGTTAAGAAGGGAATAAATGTTGCATAAATATTGATGCAAGGTTGAATAAAATTGATTAAATATTAGATGGTTGGATGGTCAGGAATGTTGTAAGGTTGGCTTGAGTGGCTTGGATTGGAAATTAAGTAACTCAAGAGGCTAAGGTTAGGGTTATATTAGACCAGACTAGAGCTAGGCTCACTTTCTCACTCTCACTCTCCTTGGTGGAAGGGTGGCTAGCTAGGTGGTTAAGGGTGAATGCTATCTCTCTCTCACTTGGATGTGTATTGAAGTGGCTTATTATGGATGCTTGAAATGAGAAGGGGAGGGGGCTATTTATAGCCTCCAGCCCTGATATTATTGTAATTACAGGTGGGATTGGGGTCAAAAGTGGTTGAAAGGCTGGGATTTAAGATCGCCACGTGGCATCATTTCCTTGGTTGGATAGCTTGGTAAATGTGTAAATTAGGCCAAGGGAAAGATCGATATAGTAAATGTACGTTTCCACACATTTCGGAGAGGTAAAAAGGAGTAAACCGCTGTGTACACGGGGCCTCCTCCAAGAGAGAGAGAGAGAGAGAGAGAGAGAGGGTGCCACGTGGGTGGCGCCCCCCTCTAGCTGTCCCTCAGTTTTGGCCCGGTGCCTCCCCTCACATGTGGATGCTCTTTCCAACTGTTTCCGTCTGGGCCTGTACTTTAGATTTTAGGTCTTAGGCGTGGGCTTTACCAGGCAAGTCGATTGAGTTGTAGGGGCTGAGTAGGCTAGTTAAGTGAGTTGACTCAATGGGTTAACTTAGAGAGTTGACTCAAGGCTCTCGATTTAAGGGTTTTATGAATGGGACTAGTTGGATTTAAGGGCCAAGTTTGGTTGAGTTGGGATTAGGGTTTAGAACTGGACTATGATTTTGGGCTGAAGTATAGGTTTCGGAATGAAGTTAGGGTTTACATCTTAGGTCACCATCCATCATAGTTGTCTAATCTTAATTAGCTTATTGGCGTAGGGTGGAGTGTACACCGTTGGCAAGGTGATTACGACTTGGGTGAAAGGAAATCACATACAACAGTATAATCCAATACTCCTGTCGGCCCTAATAGGTTTTCAATGGTGGGTTTCCTTTTCTTGTAATGTGGCCCACCTGAATTTTGAATGTGGCTGAATTTTTTGGCTCATGACCTGACGCATCGATTGAACGGAGTGGATCTCAAACAGACACAATAGTGGGCCACACAGATATTTTTGTTACGAGGGCTTCTTGCATCTGATGTTGAAGGAAGTTCGCTTCCGGAGCGGTAGGGTGAAAACAACTGAGCCGAATCATTTCTCCCCATTTTGTAAATGGAGGAATTGTGCGATGCTTGGTCAATCAGGTATATGTCTGCACAGGTGCGGCGCAAATCCATGATCTAGACCGTTGATTTGACGGTTCCTTTTGTCGATAGATTATTCTCATAAAGTATCCCAGATTAAAAGATGCTAGCATCCAACGTTTGCCACCTTTTTTAGCTGTGAGAGAAGGAGAGTGGATTTGTTGGTATATTAATTCTGAACCGTCTATTTGCAGGGAAATAGTAAAAAGAGTGGCTAGGATTCATCAATCAAAGATACATTGAGTCATACTCTACCCACAATGAGAAACATTAGATGAACGGTATGGATCAGCAGGCCAATGTTCCACTTGAGAATAAACAAGGCCCGAGGATAAGAGTATCTATATCCTATGGGCAAGAGTCCAACAATCCTGGGGCGGAACGTGTGGTGGCCCGGACAAGTGCGCAGTGCGCATACCTAATCCGGACAAAGAGCGCATGCACATCTATCAGCCCTTAATCTCTCTCTCTTTCTCTCTCTCCCCCTCCGACTCTGGAGAAAAAGGGCGGGGAGAAGAGAGAGAGAGAGGGAGAGAGAGAGGAAAGAGGCCGTTTTTCGGTTGAGAGGAGAGAGAGAGTAAAGGCGAAGGCATATGTAATAAATGAAAAAAGAGAAAGGATCGTTACTCCCCATTGCATTGCATGCAAGTGGCCTGAAAACGAAGCGCATTCTCGAATAAGGTTCTTCTCAATTGATGGTGGGGAGGGATCTTCTCTCATCATCTGGGACCACTCTCTCTCTCTCTCTCTCTCTCTCTCTCTCTCTCTCTCTTCTTTTGAAATGAAATAGATGTCTGCTACAACGACACTGATTCCAGGAACAGATTCTTCCTATCCCCAGATGCCTATTTAATCCCGATATGTGGATTCCAAACAGGCCCTTGTCTTCTATTCTCTCCCTCTCTCCTCCTTCTCCCTCCCTTTTTAGGTTATATCCAGGCCTTTCTCTTCCCTTCGTCTGCGACGATTGGCTTCTTTCAACTACTAGCACTAGTGCTAGCTCTAGCACTACTAGTAGAAGAAGATCAGCTACTACTGCAGGTTTCTTCACTTGTTCCTTTCTCTTCTTCCCCAATTCTCCCTTCTTTTCGTTGCTTATCTTAACTCCAATGCTTTTACTCTGAGGCTAGATTTTTGCTCTTTTAGGATGTAATTGCATGACATTTCTCATTTTGTTACTCTTTTTAATGTTTTGAGTTTAACATTTTAGTTTCTCTCACTGACTTATATGGTTGTTTCTATTCCAATTCGTGGATTCAAATGGCAGCGAGCTGGTGAATGGTTTCTTTCTTGTTGTTTGCAATGGATTTAACTTCTGGTTATTTCCCATCCTTTAGGCCGTCTGTTTCTGGAAAACAGATTCCTGGTGAAATAGATTATTGGGAAGGCTATTCTTAGCATTCCAGTTTTTTCTGTTTGGATGCTGGGAATGAGTTGTCAGGAGAGGAGAGGAGAGGAGAGGAAAGGCCTTTTTATCATTTTAAAAAATATGACTGTTGGTGAATCATCAGTTTTTGGTAAATCATTTCACACCCTTCCCAGGACCTGAATACGATTTCAGCCCTTCACTAGTGAATTCCATTTCCCAGGGGTTGGATTTCCATCAGTTTCTATGTATATGGTCCAAATGGAAGGAAATGCCTTTTTATTTTTTATAAGAGAGTTGGATTTTAGGTGCCATTGTAGCAAATTTGGGAGGATTGAGTAACCAGATAATCTTGTCAGCAGAGAGATAAAAGGTTTTGAAACTTTTTTTTTTTTCTCTGTCTCAGAGGAATGCTACATGTAGACATATCAAATTTACAGAGCTTAGGTAAGACTAATATTGAATGAGGGTGCAATGAAGCTTACTGGAAGGGATGTGAGTGAGGCAAATACAGCTAATTGTTATTGAAGGTGTTCAATAACAGTGTGGACGAGTCGTCTGTATTTCAAATCCTAGTGATATAACCTCTGCTGGAGTTTGTGGATGCAGATTCAGATCTGCCCTAGTCTCCTATTCTACGATGTTGCTTCTGCTCCCGCCTTTGCTGTTGACGTACATTAATCTTCACCATCTTCTACTCATGTTCTTTATCATTTTTTGGATGCGGATATTGTTGAAAATACAATCCAACTATTTAGCAATGTGCTTTCTTTAATAAATATGTAGGGTGTGCTTGGTTGCACCAAATATCATGAAATTTCATGATTAATCAGTCTACTTTGGTGCAAAATATCATGACGTTTCATGAAATTTGGTGTAACCAAAAACAGCCGTAAATACGTACTGTTCCATTCATGCTTCAATCTTTATAAATGTTTTTCATCCTGCCCCTTCCTTGGTGCTATTGCTTTTTACTGTTTTTAAATGTCACTTGCTTCCTCCCACTTTATGCAACCCAGGCTTGATCTTTTCTTTTCCTTACCACTGAATATACATGTGGAACAATGTAGCGCACTTCATCTGTTGTTCTTTGACTATAGTATGTGTTGGCCTATTTGTTTCTTATCATTGAAGTTGCACAGGTGTTCACAACATTGGCAACTAAGGGATCCATGTCGATGCCATCTAGTTCTTAGTCCTTTTCCATTTATTTTTAAATATCATTTTATGTCTTGGATAAAAAATCTTTAATTGTTGTTGTTCTTTAACTATAGTATGTGTTGACCTCTTTGTTTTTTATCATTGAAGTTGCACAGGTGTTCACAGCATTGGCAATTAAGGGATTCATGTTGATGCCATCTAGTTCTTAGTCCTTTTCTTTTATTTTTAAATATCATTTTATGTCTTGGATGAAAATTCTTTAATTATTGTTGTGCTTAGAAGCTCATTTCGTGCTTGTGAGTATTGATTAATCTTGAATATCCTTATAGGGTAGTTGCCTTTTTATGTGTTATTATTTGGGCTGAGATTATGTGCACTTTGTAACCTAACAGCTAGCATTATATATTTTCAGGCTTTTGAAAATGGATGTATCTCTAAAGAGGAGATGTATATGATTTTAAAAGTACCTTAATGTACCTATTTGATTTTAAAAGTATTCTGAAATGATTTTCAGGTGTCAATCAGTTGCACTCCAGTTATATAATGGATGGACTAGGGGTAGATGGCAAAACATCAGAGATTCAGCAGCCCGTTTGTAACTCTGGCGGTCAGGATCGTGGTGTTTGGTCATCTTCTGAATGGGGCCGTAAAATTGATATGGGAAAACAGATATTTTGCAACAGATCTTTAAATATGAAGAATATTGTTGCAGTTGGGTTTGATATGGATTATACCTTGGCACAATACATGCCTGAAACATTTGAATCGTTAGCATACAATGGCACAGTGAGAAAGCTGGTCTATACTCTAGGCTACCCACCAGAGGTATGTGTACATTTTTATCCAATGTTATTATGCTTTTATGTTCTTTATGCAAGTTCTGCTTGTGGAGGCTGCAAAACTTCTCTGACCAGTTTGCTTTTTTTTTTTTGAAAGATGAATCAAATCTATTAAGGCCAGAACCCAAAAGAAAGGAAATAGAACGGACAAAACAAAAAAAAGGAAAAAAAAACCAGACTAGTTTGCTTTTTGCTTGAACTTTTCAGAATTCGTCCTGGTTCTTTTCTCTAGTGGAACCTTCCCCTGTTTGTGGTTTCTCATCTGTCTAAATGGTTTATAATCACCTTGACAGGCAGTCATATATTGATAATTTCTTGCTTCTAATAACTCTTATTCCTTATCTTTAAAACATTTGCAATAGAATTCATCTATGAAGGGCCTGTTCATTGAATGTTTCTATGCTGCAACCGTGAGGTTGCGGCTTCAATCCTCCTTACCTAGCAAAAAGAGAAAATAGAAGAAAAATACAATCAACTAAAAATCTGCAACAATGACATAATCTTGATGATTTTTGCTTGCCAAAGTGATCCAAAAATATTTTGTATTAATACAAGAAAATTCCTACCGTTTGAGAATGCTCGGCAATGTTGAGGCACCAAAGTTCTTATTTATTCAAGACAGTGCCTGAAGAGTGATTTGAAGAATTAATGGATCTGGGTTCTTGCTGTACAATTAAATAGAAATATAAAATGATATGGGTTTTTATCTCATGGCCTTTTTCACATTCTCTAACTCGAAGTTATTTTAAATGATGTTAGTGTTGACAAAATGTTAAAAATCAGTTTCGGTGTACCTTATCTGTTACCACTGAAACTGGGTCATATCGGTGTACCTTATCTGTTACCACTGAAACTGGGTCATATCTGGTCATTTCTGACCAATACAGGCACATGATTCGTGGATGACCGCTCCATATCTGTTAATATGTATCAGTTGTTGGTCGATAATTGAACCTGGGGTATTGATTGCGAAAGGTCAGATTACTGGTCACTTGATTGATCTGTCCTGATGGGCTGCAAAAGCTGCCTCACATTCGTTTCTTCAGTGTCTTTATGTCCTTCTATTACTGTATTAATAGAAATGTTATATTTCAGAGGTTTTATGACGTAGGATGCCCTAATTATGATGCATGCTCATGAACTCATATAATCCAGCGGAAATAAAAGACAATAATAATATAAAATCTAGCATCAATCATCATGAACTAAGAAAATCATAAGGAGACATGCAATGGAGCGGGCCATTCATCACAACGATGAAGTATGAGATTCAATTATTGCTATGGTTGGATCCGGCGAGGGATGGAACCTCCCGATCTTGCATGGTCTTAATCCAAATACTCAATGTGAATCACTAGTTCGAGGGATCGAGGGATTTCTCGGATTAGGGATTTTGGAATTTGAGAAATAGGGATTTTGGATCAAATCTCAAATCTAGGATTTAGAAGTGATGAGAGAATAGAAATAGAGAAAGAGGAAATAACAAGTTTACCTTAGAAGAAGTTGGAGGGGCACAAGAAGAAAAAAGAAGAATGAGATCAAGGAAGAAGAAGAAGCACCATGAGAGAGGGAGAGAGGAAGGAGGCAACCAAAGGTTTGCTCTTTTTCATTAATCAACAACTAATCTCGTTTTTAGGGCTGACACTCTTAAATAACTAATAAGAAAACATGAAAATACTAAAATACCCTTAAAAATTAAGCAAAAACGGAACTTAAAACAAATTGCTCAAAAGTTCGGGCGCTTGGGCGTCCGAGACGTCCAAAAACGTCCAAAAACCTCCTACACATGTGTCTTCCCAATTTGGGTCTTCAATGTGTCAAATCACATGTGTAGGGTCTTCAATGCTCTTCAATAGTCGCCTAGCCATAAGGAAGATGCTTGTGGTGGGCGCTTTCTTCGTTGGTAGACTTTAAAAGGTCTTATGTCCTCATCAACTTCCCTTGGGTGAGAAAAACTCGACTCTGACGAGTTAAAGCTCTTGTGATGCTCTAGCAAGTTTGGATCAATGCTCTGCAACTCTTCTTCAGTCAACCACGTAGATTCTGACGGTGGTTTGTTCTTCCATTTGACAAAGTATCTTTGAAAACCTCCGTCTCTCGTAGAAACGTTCTCTTCATCCATGATTTCCTCAATCTCTTCTCTGCAAATAATGGGTGGAGGAAGGGGTGGAGTAGGTTGTGAAGAAAACTCAGAGAAAGGACATGAAAGGGACGATGGATCAATGGTAGGATTAGGAGAACTGACTAGATCCTCCATATTAAACGTTGGATTAATGCCCATTTCAGGTGGAAGGTCGATCCGGTATGCGTTGGACCCAACTTTCTGCAATATCTTGAATGGTCCAGCACTACGCGCTTGTAATTTATTAGCGGAACCCTGTGAGAACCGCTTTGGCCTTATCCTCACCATTACAAAGTCTCCTTCCTGAAAATCTTGTGATCTACAATGATTATCAGCTGAAAACTTATAATTATCATTGCTTTGATTAATCCGCTGTCTAATATGTGTATGCAAATCATGGATGTGTCGTGTAAATGCATCGGATGACTTTGAAGACCTTTGGGTGACAGACATAGGTGAAACTAAAGGACTCTGAAAAAGCAACGGACTCGAAATAAACAATCCTATGACCTAGAACTTGAAAAACTGAAACAAAAGGACACTTCTCATGGGTGACACATAATTTCTCATTATAAGTATTATAAACAAGGATGATTTTCAGGTATCCCAACACTCGAGAACACACACTATTAATATCAAGTCTTAAGCAGATCTTGGCATCAGCCATTATGTCCAAAATTTCATCAAGATGCGGGATAGGGACTCTGGCCATCATATCTACCATGAAGTGAATACGTCGCAAGGTGGCATGACACTTGACTAAAGCTTTGTGGACGGCCAGGATATGCCCACATGTGCCCCATATGCCATCGTTTTTTGAAGTGAAAAGGGCAGGCTTGGCACACAAAACAAAACTCCAACTCAAACTTTCCTTATTGAATTTTTCCCGAGAAGTTTATCAAATTGACGCTACATTTCTATATTTTCTGGGGGGTTCACCTAGTATGGAGGAAAGCTTGATAGGACCGACCTAAGGACAAGATCGATTGTGTGCTGAATGTCTTATTTGGGTGAAAATTTATCCCATAAATCATCTGGTGGGATATCACAAGTCATGTGGGTGTTTACCATCATATCCTCACTAGTGTCCTTTTCAAATTCATTTGTCTACATTATGGTAAGAGACTTAGATTGGGACTCTACATCACTTAAGTCACACATGACATCTGGAAGTGGTGCGATCTCAATTTCTTCGACCTTTTCATCACTAGCACACACTTCGTCATTCTCAACAATGATGAGCGATGCCTCAATTTCTTCCATTTCCTCATTACCGACGTTAGGCACGTACTCTTCCACTTCATAAACAACCTGATTGGATTCTTCCAACTGGCCATTCACCAAGGTATTATCTCGCTTCTAAGGAAATATAATTGGTGTTAAACACTCCAATTGTTCATAAGCCGAGATTTCCTTAATGATGCGTTGGACCACTTTACAAGGAGGGGAACATATTGGTTCTGTGTTTGGACGGGAAGGTGGGGTAACTCTCCTTTGAGCTAAAGGGCTTTTGACGATAAGAGATGGGAAGATATTTTTCTTTCAGAAGCTCTTTCATCTCGTCCCATTGTGAGATCGGGGCTCTCCTAACTCTATCAATTCTTCGCTTCAAATCTGCCCAAAACGACTTGGCTTGACCCTCCAATTTACACTTGGCAAACTTCACTCGATGATAATTCGACATATCATACCAATAAAAAAAAAATAGTCCAAGTCTTCAAGCCAATCAAGGAATGTTTGTGGGTTCATGTGACCATTATAGTAGGCCAACTCATCGGAGTTCAGCTTTCCATTGGGTCTTGACGGCCACACGATAACACTTGATGGCCCTGAAGATCTCAAACGCCTATACTCCATTCACTACGGGGAGACTCTACGGACCAGGTGACTCACAATATGAATGCGATGAATTTAAACTGCAATGAACCTGACACTAATTAATTCTACATAATGCGACTCAAATTTGAAACTTTTCTAAATTAGGAAACTTTCTAAAATTGGAAAGTTTCTAAATCTGGAAATTCTCCAAATTAGGAAAGTTTCTAAAATTGGAAACTTTCTTAATCTGGAAATTCTCTAAATTAGGAAACTTTCTAAAATTGGAAACTTTCTAAATCTGGAAATTTCCTAAAACAGACGTAAAAATCAAAACCGTAATTTTTTTTATAACTCGATCTAGACAAAACCATGCAAACCTAATCTCTGATCCCAAATTTGACGTAGGATGCCCTAATTATGATGCATACTCATGAACTCATTTTATCTATATTCTTTAGATTTAGATCCCAAGTAAAACATCATGTAGAATTCAAATCAGGCTTAGTTCATCATCATCAGTGTTGTCGTCTTTGTCATTATCATCGTCGTCATCATCTAAGCTTATCCCAATTAATTGGGGTTGGCTACATGAATCTTATTCTTCCATTCCACTATCAAGGGCTAGACCTACACTTAGACCCTAGGTCATCAAGTCTTTTCTTACTACCTCCATCCACGTCCTCTTGGGGCCTTCCCTTGCCGTTTTAGAGACTTCAACTTGTACAACTCACTCCTAAATGGTGTGATTCTTGGTATCTGTTGCACATGACCAAACTATCTAAGTCTACTTTACCTCATCTTATTACCTATTGGCATAACTGTTAAGTTTCCTCAAATGCATTCATTTCTAATTCAATCCTTCCTCTTCTTGCCACTCATACATCTCGACATCCTCGTTTCAGCTACACTCATCCAACGAACATAATTGCCCAACATTCTCTCCCATAAAGCATGGATGGTCTTATAGCTATCTTATGAATTTCCCTTTCAGTTTGAGTGGTACACAAAGATCACACAAAACTTTAGAGGCACATCTCCATTTCTTCCACCTAGCTTGAATTCTATGGGCAGCATCCTTTTCAACCTCTCCACTCTCTTGAATTATTGACCCAAGGTATCGAAAGTGGTCAATTTGTGAAACTTCTTGGTCAGCAATCTTAACTAATTCCTTATTTTTGCTCTTATTATTACTAAAATTGCACTGCATATACTCTTTTTAGTCCGAGTAATTGTAAATCCTTTAGATTCTAAAGCATCATTCCATAAATCTAGCTTTGTGTTTATGCCCTCCCTCGTTCTGTTAATCATAACTATGTCATTTGCAAACAACATGCACCTTGAGATCTCTTCCTGCAAATGTCTTGTTAACTCGTCCATAACCAATGCGAAAACGCATTGGCTCAATACTGACCCTTGGTGCAAGTCTACAATAATTGGGAATTCACTTGTCTCTCCACTAGTGGTCCTCACAAGGCTTAGTTATTTACACTAATATTGGATGATGGGTTCCTTGCATTTCTTTTGTACTGTTGTGAACTTGAACTTGTATATCATATAATGTTGTTCACAAGTTCCTCCTTCCCCCCCTCTCTATTTTCATGTTCAAATTCAGATTAGCTAATTTTCCGCATGGTATTATATCTTGAAGCAATTTTTATTTTTATTTTGACACATCATTTTGCTGTTATTCAGTTACTGGAATGGTCATTCGATTGGAAATACATGGTCAGGGGTCTAGTTCTTGACAAGAAGAGAGGCAACATCTTAAAGGTTAGGCTTGATTGTCTCTATCATGTCATCTGTCTCTAGCTAATTTTCTTTGAGAGCAATTAAAACCAGTTACAAAGCCTTTCTTATTATTTGTTTCATTGGCCATTAGAGAAAGAATTTTGGAAGTGGCTGAACCTAAAATACACACCATGTTCTTAAAATTGAGTGAAGGCTGCTATCTTATGACCTTTAATCAGGGCTATGAGTACGTGGGTTTTCTACCAGTCATGTTGCCTATCCAAGCGCTGGACAATCGATTGTACTTTGATAAATTGAAGTGTAAGAGCTCAGCATTGTTGTTTGTGAACCATTGCCTTTTGTCTCCTTCACCTTTTCCAAACATACATTGTTTGTGACATTGTTCAGCGTCACTTCTTTTTTTATTAAAGTGAAAAATGGGGAGGATTTTGAAAGTTGTGCCGACATGATTTGTTAGCAGTGATTTTTCATTGTGGCACTGGTCTAGAAAACTTGAAAACCTAGTAGGGTAAAGTTTATTGTGGGAAATGGATATTGAAACAATAGTTTGTTTGCAACTCAACACTGTCACCTCAACCTCAAGAGCTCTTGTAAAGTGACCTAGGGGCATTCATGACTTCATCTTGACTGTGTAAGCAAATGCTTAGAAGTTGGACCGTAGGTCGATCTAGAAAAAGTATGTTTTCTGTGCTTCTTTGGTTCATCTATCATTTGAACATGTTGAACCATTTTAATTATAAATAGAATAAATTGACCTTTGGAAAGTGAAAACCTAAAAATTATAGCTTTTGGATGCATATTCCCATACAAGGGTATCGTGAAACAGCAGGTCTGTCCCTCATTTCTTCAAGGTTGACAATAAGAACTAATGGAACTGTGTGTGTGTGTGTGTGTGTGAGAGAGAGAGAGAGAGAGAGAGAGAGAGAGAGAGAGAGAGAGAGAGAGAGAGAGAGCTGGGATGTTTAGCCCTATCTTATTATAATCATAGGAGAAAAGGTACAATTACGTATATCCCTTATCATGAAGTAAAAACTAAAGAAAGACCAGAGAGCAAATAAGGAAGGAATAAAATAAAGAGAAAAAGGCTAATTCTAAGGCCTATAATACATAACGCGTAGGTGTATGTACCTATGGGCCCAGTGATAGGCCATACGCACATACGCTACACCCCCCCTCAAGTTGAGGCATAGATATCAGTCATTTCCATCTTGGCAAGAACACATCGTCTAGCTTTCATTGTAATAGCTTTTGTGAAGATATTCATCAACTGCTCATAAGACGGAATATATGGAGTGAAAACAACACTTGTAGCAACCTTATCATGAATAAAGTGACAACCAGATTCATCAACTGCTCATAAGACGGAACAAATGGAGTGGAAACAACACCTGCAACAACCTTATCATGAATAAAGTGACAACCAATTTCAATATGTTTTGTACGCTCAGGAAAAACAGGATTAGAGGCAATGCGAATAGTAGATTGATTGTCACAATACAACGGCACAGGGAGTCTTCACAAATGTGTCTCCATTTTCTATCAGAAAATTATGAAGGATCTTCTACAAATTTAACATCCATAGAGAGCATAATAGTTTTTAGTAAGAGGATCACACCATTTATATCTCTTTTGTGAATATCTTAAGAAAATACATTTAATAATCATATCCGACAATTTGTTTATAAGAGGATCAATGTTATCGATATTACATACAACACCCAAAGACATGCAGGTGAATATTAGAGATTGGATAAAAGTCTGAAAAATACCGAATGGATCTTCCAGCAAGAACTTTAGTGGGAAGACGATTGATTAGACAACAGAATGTAAGAACAACATTTGACCAAAAGATTTAGGAACAAAAATTCCAACTAGAAGAGCACGAGTGACTGCTAAAAGATATTCATTCTTCCTTTTAGCCACACCATTTGTTGTGAGGTATATGCATGTGGTCTGAGAGTTACTACCATGCTCTTGAAGATAAGGTATCATAGTATGGGAAATGTATTCTGTTGCATTACCTATGAAGAATACCAATACTCACACTAAATTGATTTTAAACCTAACTATGAAAAGCTTTGAAAATAGAGCTAACCTCATCTTTAGGTTTCATCAAATAAATTCATATCATATGAGATGCATCATCAATAAACGAAACAATATTGAAATATATTAGGAACAATAGGAATTAGACCCCAAACATCTGTATGAACCAAAGAAAAAATTATACTGGAACATTTCTCCATAGGTGAATAGACAGATTTATGGCGTGTGGCTAAAACAAAAGCTAACATCACTAGACTCAACTAACGCTGGTAATAAAGATTGTAATACTAGACTCGAAGGATGACTAAACCGACAATGCCAGAGAAAGAGATAAAGGTCTTCCTTCTGGATACAAAGACACTCACTTGAAGTTTTAAATGAAAAAGGTATAAGCCATCCTTCTCATTTCCGCCACTAAGCAGCTTCTTTGTCTCCAGATATTGGAAACACACACTGATCAGGATAAAAAAGGTTGCACTACAATTCAAGTCCTTGGTTACCTTACTAACTGATAACAAATTAGACCTAATGTTAGGCACCAACAAGATAGATAACAAGTAAAAAGACGGGGAGATAGATATTGTACCATTTTTTTTAGAGATGACAAAACACTTTATTAAGAAAGCTCGCAAAAAAGAGCAAAGAATACAACGTCGAGGTAAAAAAAAAAACAAAAAAGCAGCCTACATGACCTTAGCTTGGCACGCCCAATCCTCTAAAAGACTACCCGGATATCCTTAAAGCAACTCCCATTTCTAGCTCCCTAGATGACCCAAAACACAACCATAATGAGCAGCCGCCAGCTTACTTTCCCCGCCTTCCCGAAGCCTCCACTGTGCCACGTCCAAAGGAGGTCCCCTATTGATTCCGGCATCACCCACTCCGTGTGAAACCTCGATAAAAAGTGAGACCACACCTTTCCAACGAAAGCGCAATGATTGAAAAGATGATCGATGGACTCCTCGCTACCCATACACATCAAGCAAATATTGGGAAGGATCATGGCCCTTTTCTGAAGGTTATCAATAGTCTAAATCCTTTGGCAACAAGCTAACCACACAGAGACTACAACCCAAGGAGGAGCGACATAGAACCAATGATGGAACGGATGAAGAGGGTGACGTCTCGACGACTCCATGATAATGACAAAAAAAAGACTTAACGGAGAATTTCCGGGAAGGACTGAAAGATCACGTGATAGGATCAATCTCTTGGATGTCAACATTGGCATTTTACATGACTACGAGAAGGGCAACATATTCCTCAAACTTTTCTTACGATAGATTCCTCCCGCAAGGAGGGGCCCGGACCACCACTCCACTAATCATGGAGAAGCAATCCGCAACAGCAACGAAGCGATCCGGAGCAAGTCGTGTAATTCTTGGGAATAAAACTTGAAGCGTTGAGTCGCCACATCAAACGTCGACCCAAAAACAAACACGAAGTCCATTCCCAATGACGAAAGAAATACCCTTCCGCACCAAGTGCTTGGTAGCCGCAATCGCTTTCCAAATAGTGGAAGCCCTATACAACGAAGACCCCCTCACGTACCACCCATATCCTGGGTACCGTATTTAGCAGGTACCAATTCCCTCCAAAGTTTTCCTTCGTCCACACTGAATCTCCATTCCTAGCAACACTGTGTTCATCTCCCCAAAAGGTCTAATTCCTGCACCTCCTCTAATAGGTCTGCACACTTCGTCCCACTTAAGAAGATGAAATTTTCTGCCTTCATTTGCGCCCTTCCACAAGAAATCATGCCTCAACTTTTCAAGCCTAGATATCACCGAGATGGGGCATTTGAAAAGAGACGAAGAAAAATGAGCATGTTGGAGGACGCCGTCTTGGCAAGAGTTAAGTGACCTGCCAAGGAGATAAAACGCCTTGCCAGTTAGCCAACCTCCTCTCAATCCTTTCTAACACCTTGTCCCAAAGATGAGTAGCTGACTTCCCGATACAAAGCGGAAGACCAAGATAAGAAGAGGGGAAAACTCCTATCTTGCACAAAAAAAATGCTAGCGAAATTCCGAAGCTCTTCTTCCTCCACATTTATGCTAAGCAATTCCGATTTTGAAACATTCACCTTTAATCTTGAAACCGCCTTGAAGCAAACTGTTAATTTACGAAGATTATCAACTGCCGTCTCCTCTACCTTGCGAAAAAATAAGGTATCATTCACATACAGAAGGTGGGTGATCTGAGGACCGTCACCTGCAACCTTGAAACTCCCGACCAAACCATGATCCGCGCCCCTTTGGAGGATTGTAAAGCTTCTCCTATCACCACAAATAATTAAGGGGATAAAGGATCCCCCTGCCTTAACCCTCTGGAGGATTAAAAAAAAACCTTTAGGAGAGCTGTTGATAAGAATGGAGTAGGACGGGGATTGGACACAAGCCTTGATCCACTCCCTCCACTTCTGATCACAACCTACTCTCTGAAGCATATAATCCAAGAAGCCCCAATCTACATGATGTATGCCTTCTCAATGCTGAGCTTGCAAACTAAGCCACTCTTCTTCTCCCTGTTGGAAGGACTACATTGGACCTATCTGTAAGGATCTTCACTAGAATAGGAGTTAGAATACTATCTACCAATTTCACATGTCCTAAACTTGAATCGGGAGTAAATGAAGAAAAAGAGCCAGATGTCCCTGTATGAAGAGGAGTCTGTAGAGTAGTGGATGTATTACCTGTTTGAACTAAGGAAGTGGATGAGAAGGATTTATTTTGAGTCACATCTCTTAACAAAACATCATACACAAATTTTGAGAGATGAACAACATCACCATCCAATGTAACCATATGTGAAGTTGAGTAAGGAACCGTGTCCCCAACAGTAGTTTGAGAATCTTTACCATTTGAAGCTGCAGAGTTAGCAGCTTGGCTCAGAGGTCTACCATGAAGAACCCAACAATAACCTGCAGTATGTCCTTGTCTACCATAGTGAGTACACAATTGATTGATGCTATGACCACGGCCAATACCATGGCCATGACTGCAACTATCATCTATCCTCCTCTTCCTGACCCTCTACCACAACCTTCATTAGCATTATCAAGGTTTTGAAAACCTATCACTAGAGAGCCAATTTTCAAGCACAGTCGATCCCATAGTAGTGCGACACTTCTCATCACGCAACAATAGTTCATAGACGCTATCAAGTAATGGTAAAGAGGGTGAACGAAGAATCTGGGTGCAGGTTCAAACTCTGTATTAAGGTCTCCCAATAACAAAATAAATTCTTTATTCTCAATGCTCTTTTTATATGCCTCAACATCTATGGAACACACAAAATTAAGATCATCTAGAAATGATAATTCCTGTCACAGACCATGTATCTTGGCATAATAGTTAGACACCGATTGCTCCCATCTTAGATTTTCAATCTCATGATAAATATTATAAATCCGAGCCATATTATTCTGATATGCATACAGTTCATGGGCAGTTTGCCAGATCTCATGAGAAATAGATAAAAAAAAGGCATTCCCTAACTTCTAGTTTCATCAAATTCAGAAGTGAGGACATGACAAGCAAATTATTCGATTTCCAGTATCCATATGACGATCAGACAGTTGGGGTTCTATGATACTGCCATCTATATACCCCAACTTTTGTTTTCCTCCAATAAACATCTTAATGGCTTTCTGAAGGTAATTGCTAGACTTAAGTTTGTGTGGTAATCTGTAAACCAAGATTTTCAGAATGAACAATCAACTATTCCATCTTAGAGTTAACAGGTTCAATTGTTTTAGAAGTCGATGAAGATGCCATATATAATATAAAAAAAAAAATAGTGAGAGAACTAAGGAGAAGAGGAAGGGCCTTATGGCTGGACAAAGAGATCAGAAAAGAATAAAAAAAAAAGCCCAAATGACAATAGCCAACGAACTCTTCTTGCTGCGAACTGGATGTTGAGAATCTAGAGAAAAACGACTTAAAGAAATCTGCCAAATTTGAATGTCCAACAATACCTCTAACCATTTATAAAAAACTACAAATCCTTAAGAAAAATGCTTCAAAGAAAAGGAATTGAATAAGAATTTACAGCAACGTCTTCGACCATACAATAGAAAAATTAGCAAGGGCTTCAACTACATGTCTCAAAGAGGCTTCAAATCTAGCAACACATCAACTGAATCACCAAAAACTTCAACTGATCAGTAAAAGGGCTTCAAATCCAGCAACACATTATTCAAAACCCTAAAAAAAAAAAATTCCAGCCACAAGCCACCCCATTTTCATGAATCACAACAAGTTAAAGGAAAAGGCCTCACAACTCTTCAAACAGAAAAAAAATGAAGGAAAAGAAAAGTGGTGAAGGAAAAAGAAGATAAGAGGAAATAAAAAAGAAAAGAATACGGAGGGAAGGAAGAGAAACACCAAGGGTGGAAGAAAAAGAAGAAAGAGAAAACAAAAAAGAAAAGAAGATTAGGAAGTGAAGGCAGGGAAACACTACTTGTTTAGAAAGATTAGAAGAATAAAACACATAGGGTTAAGAAGAAGAAAAGAAAGAAGGAGAAGAAGAAGAGGAAGGAAAGAGCCCTAGGAGCCATTGGGCTCTGACATGCCATGTCAGAGAGAGAGAGAGAGAGAGAGAGAGAGAGAGAGAGAGAGAACATGGGAGAAACAGAGCACATTGAGCTGGGATGTCCGACCCTATCTTATTTATAATTATAGGAGAAAAGGTACAATTACATGTATGTACTTATTAGAAGGAGAAAGCAAAGAAAGATTAGGGAGCAAAAAGGAAAGCATAAAACAAAGGGAAAAAAGCTCAGACTAGGGCCTATAACACATAAGGCCCAGGTGTATGTACCTGTGAGCCCAATCATAGGCCCAAACACACATACACCTACAAGAACGATGTACAGGTTTGGATATTAATAGCATCTAGCATATGTCAATCTTGAAGTTACTTTCTTCATATGGAGGTGGTCTGGGGATTGGTGAATAATGTTCTTAAAGGATACTTGTTACTTTCTTCATATGGAGGTGGGCTGGGGATTGGTAAATAATGTTCTTAAAGGATACTTGTAATGTGGTTTCAAATGGAAAGACGATGCGTTGCAAGAAATCCAGTGGATGCATTTAGAGAAAGTCATATGAAACGGAATTACCTATTATGTTTTCCCATTGATAGGGATACAATTGAAGGTTCTTCTCTTGATATGGCTATGCCTTAGCTTGGTTTGCCACACTTTTTCCTAATGGAAGAGCGCATATCTTCATTATTTAACTTCAAATGAGATATTATAGTGCATTGCATGCAATCTATACAATAACAAATGGAAAAAGATGATTGTTATGGATGAGTGCACGATATAGAGTATAATCTATAGAAAGTTATGCATTTAGAAGAAGAAATCAACTAATTGCATGAATAAAGATAAATCTACTGGATTTGAAGCCACATTTATATGATAATAAAAGAAAGGATTACGGTGTGGAATCACTCCACCTAAACTCAATAGCATTGTACCAATAGATTGAATCCGATCACGAGAAACAATAAAGAAATAGAATTGCCGTGTTTGCATGGTTAGTTGGGAGAAAAAGAGTTTTGACGATCGATAATTTACAACGGTGGTCCCTAATTTTGCCTAGTATTTGTTTCTTGTGCTGGAGGGATGCGAAGTCCATTGATCACTTATTTATCCACTGCCCGCTTGCTCAGTGAGTTTGGGACTTCATCCTCTCAGCTATGAAGGTGGTGTGGGTGATGCCCAGGTCGGTGGACAAGTTGCTTTGGGCTTGGCAAGGTGCCAAAGGGTTGAAAGGCGGGAAGAAAGCTTGGCGGATGCTCATTATGGCAGTCTTTTGGGTTCTTTGGAAGAAGCGGAACGAGTGTTGCTTTCGGGATAAGCAATCTTCCGTTGACAACTTGATTTGGAAGATCATCGCTTATCCGTTGGATGGATTCTATATGTGTAGTTTGCATTGGATGTTTTTTTCTTTTTCGGGCGTTGTATTCTTTTCCGCGTTTGCGGCTTTCTAATAAATCTGTTCTCTTCTCAAAAAACAAAAAAAAAAAAAAAACAATAAAGAACTCGAAGCCTACTGTAGGAAGCTAAGAAAATAGCATTCTTTCATTCAAAATAGTCATCAACTTCTTCGAAAAAAGAGTCTTTACATGTTTATATGCTCCTTTTTAAAGCAAAAGAAACCCTAATATAGTCCTAACCATGCTCCCATGACTGGGGGTCAGGACCCTTGGCTGAGGTCACCTCGGAGGGTTTTGGTAGGTGTCATAGGGGAGCTATGGTTAGAGATACTGTAGCAGCATTACTAGTCACCCCCCAATATTGTCCTAACCAATCTTTCAACACACACACAAACAATATTTATTTATATTTATATATAGTCCTAACCATGCATCGTTTCCAATCCTAACCATACATTTCATTAGAACATCGAAAATGATGAAAATATCTGTTAATCCTACGCAGCCATACATGCCTTCTGAAAACCGGCCATAACTCACGTAAATGGTACAGGAATCACATAATCTTCGGCTATTTTAAAAGCTAACTCAATATGCTTTTAAGTAGGACTAACTTCATGTCTTTCAGATATGGTTGATACCCGAAAAGTGGGCCATAAAATAAGTGACGAAAAATACAAGGATAAACTTGTTCAACTAACTTTGACTCTTAGGAGTGCATATTCCACAGATCTTGTTATCATGTCTCTCCATGCTTAATACTTTTTACTTCTCTCTTTAACTGATGTCATCAATTAGTATACTTAGCTTAAGATTTGTATGTGTTTTCATACCATAATATTAGTTATATGTACTCCAGTTTCCTTGGTTCTTTTCATAGAGTTATCCATATCTCGGATGATGCTTGTTGGGGCTGTATCGTCAATATCACAACAGTTTCTTAGCTTATCAAACTCGATGCTTTTATAATTGCAAATGTTTTGACTTCCATAGTCCATTCATTTTTAGTTTTCACTCTAGCTATCCAATACTATTTGAAATTACAGGTGTGTTCATTTTACAGATGGATCGGCACAAATATGTAAAAGTAGCCTACCATGGCTTCAGGGAGATGTCTAAAGAAGATAAAATTACAACTTATGGAAACACCTTGTTACGGGATTCATTTGATGAGCCCGACTATGCTCTTATTGATACTCTTTTCTCACTTGCTGAGGCCTTCCTATTTGCTCAGCTTGTTGACTTCAAGGATAGTTATCCTGGGAAAGTTCCTGATGGTGCTGAGTATGTTCATTATCCTCGATGCACTCTTATTTACATACGGCTGTCTACTTGATGTGTAGAGAAGAATGGAATTGTAGCAGTTTTCCTTTCTTCCGATGAATTGCAGGTGATAAGAAAACCAAAGCTTAGTTCATTGACGGCCTAATTTTGGTTGTAGAAGGCGTAGATATAGCCCCAAAATCCATAAGAACTAGATGATTAATTGATTGAATGAGAATTTCCTTTGAAATTTCTTTTATCTTTGGTTCCAGAAGAGGGATTCTTTTTTATTACTTCTAGTGGCTACTAGAAGGTTGTTGGATTAACTCATAAGTCCCTATTTCCATTTTGAGGAAATTCTTTTCTACTTCGGTGGATCTCCATGTGATCAGTGTTCCAAATATCGATGATATTATATTATCAGTATCGTCGGGTCAACAATACTGAAAAAAAAGGTCATCAATACTGAAACTGTTGAAAAATTTCCAAATATCGCCAATATTTTTTATAATATCGGTGATACTTGACGATATTGTCAATATCGGCGATACTTTGAGAAGAATCCCTTTTCATTTTTTTTAATAAAAAAAATGTTATCATGGATTACAATGGAAATCCATGTCTATGCATGATTCTCATGCATTGACATGGATTTATGGCGAAAAAAAAAATAACATTTAAGTGAAAAATGGAGAAACTTGGAAAAATGCTATTTTTTTTTCAATTTATATTGGAAAATGTGTTCTTCACTGTTAATTATACTGGAAATTTTGTATATTAATGAATGTTGGCCAATCTATTGATTGGCCATATATTTATTTTATACAGATTTTTTCAATGACTCATGGTTAGGCTCCTATAAAATGAAAACTTATTATGTGTAGTTGTTTTTTACAATATTTTTATTCCTGCATGTGTAAACATGTGTCTTTTAACATTTCCTAAAGTTTCACTAGAAAAATCCACCTTTTTCCCAACGTTTCGCTAATGTTTCCCTCGGACAATGATATTTTTCTGAGTATCAGTGATATCAGTACATGTTTCTGTATCCCCGGTCAGCTAGACATGTAATGTCACCGATACCATGAACACTATGTGATACACATTGTTCTAGTCTTTATTGGGATTCGGATTCCTCCCTCTTGCTACATTAATAACCTGTACTTTCTTGAAGGCTGATTAACCATGTCATGCCTTGTTGTTGCAGTTGCATACCTCCTTATGATAACTTAATTTTCAGATTGTTCAAAACTATAGTTATGAAATGACCTTCTTTTATTTCTCAAAAGATGATTATCATGATAATTACCAGTTGGAAAAGCTTGACAGCTCATAAGCCTGGAATATCTAAAAAAGGATTTCTGTGAAAAATATTTGTACTGTTTTTTAATTTTTGTCCTTCACCAGACATTCTTACATACACTATGAACTTCAAATTTCTTACATGTGCTTGTTAAAATCTGTTATTGACATAAACTATGCAGGCTTAGGACCAGCGGGTGCATCCTACCAGGCACGGTTTATCTAGATTTTTTTTTGAGAGATAACATGGTTTATCTAGATAAATGAGTATATAGCAAAAATATATTATAATATTTAAATAATATGAGGAAATAATGTTTATGGTTATTTTTCTGAATTCTGTCCGGAACATGCATTTGAGACAATTTTGTGAACGATGAAATATTTTTGTTGCACAGTATTCAATGTTAGTGCAACCCTTTAAACTTGAGCTAGAAGTATCACTAGGAGGCTATTAAACAATATCCATACCATTGTAACTAAATTTAACCTAATGACCATAGTTTCTACATATTGAGAGCAGAAGCCTTTCTAGTCTTTCAACTGGATAGGCATTCTTTATTTGCTTATGCTTTTTTTTTTTTTGGTTTGTCTACTTGAAAAGCATGCTATGTTTCTTTTCTAGGTACCAGATGACATTTTATAAATACTTTCTACCTGCAGTTATAGTCGTATGTATAAAGATGTTCGAGCTGCAGTTGACTTGTGCCATCGTGATGGAACTTTGAAGCAAATGGTTGCAAAGGATCCTAAAAAGTAAGAATTAGGATGCTTTCTCCTTTTTCTTTTTATGAGTAGTTATACATTAAATTGTTGAAGAGTATCTAATTATTAGGTGTTCAATAATCTCAACTCTTTCTCCAATCTCGTAATTTATTTCTTCCTCTTGGAAGTCTTGACCATTTATACTAATATGTATCACCTGCAACCTCATTGTTGCTCCTTTATTAGGTATATTAATGAGGATCTGTCAATTGTACCTATGCTTAAAATGCTCCGAGATTCTGGTCGCGCGATGTTTTTGGTGACAAATAGGTACTAATACTATTGCTATCCATTCCTTTTCACATAAAACACTGTAGTTGAAGCATGGCACTGAAAGAAATGCACTGTGTACTGCTAAAAAAGTACTGTGTTCTTGCTGATATGTTACTATCTTTGGTGGATATACTTTACAAACTATGTCAGAGAGTCACTTTGTTGAGCATGTATGATTTCTAAGTTTCCATGACATTCCAAGAAACATTGAGTAAATTCTCTAATCTCAATAATGAACTTGGTTTCCATATATCTAGTGAAAGTTGTCTCATAATACCCTATGCTACTGGAACTTATAATGAAATCAGATGCATGTTCGGAAGACATTGTCTATTAACTAAGCATAGTAAATTTGATAAAATTTATATTCTTTATATCTTATACCTGAGCTTGCTAGTGGGGGGCTTTTTTCCATTCCATGGTTCAAGATTAACTGGCTTTGGATTCACATTTCTCTAATATGATCCTTCTTTTTATTGCAATGGCTGAGAGAATAAATGAGTACTTTGTTTATCTGTTGCAGCTTGTGGGACTACACAAATGTTGTTATGAATTTCCTATGTGGGGCCCAAAATTTGGATGGCAGTTCTCCTTGCCACTATGATTGGCTTGAGAATTTTGATGTGGTCATCACGGGCAGGTTCTCCTCTTTCTTTGAGCATTTATAACCTGTGAAACAGTATAACGGACCAGTTTGTTTGATATACTTGCTTGATGGATAGGCTTGACATTTCAAAATGATGACAATATTCCTTTTGTCTCTGCTTTCAGTGTTTGGTAGGGCACAACCCTTCTATTGTGTTTGACTGCAGTTTTCTTTCACTTTTATTTACTGTGTGGTGTTTGTCAATGATGGGATCTTAACCTGTCAGATACATCCTGAGAAAGTGTTCCGCATGTGACTTGAGAAATCTTTGTATTGTCTTTTATTTTATGTCTATCCTGCTTCACATCCACTGGATCTAATGTAGTAGTGGCATACATTGTTAGTGGAATTCAATGATTAGTTGAGAAGGGGAAAAAGGCTGTGTTGATTTTTCACAAGAGATCTGTCATCATTATCATCTTAGCCTTCTTCTAGCAATTCATGGGTAGTTTTTAAAAGGCAGATCAGAAACAGTTTTACAGTCTGCTGAGCTCAAGATATCAACCTTACTCTTTTACTGAGGCTGTGGAACCGGCCATGGCTTAGTATGAGTACAATGTACATAGAAATAGGAAAACAGGAAGTAGTTATCCTAATTTTTGATGGGGTTAAAGTTTTTGACTTATGAGCCCCAGTAATTCCATTTATTTTGGGGACAATGATCATGTCCTGGAGGTGGGGGTCCTCAAAGTGAATAAAACTGGTTTTACTTTAAAATCACTTTTTTTTTTAATACCATGTGTTTATACTTGTAGATTGTAATACCATTTAGTTCAATGATGGCCATGAAGATAGAGAACAAAACATTACAATCAGATTGATCCTAGCCATAAAATGCATATAGTTGTGTTTGTATGAACATTTTTTCATCAATCTCCACAGACTAGTCTTTCAGTTCGATACAATATCACTATGTTTATGAATATGGGGCTTTTAACTCTTTAATAATCATTGATGATTAATGTGAATGTCTGCTGTAGCTGGCTCTAGAGCCTAGGTAAAAGAGGAAGGCTGATGTTCAGTTGGCAGTCAATCAATCATTTTAAAGCTGGTCACTCCAATAAAATCGGATTGGATCTGCTCAATCCATTACTTTTTGAGTGGGTGTAGAAACGATTTGGATGGAAGAATGACATACTTTTGTCTCTCTTTTAGCGGTGGGCATTTTGGATAAACCAAACATCTGATTTTTGGGGTTCAAATCCTTTCAGATAAAGTATGTAAAAAGGATCTAACCCCTGAATTAATACCATATGTCGGTATCTTGTGAAAGTCCTCTAGGAGATATTTTATTTACGTTAATAAAACATGTCTACTCAAACCTATGTGTACCTGGGTTCAGAAGGGCAATGCAACTTGGTTGCATGTTAACTTCATTGTACTACCTACTGCTGCTTAAATGATGTTAGATAGAACTAGTGTTTGAAGTATCGGTATCGCTGCAAGTTTCGCTGGCTGGGGATACAGAAACAATATTGATATCGCCGATGATATCGTTGGTAACCGGAAATGTGGGGAAACATGGGAAAAATGGTGGAATTTTTCATTGAAACGTCAGGAGATGCTAAAATACACATATTTGCATATTAGGAATACAAAAATTGCAAGAAGAATGCATGTATAATAAGTTTCCATTTAATGGGGGGCTTAAAAGCATGTGTTGTTGTAAGAAATCAATCCGACCATCCCATCAATCCCATCTATATATCTAACCATCTATCCAACCATCCTACCTTATGTCCAAACATCCATCAATATTTTAGAATATTGAAAATACACAATATTTTGCCAAGAAATCGTCAACAACTGAAAAGGAGATGAAATAATGTGATCTTGATATTGTCCATTTGCATTAATGATTAGGAATGTCAAGCCGTTTGGCGTTTGCTCATTTTGGCAGTGTTTTGGTCTATTTGGGGTGCTAGGAATAGGCATTGTTTCCGGAATGCGGTAGTAGGGGTGTCAGAGGTGATTGCTTGCATCAAAGGCCTTATGAAAGATTGGGTGGCTTATGTTAAGGAAGCCCCAACTGCCGTCCCCTTCGAGTAGTTTGGGTTGTTTTTGTGGGTCTTGTATTTTTTTCTTGCTTTGCGAGCCTTTGAATAAAATTTCAGTTCTCTCTCTCTCTCTCTCTCTCTCTCTCTCTAAAAAAAAAAAAAAAAATCACTGCCTACAACCATGCACCCATAACAAATTGGAAATGGAAAATTTTTAATAAACAGATTTTTGGCGATATTGATACATTGGTGATATTATCGAAATATTGCCAATAAACTAGCAATACAATCGACACCTGGAATTTACATAGTCGAAAATATTGGCAATAAATTAGAGATATCGATACTTTGGTGATACACGCAACACTTGGAATTACATAGTTGAAAATATTGGTGATCCATTGGCGATATCCGATACATTGACAATACTTAGCGATACATCGCCAATACTTGAAATTTCTGATACTACCGGTGTTATCGGTATCGCTTAGCTGGAGATAGAGATAATATTGGGGATATTTCGATAATACTGGAGATACTCCAAACAAAGTGTTCGAAGTATCAATATCGCTACAATTTTCGCTGGCTGGGGATACGGAAACAATATCATTATTGTTGATAATATTGCTGACTCTCAGAAATGCTGGGGAACATGGGGTAAACGGTGGGATTTTTCAATAAAACTTTAGGAGAAGCTAAGATACACATATTTGCATATTTAAGAATTAAATGATAGGGAAAAGACGCATATTTGCACATTTAGGAATCAAATACTAAGTTTCCCTTTGATGAGGCCTAAAAGCATGTATTGTTGACTCAGAGAAAAATTGGGGAGACATGGGGAAAATGGTGGATCCATCCATCGATCCATGCATGCACATACATACATACATACACACATGCATGATCCATCCATCCATGCATGAATGCATGCATGCACACACACATGCACATACACATCCATCCAACCAATCAACCATCCATCCATGCATGCATACATATACACACATACAAACATGCATTTTATCATAACACCATGCGCCCATAAAAAAAAATTGAAATGAAAAATTTTTAATAGACAAATTTTTGGCGATATCGATAGCATTGGAGATATTATCGAAATATCACTAAAACATTGGCGATCCAAGCTAAACTTGGAATTTACACAATAAAAAATCTTGGCGATATCAATACATTGGCGATACAAGAGACACCTGGAATTTACATAGTCGAAATATTAGCGACACATTGGTGATATCGATACATTAGCGAAATTTAGCGATATATCATTGATACCTGGAATTTCTAATACTAATATTATTGGCATTGCTACTGGTGTTATCGGTATCGCCGAGCTGGAGATACGGATAATATTGGGGACATTTTGATAATATCGGGGATACTTCAAACAATAGATATGGCACAACCACATCCATGTCATTTCCCATGATCAGTGTTGTCAAAATCCTATGATTTATGATATGCGATTTTAGTCGAATCTTAAGCAAAATGATTTGAATCCCAACCTTGAATCCCTTTTTATATGAATCCTACGATTCTATGATTTGAATCCTATGATTTATGATTCAAATTTTACTTATTCTCTTCTACTTTAAGCCTTACTTGGCTTTCATTTTATGTTTTTAAATTGGTGGGGGCTTTAAGAATTGTTTATAAAAGGAAAATCATTTTTATTTGTTCTTTATAAGATATTAAATTATATATATTCTCTTCAACATTAAATCATATAGCTTTTTTTTTTTTTTGTGATTTCTTACTTCTTAATTGGTCGAAACACTAAATTGATGGATGACCTACCTGTAATGTTTTTATGGATGGTTATGATCATGGTCCCAATTTACCATCATGTCTACATTATCAAAGGCCACTTTTCCACCATGATTCTACATTCAAGAAAGGTAACAAGAACATAAATTATTAAAGGACCCTTGTATGTTTTTTAAAGGGAAATTTCATGGAAGACAAAAAATGAAGGAATAAGAATCCTTTTAACACTATTATGACCAGTGTTTGCATTATCTCCGATATTATCAAAATATCCCCGATATTATCTCTATTTCTAGCTCAGCGACACCGATAACACTGGTATCGATACTGATAACACTGATAGTATTAAAAATTCTTGATATTGGTGAGGTATCACTAAATATTGCCAATGTATCGATATCGTCAATATTTTCAATTGTGTAAATTTCAAGCGTCGTTTGTGTTGTCAATACATTGATCCCCTCGGTGTATTGCCAATATTTTTTACTGTGTAAATTCCAAGTGTCACTTATATCGTCAATTTATTTGCAGTATTTCGATAATATCACCAATGTATCGATAATATCACCAAAAATCTATATATTTAAAAAATTCCCATTTCATATTTTTTATGGGTGCATGGTTGTATGCAGCACTCAATTTGTTGATGATAACATTGATAATATCACAATATTATCATTATCGCAACATGACAATAACGAGACCACAATCTTTAGCTTCTTTTTTAGTTGTTAACGATTTGTTTGGATATTTCATGTGTTGCCGATATTCTGAAATATCAATGGATGTTTGAATGGAAGTTCAGATTTTGGATGGATGAGATGATTGGACTGACTTCTTACTGTAGCACATGCTTTTAGGCCCCCATTAAATAGAAACCTATTATGTATGCATTCTTTATGCAAATTTTTTATTCCTAAATATATAACTATTGTATTTTATCAACTCCTGAGGTTTCATTGAAAAATTCTACTGTTTTTCCCATTTTCCCCGCATTTCCGGTTATCAACGATATTATCGGCGATATCGATATTGTTTCCGTATCCCTGACTAGCGAAACTTATAGCGATACCGAAACTTCGAACACTGATTATGACATGGTATTACTTGGTGCACATTGATGGCAAAAGGAAGATAGATTAGTTTAAAAAAAAAAAAAAATCTGATTCATTTATATTTTTTTAAAATTTTAAGACAATTTTAAAAAATCTTACGATTTACGATACAATTTGCGATACAATACGATTTAACCCCTACTATGATTTGCGATACGATAACGATTTTGACAACATTGCCCATGATATCTAGTTGTCTTTCTGCTTTGTGTCCTTCAACACCATAGTTAAAGATTTAACTTTTATATATGCTGCTTGCATAAAATACATTGTGCTTACATGTTTAGACTTTAAATTAGGGTTCTTGTCAAAGGCCTTTGTGTGACTCTTAAGATTATTAGGAGATTCAGGTGTCATTGAAGGGTCCTTTATGGCTCAGTTAGGTTTGCCAATTCATCAATTCTTTCCTAATGTTCCAATTATTCAAACAATTAATTGAAATGGGTAAAGAGTTCTTGGGAGTTTAAAATCACTACCCATAAGCTTGAAACAAAAATATTGTTTAATACAGTAATTCATGCCATTGACGCAATAATGTCACACACTGTCCCTGCAGGATGTCTGTGGTTGCATGCCTATGCCATTGTGTTGTAACAGCCCTCTAGTGCGTCAGGTTATATTCAGGAGTGAAATGAAGAGAAGTTTGAGAAGATGCCAACCATTTTGTTGAGGTTGAAAACATTTTGCTAATGGCAAGTTTTACAAAACAGAAGGCTGCCAACACTTGAACAATATTTTAATTGGATAGTCAAACTTAGCGTGATTGGTTACCAGTGTGCAACAGCACACTGTGACTGTTATTCTTGTTGTACCAAAGCTAGTGTGATGCAGGACGTGAAAACGTGCCATGATATGCAAGAAATCAGATTTAGATCACCACAAAATAATTAAACAATATTCGACCTTCCACATCCCACAACAAGGCCAAACCATTCAATAGGGGAATCCATGGAGATCCAAGCCTACACGCAAGTTAGGGCTACCTCCAAAACAAAATAATCAATCTAGTTAATACCAAAACATGTGGAAGCCCTCAAACATGTGTAGGATTGTTCCACTACCAATGAGATTCTCTAACCACAAATTAGGGCAAAATTAGGATTCATTGGGGAAAAGTGAATATTTGGTATCCTAGGGTTAGGGTTTCTGGATTAGAAAGATTTATTGGGTTGGGAATTGAGAACAAATCTAGTCAAGTTGAAGAACATGGCTGATTTGGGGATTTATCAGAAAATAGGAGAAAAATCGGGAAAAATAATAAAAAAATCATATCTTTCAAACTGGGAATCCAAATCAGTTGATTCAAAAGGGGTTTTGGAGTATAAAAAGAGGTCTACCAGATGGAGGAATCAAACCAAGAAGAAGTCGCCTATACGTGGGGCCTGCACATGCGCCGCACGTGCACGGGTGGCTCGCACGTGTGGTGGAAACGGCCACCTCCACCTTGGTCGGCCAGGGGAGATCTCCCAACCCTCCAAGTTTCGTATCGATTCAACTTTCGGTGTGCGCGCAGTGCTCCGCCGGAGGTTGCGGTCCTGCGACGGGCTGAATCTGGAAGATGAACAACTGCTACTAGGATGCTCTTTTGGGTTGGAAAACGTGAAGGGGATGATGATGATGATGGTGGTGGATGAATCGGGATGAGGCTTCACACCTCGGTAGTCTTCCCTTGATGAACAAGGGGGGGCTTCCCACCCTCTTGTGGCTCACGTCTCTACACACAAAGAGGAGAGAAAACAAGTCTTTTTTCTCTATTTCGTGCATCCAAATTCCAGTCCCCTCTCTTGGAGTTTTAAAGAAATCCTAAGAGGGGAGAATGACTAAAGTGTCCCTGCGCCATGTGCGCAAAAAGGTCCAAATAAAAAATAATAAAAACCAAACAACTACTAACCAATCCAATCCGAACATAAAAAACCTAAGCATGAAAAATAATAAAATCCAAAATTCTACGAAGTTCTATGGTGGTGGGCTACGATCATGACATGATGGGCCATGATCGGGTTCACCCTAGACTCTAAGACTCTCAACATTCCTCCCACAAGTTGTCGGTTTTCAATCCACGTTGTCGCCAAGGTAGATCGATGGTGGGATCCTCCTTCTCCTCTCGTACGTGCGTAGTGGAGGTACCTCATGTGTGATGTCCCCATCATTGTGCCACATTTGTAAATAATTTTGTCAGAGAATATCCTGGAACTTGACCATGTTATGTGAGAATGGAGTATGGATCTTAAAACATGAACCTGGGATGCATCTATCATTTTGTTGCCTAGAACTGGAGTATGAATCTTAACTCATGAACCTGGGATGCATCTATCATTTTGTTACCTAAGTGTTTTGAAGCTCTATTCCCAGGCTCACAATGGGTTCTCTTTTGTCACACATCAATGTGTTGGTGGGCAACTAAACCGCTCAATTCACATATAGCTCCATTGTGTGGGATTGTTTTGAATAGGTAAATTTTGTTAACTTACTAGATTGGAAGTGTCCTTGGAGATGACTTCAGTGTGTCTTGTTTGCTAAGCTGTCATCTAATGAAAGAACATAACATTTTTTGGTTCGCATATACAGTATGTTGCTTCCTAGGCTCTTTGATGTTGGCTAGCTTCAACGTTTTCTCTGTGCTGTTCAATTTTACAGCTCAAAGCCGAGTTTTTTCCATGAAGAAAATCGTGCAAACCTATTCGAAGTTGAACCTGAGACCGGGATGCTATTCAATACCGACAATGGCACTCTTCTTCCACAGGCTAGTAGAATCAAATCCCATATGTTTCTGATCCATTCTTTGGATTACTTATTTGCTTTATTTCTATTCCCTTCAATTTTCTTTCTTTTGTTTTGTTCTGCTAAAAGATTGGAAACACATCACCAAGATTGCCATGTAAGGGGGCGAAAAAGGCTTGCAGAGTTTTCCAGGTATTCTATTAGCCACATTTTATGGGATTCACTAGTCAAATGTTCACCTGATTATGAGAAATGCTATGGTTGGCTTCCTTTTAATCAAATACTCTATCAGTAATTTTGGTTCTTTGTTTAGCAATTATCCACTTTTTTTTTTTCCTTCTCTTGTCCAATAAATTCAGTCATCAATGGCTAATGTTAATGTTGTGGAATTTTTATCTTTAGGGTGGGAGTGTTGGTCATCTGCACAAACTGCTTTCAATCGAAGCGAGTTCGCAGGTGCTTCATTGCTTGGTTTATGAGACTGATCTTAGTGTATACGTTGTTGTTTCATTGATTTGAGGCTGTATGTAGGCGTGATTTTATGAATTTAGGCACTCTCCAATGTTGAGCTCTATTTAGTCAGTTGTACCATCTAAGGCAAACCGGGCAACTTCAAGACACCTTTTATTGTTTGAAATTGGTGTGTTTTATGTGCTTTGAGAAACATGATTTTGACAGGAAAGAACCATGATTTTTTTTTTTCTTAATTGCTTTCAGAAATTATTTGTCAACCATCTCCATTATATATAATGCGCACACACACACATAATAGATAGACAGATAGACATACAAACATATCTTCCATACATACATACATATAGACATACAGACACACATCTACCATACATACATACATACAGACAGACACAATCTACCTTACATACATATCTTGATGTGTATCTATCTTACATACACATCTTGATACATATCTACCTTATATAGATACATACACGAGATATCTTAAGGTTTTTTGTTCAGTTAATATTCATAAAGTAATAAATCCCTAAACACTATCTTTATTCACCCTTATACTGTTCGAAGGCCTCATGTGCGACACCTTTTGTTCATTCCCTGCAACTTTCACTGCTTAGGACTTACATTGTCATGGATTATTTTTATGTCAATTTTTTAGAACTCATCAAGAATGCTTATACATATTATGAAAAAGGAGAAACATACATGTTATGCTGTCACCAGTGTTCGAAGTTTTGGTATCGCTACAAGTTTCGCTAGCCGGGGATACGGAAACAATATCGATATCGCCGATAATATCGCTGATAACCGGAAATGCGGGGAAAATGGGAAAAACGGTGGAAATTTTCAGTGAAACCTCAGGAGATGATAAAATACACATATTTGCATATTTAGGAGTAAAAAATTTGCAAAAAGAATGCATACATAATAGGTTTCTATTTAATGGGGGCCTAAAAGCATGTGTTGTTGTAAGAAATCAGTCCAACCATCTCATCCATCCCATCTATCTATCCATCCAATATCTGACCTTACATCCAAACATCCATTGAAGGGTCCCTATATACTACAACACTCCCCCTCAAGCAGAGCCAGAGGCATAGATATCAATCATGCATGGCTTACCTTGAATACATCATCCCATTTTAATTGAAAGGTCCTTAGTGAAGATATCAGTAATTTACTCAGTAGACTGACGAACGGAGTAGATATAATGCTAGTATTAACCTTCTCAAGAATAAAATGACAATCAGTTTAAATATGTTTTGTGCGCTCATGAAAAACGACAAAGCTTTTCAACCAAAAGATTTCACATGTAGTATTTGCCATAGCTCAGTATTTAGCCTCAGGATTGGATCTCGCAACAACAGTTTGCTTCTTAATCTTTCATGTAACAAGATTTCCTCCGAAAAAAATTACAATACCCTGTTGTAGAACGATTTTCATTAAGAAATCCTACTATTTTGTATCGAAATAACCATTAATATTCAAATGATTATGACAACTAGATGGAATGCCATGTCCTAGAGAAGATTTGATATAGCGAAGAATGTGCCGAACAACTTCGAGATGATTAGAGCGAGGAGCATGCATAAATTGATTTACTAGATTGACTGTATGAGATAGGTCAGGAAAAGTAATAGTCAAATATATCAACCGACCAACTAGGTGCTGACACACGCGAGGATCATTAAGAAGCTCCCCATCATCAACCTGAAGCTTTTTATTAAGCTCTAATGGGGAATCAAGAGGTTTGACACCAAGATTAGTAATTGAAGTCAAAAGATCAAGAGCATATTTTCTCTGAGACAACTATACTCTTCTTTGAACAAGAGACTTCAATGTCAAGAAAATATTTTAGCAACCCAAATCTTTGATGTCAAAAATCTTGCTTAGATAGAGCCTCTATTCAGAATTCTCACTAGCATCATCTCCTATAACAATAATGTCATCCACATACATGCGGGCAATGATAATGCCTTGCACACGCCACTTAACAAACACTGACTTGTTTGACTGAGTACGAGTAAATCTAGTTGTCTAACTGGAAACCTTTTGAGTGGCATGATGTGGGTAAGGTTGCCAAAACCTTGGCGATGCTTGCCGTGTTACGTTTAAGTGCTGATTACACTAGATGGTGGAGCCTTGACTTCAGCTCAAATATCATCCAGAATTGTTCTCTGCACTGCAACATAGACTTTCTATCAGTTGTTGCTACTCATTTCTGGTCCATTTGAAATCTTGTAAACCATTTCTCACATTTACACAGGTTTTTCTACTATTAAATCTTCTATATCTTGCCCAGAAAAATCTAATACATTATTGCTTACCTTTTTATAGGTCCTTTATGTTGGAGATCACATTTATGGAGATATTTTGCGCAGCAAAAAAGTATTGGGTATTATTTGCACCATTTTCTAATAATTTGGTACTCCAAATTTGCGTTATTTTATTTGTTTCGAAAAATTTAATGCAGGTGAGTGACGTTAAGCAAGCTGTTTGGGAATGGAAAAGGAGTAACTCACATTAAAGTAGAGCATAAAAATATTAGAAACATGGCGTTGAAAGATTTGCCAGTGTTTCTGGTTTTGTGATATTGGTTTATCTGACTGTGAACGGTATGTCTGAAGAGATACCATTTAGTTTGTCTATGGGGAGAGGGTTAACAATATACTATAGATTTCTAAGGAGATTTGACAATATCTTCTGTACTGATGGACCAAAGATTTAATAGTAGCTTTCATCTATTCATAGGACACTTGTAGACAAGTCCACATTTTTCTATCAACTCAAATTTTGTTGGACAATGATCATAAGAAACTAATTTGGCACGGCTACATAATTTTTTGCTGATCACATTGTGGAGAGTTAACTCTGTCCATTAGAATTAGGTGAACCTACCATATTCGTGTCAAGATACCTGATAAAGCTGCTTTTATTTCTTACTCTTAGCTGTAATTTTAATTTATAGACATTTAAGTCTTTTGTTCATAAGGTGATGGCAATGGAAACACAGCTTGGCTATAAAGCTGAAAGTACTCCAGAAGAATCAACTCTCATTAGCAATGATATTGTAATGGCCCAATCTCTGTATTGTGGGCCTCGTTGACTAAAATTGCTGACCATTATGATTAAAATTAGCAAAACCAAACCTTTCAAGCAAAAGAGTAGAAGCAAGATAGGGTATCTCAAATCATAGTTTGGAAACCAAGCTGGTCACCCTGGGACTCCCTTGGTTAACGGTTCATCTGGGCCAGGTTGTTCCCTGGGTGACTGGGCCAGAAAAACTAGGCCCGGCCTGGTTTCACCATCACTCAGCCTGATTTCCAAGGTCAATTTGGAACTTGGCCTGGTTCCTTGATGCAAGAAAAAAAAAGCAGAAGAGGAAGTAGAAGGAAGAATAATAAAATATATCTGTATTTTATAATGAAATAATAAAATTTTTCTTTATCACCTGGCTGACCACTGATCCTCTGGTTGACCCAGTGACTGACCATGTCACACTAAACCCTAAACTCCGGGTTTGCAAAATATGTGCAGAATGCAACTTTAGAAGGTGCAAGGCTTCAATTATAATTGATTACAGGAGAATCTTCAAAAAGATCTGTTCCGTTATCTTGGCTCCATCACTCAAAATGGAGTACGAAGGTGGTGATTCCAATGGAATCAGAACTGAGAGGATGGAAAAAAAAACCCTGAGAGGATGAAGTGGAGATGTGCCTATATTGATCTATGTGATTTCTGAATACGATGAAACTTGAGGGAAAATTTATGGGACATACTAAACAAGCTATATGCCATATGGGGTGGAGTGTTGAACAATTAAGAGGAACATGGGCTAAGGATGGACATTATAGAGATGGCGATGTTCAGATGGACATGTGGGGAAGGCTAGGAAGGGTAGAAATAATAGTAAAGTCATTTGAAGCAACTTTGGAGTAGTTGCAATCGGCAATAAATGATGGGGGGCCGGTTGAGATGGTTTTGCCATGTGCTGAGAAAACCAAAAACAGCTTGGGTAAGGAAGGAAACTTTGATTAGGGTCAAAGGCCTGTAATAGAATGAGAGGAAGAATTAAATGGACATAGTAATAATATTAAAAAAAAATATCATGGCTTCTTCACTTGCTGAAATAGTTGCAACAAGGCTATGATGATGGAAAAGATGATTTATATTGGTTAGAACAATTTTTGCAGCATGTATACATTTGTTCTCTAGGATTTAACAATTACTTCCATGCATTTCCCCTTTTTCCACATCAGACAAGATCTTGCTTTTGTTCCTACCATTTTATAGACATTCGATTGTGTCGTTTTTTCTTACATGTTCTTTGAAACAGGTTGGAGGACAATGCTTGTTGTTCCAGAGCTTGAAAGGGAGGTAGAGCTTCTTTGGGAATCAAGGGATATACGCAAGGTGTGATAGAAAGATCTTGCTTATATTCTTTAAAAAGAGTCCTAACTAATTGATTATTTAACATTTCAACTAACTTGAACAGCCTGTGCTTTAGGCATTCTTTAGCATTCTCTTTTGAAAATATTGGCTCAATATTGCTCTTCAATTAGTACCAAATGATACATTTAACGTGAAAGTAACAGCATCCAGTGCTCTTGTTGATGGAATGAAAACCAAAGGTTGTTATGCTGTTGAACTTTCATACAAAGTAGTCATTAAGCTGGGTTAGATGAGGGGGGATGGTGGACCCGGTCGTCTTCTTTATGTAAATCTTCTTCAGCGTGGAAAGCGGTAGCTCGTATGAGAATCAAGGTATGGGATGGTGTAGGGTTCTCTTTAGGTAATGGGCGGAAGATCAAGTTTTGGAAGACATCTGGGTGGGGGAACAAAATTTGAGAGAGAGAGATTTCCAATGGTGGCGAGGTTGGCTTTGGGGGAGGGGGTTGTCATAGCTAGTTGCTTCTCGATCCAAGGAGATGTTTGTATTTGGGCTCCGCCATGTAGGAGGAATTTGTATGATGATGAGCTTGAGGAGCTTGTGGGTTTGTTGGCCCTCCTTGATAAGGTAAGGCCGGTCTTATTGGATCCAGACTCCATGGTGTGGTTGAATGATAGTTCCGGAAGATTTTCAGTTAGATCCTTCTATTCGTTCCTAGAAGGAGGCGATATTCTCAGTGAGGTTAGTCCGTCTACAGAGGTCTGGCGCTATGGTGCGCCTTCTAAGGTGGCGGCTTTTGCTTGGCTTGTTGGGCGAAGCAAGGTTCTGATGGTTGATAATCTTAGGAAAAGGAAGATGATCCTTCCGAATGTTTGCGTGATGTGTTATCAAGATGGGGAAATGGTGGATCTCTTTATCCATTGCGACTTTGCAAGAAAGGTGTGGCATAAGTTCTTCAACCTCTTTGGAGTTTCGTGGGTTTCGCCAAGTTCCATCGATCAATTTTTCTATGTGTGGCACGAATGCATGCAAAGGAAAGAGGGTCGGAAAGTGTGGCGTCTTGCTTTGCTAGTGGGTTTATGGTTCTTATGGTTGGAAAGGAATAATAGAACTTTCAGAAACCGATCTGGTCGAGTCGACGTTGTATTCTCCAAAGCTAGAGGGTGCGTTATTATGTGGGCTGTGGCTGCGAAGGTTATAGATCATTTTTCGGTCAACTGGGCAGAGCTATTATAGCTCTTTGGGTGGTTGTATAGCTTTTGTTTTTTCTTTGTATATTTTGGTTTTTGCCTCTTCTTGTAATATATTTCTTTTCTTATCGCTAAAAAAAAATAAAAATAAATAAATAAATAAATTAATTAAGCTATCTTTTCTAATACACGTTAATGAGTTTATATTTGTTGAGATATAGAGTTATGAGAGTCTTTGTGTAATAAAGCATTCTTGAGGGGTGTATATGTAATTTTTTATAATTTTTTAATAATCATAGGTAAAGAGGGCTGATGCCCTAAGTCACTCTACTCTTTTCACTCTCTTATTCTCTCTCCTTCTCTTCTATCTCTCATTACCTTGATCTCTCATCTTTTACCCCTCTTTCATCCTATCTTGATCTCCAAACTCTACTATATCAAGAGAAATTGTGCAAATGGAAAGTGTCCTCAATCTGCAACTTACAAATAAAAAATGGCTTAAATGGTCATTTTGTTCAATTCAATGTGACCCATCCACTAATGCAAATAAAAATTTGTATGGAATCAGTGACTGCTGGATGTGTCTGATTGTGATATTGCTTTCTAGAACCTCTAATTAGGTGTTCGATCCTTCGAGTTGTGATGTAGAGGGAGAACCCCATAATCAAGGGTGCGGTTCGAGCACGTTCTTGTTAGAAAAGGACCGGAAGAAGATCAGGGAAAAGCGACAAAAATTCTGCAGATTTTGGATTCCCGACGCTTATGGACCGTTGTTCTTTGCGATCGATCAGCAGGGCCTGGGCGATCAATCGCAAATTTTCCAGAAATCACAATTTGTCGCTTGACATCTCTGGACACTTTTGGAAGTTGCGATCAATCGACTGATCGGGTCGATCGATCGACGACCGACGCCGAATAGTGTAGTTTTGCGCGGATTTCTCTGTTTTGTTTTCTTTTTGTTAGGACTCTTTCTAATCTCGTAATTAGGGTTTCCCAGGGTTCCTTAGACTATTTAAACTTGTTTAATTTCGTTGTTATGCATTCATTTTGATTTATTTGCAATAAAACTCCAGTTTTTCTATCTCTTTTTTTGTGGATTCGAAGATAGGTCTCGTGGATTTGAGGAAGTCCGGTTGAGGAGTCCTGGAAGCCTTGTGGATTCAAGGTATTTATCCTGTGAGAGAGACGGTGCTCGATCTCACCACGTCTACGCCTAAGTCAAGTTGGCAAGTGGAACTGAGCATACCAAGGAGATTGTGATATTGCCTTCTAGAACCTCTAATTAGGTGTTCAATCCTTTGAGTTGGCAAGAGGAACTGAGCATACCAAGGAGATGAGCGTTTTGGAAGTGGAGGCTTTGCTAAATGGACTGTGAATGTAGAGTTGCTAGTATTGGGGGTTTTAGTGGTTTACTTGACGATATTGGTTCTTGGGTAATTCTTTTGTGCTTTTTGGTGTGCTTCTAAAAAAAAAGGTTCTTGGTTAAATTATTGGATTTAGAGGGTTTTAGAATTGGTTCTTTCCTTTGTAGGAAACATGGTTTATTGATAAATTTGGTTCTTTCTTTTGTAGGAAACATGGTTTATTGATAAATTAAGTATTAAATATATAATAAGTCATGGAGATTAACCAAAGCTCTAATCAAAGGTCAGAAAATACCCGGTACACATCTATTCTTGTAATTATTTGTAATTTTTATTAATATCATCATCATTATATATATCTTTTCTTTAATATATAATGCATATGGAATATTAAGGTTTTTTCTTCAATATATAAATATATAATGTATGTGGAATATTAAGGTTTCTTATCTGTAATTTTTATTAATATCATCATCATTATGTACATCTTTTCTTTTACAATTTTACAAGATATTTGCCTTATAAAAAAATAAAAAAATTACTAGATATTCTAAAAAATTTCTTGATTTTCCCTTATTTTCGTACTTTAATTAAAAAGAAGGAACTATGGAGGTGTTTTGAGAGGCTACCTCATGCCTCGAGGCCTTCGCATTGCCTCGTGGGAAAGTTGAACACCTCATGTCACATCTTCACCTTTTGAAGCAATGGTCAGAATATACGAACAGTGCCCTTGGGCTCACAAATGCCCTCTGCATGTTTTTGCACTGAAAGGTAGGCATCAATCTACCTAAGTGAACAATCAAAATTCGTTTTTCGTATGTTCTGGTTGTAGATTTGTAAATGTTGCATGTGATTATTGGTATGCTAATTTATGTTAGTTGGACACTTGGGCCCGCTTGGATACTACCAAATTAGTTACTTTTTCTACTTACAGCAGTAGATAAGTAACTTATTTCAGATAAGTTTGGTTTATGATTAGTAATAAGTAACTTTTTTACTTGAAAGTACATAATCGCTTCAGCTAATTTTTTTAGCTTTTTAACTTTTTTGGGAAGATGAAAGAGAGAAAAAGCTGATAAGTATGTTGTTTACCAAACATACTTATTCTCTTAATAAGTAGAAACTAAGATAAGCTACTGGTGGCATAAGTAACTTATCTTAAGCAACTTACAATCCAAACGGGCCCTTAGAAATGGTTCTCTTACCCGTTTTTGAAACCATTCTAAATGTGATAGGTTTCTTACCCATTGCATCCCTTGGTAGTGATATTGTAACGTGACCTATGATTTGTCTTAATTTTAGTTTTACTTTCTCTGGCATTTCTCATGTTGATGTACTGCTATATTGAACCATTGGGAATTGATACCAGTTGAAAAGGTATGATTGTCTTGTATGAAAATTTGTTTCTTGGTCTTATTTCATTGTGATTCGCTATCACGCATATCCTCATAGACATGGTGGTAGATGTCTAATGAGTTCAGTTAAATCTTATTTGGTTTACCACTTGTCTGATACCATGGAGTTGTTTTATACAGAAGCTTCGGTTGTTAAGAAAGGAACGTGATCTTGTTGAAGACAAAATACATCATCTTAAGTGGTCTCTGAAGTAAGTGCCATGGAGCTTTCAAATCTATAGTGCATTTTTTTGCAAAGCCTTTTTTTAAAGTAATATTATATGTATTCATTGATTTATAAGTTGAATGAATGAACAGTTTTTTGGAAGGGATTTGAGGCACTTCACAGAACACGGAGTGATGTTGTTATTGGAAAAACTGTTGAGAATCTTACACAGTTAAACCACTAAAATATTTTTGTATGGTACTAGATGAAAGAACTCAACAGCTGTATGAATGCATGCCAGGTCTATACTACGTTCTTGTTGGATATCAGCTTGATATTACATTTATTATTTGCAGCGTTGGTGATACTTTCCAAAGGGAAATGAATAGCAAATAGTAGTTGTTATGTTTATATATATATATATATATATATATATATATATATATATATATATATATATATATATATATATAGCTTATAGCATCTTCTTTTATTAATTTATTTGCATGATGCTGTTTATGATTTTTTTTTTTTTTTATCAAGATACCTTCTATATGAGAGAAGAGATGAACCGGTTCATGTTTCTGCTGTGTAAACTCTTAACTATTTGCTGACGTCCTAACGTAAGCATGGCAGGCCTTTCTTCAATCAGGAGCAAACTAGCTGACACTAAATTGTCTCCTTAATCTTCACAAAGATGCGAGTGGGTTCAAATCTAATGCAGTAAAAATCGAACTAGTAACAAGAATCACCTATGTGTTATTATGTAGCAATATGCTGATAATTTTTGTGTTTATATACTTTTTCATGTTCAAATTTAACAAGGTGACCATATCTTCTATCCTACTGAATAACTTCCGGATAAAGTCTAACACCTTGAAATCTTTCAATCAACCATTGTTTCTTCCTTGCAATGATGATGGTCTGTGTCTTGCGCACCTAGCTCGTGTATGATTATTAGAAATTGTCCTCATATTCTGACATTCTTCTGCAATTTTTTTTCCCTTTCATTGTTACTATATTCTTGTTTTTGAACTCTCTCGTTTCTTGATTCAGATTTGAACACACAGATATTGATGAGAAGCAAAAGTTATCTTCTGAACTCAATCAATTGGAGGTGAGGCCATAGTATTAGTTAAGAATGTAACTTTTTAGTAAGTTGTCTGATCTATGCAAGAAGCAGGTGTGCTTGCAGAAACCTTGTCAAGGGTTTCTTGGATCTCATTAGGGCTGTCAGCAGGCTGGGCCTGGGGTTGGCTTCGGCCCGGGTTTTGAAGTGTTGGGACCGAGCCTATTTAAAATTTTGATTTTGCACAGCCTGAGCCTGGCCCATTGACAACCCTAGATCTCATATGCTTCAAAGCAATTATTGTAGATGTGCATGTTCATATAGTTGTCTCAATGATGATCTAATAAATGAAAGGACATGAAAGAACATTTTATAGGCTTTCTATCTTTTGCATGTCATGACTCTCTTTGTCCAGTTTTTTGTCGTTCTCCATGTAAGAGACTGATGTGGTCTTCCCAGTCCGAGGATTTCTGTCTGTTCGCTGATTGTCTGCAGACTCTAGCTTTGCTCATATTCAAGGTGATTTTCTGATGTAAAACCACTAGGATAACCAACTAACAACTACCAAAATAAACAAAACAAACCACAACAGAATATCCTACCCAAACCAAGAAATCTGTCAAAACGATGAACAAGGTGTGCTCGCGGGCTGGCAGGAATTGCATTTCCACCAGCCAGGGGCCCAAACCTATCAAGAGCTGAGTTCAGGTGGAGATCCCAGCCAAGGAATCCCTTCTCCTCATGGCTTTCATGGCGTAGTTGGCCCCCCAATCTAGGTTGTCCTCATGTGGTCCTCTCTCGATGCTCTAGGTAGAGTAATAATAAGGGATCCACATCACTTTCATAAATGGAAGCATTATCCAACCGCTAAGGAATTACACTTTTCTGGGAAATAGAAGTGATTCTTGCTTTTCGTAGAGAGCATCAGTCATCTTCCTCTTGGTGTGTTATCTGTTTGGTCTTTGTATTCGATCCTCTTGGCTCCCCCAACAGATGTGGGAGTAAGCCACACCTCCTACGCTTGGTCCTATGGTGCCTCTCCTAAGGTCGCTGCGTTTGTTTGGCTGGCTAGTTGTAACAGAAATCTTACAATCGACAACTTGCATAAAAGATCCTTCATCATTCCAAATGGGTGCCCACTATGCCTTCAAGCAGAGGGGTCAGTTGACCATTTGTTCATTCACTGCTCCTCTCGAATTGTTTGGTCTGGTATCTGTAGATCAGCAAACCTCTGTTGGGTGATGCCCATCTCGGTTGAATCTCTTCTCTGAAGCTGGCACATTTATAGCGGTGGTTCTTTCGGCAAGATGAAATGGAGAATTGCTCTGATGGTGATTTTCTGAGCAATTTGGCTAGAAAAGGAATAACCATTGTTTTTGTAATTTGAAGGGGTTCTATTGCTCGTGTTTCTAGCATGGTTGCTTTGTATATCTGGGAGTGGGCTCCCTGAGGGTCTGTCTTTGGTCTTTTCTTCTTTCTTTGGCTTTAATAAAATTTCATCTTTCAAAAAAAAAAAAAAAAGTCTTCCAATTGGCCTCTCAGGTTCTGTACTTCGAAATAATGTTAGCCAGCCAGTAAATGTCTGTGACTCCTGTCTTTGACTATTCAGCTCAGTCCCTATGAATTACCTCCTACTTGTGGATGATTGTGTGAATTAGGAAAGTGCTATTCTTGTATCTGTAACCTCAGGGATGTGTTGACGCAATCAATGCCAGGGTAACCTGCCTAGACATGCCACAGTCCAGCTTCTACTTCCCACAACCATCAACTAGCAATGTCCTCTTCTATGGTATGATTGTTACTGCTGTTAACCGAAAGGGCCTCCAAATGACAATTTAGATATTGTTTACCAAGATTTATTAATAGAAGTTTAATCATGCTACTGGGCACCACTGGTATTAAGTCTGGATAAGTAACACTAAAAACTTCCAAACAAATTTGCGGTGACTTGGTTACACCATTGTCTAATGAGAGGATGTATCCAACGTGTACAAGAATACACCCGGTTCAACATTACGATTTGTGGACATTGTATTCAACATTTCAACCATAGTCTCCTCACCTGGGAACCCAAACTAGCAAAGCATCATGAAAGCTATCAGCAAGCTCTCACCTGCAACGAAGCACGAGCTTGGGTGGTGATACATGTTCTAAGTCGGTAACTTTAGTGATGGGTAATGCCACCACCAATTTATGTGAGCATGCTGGAAGCTCTTGGCCATTGCATCCTAACTTGATCTATGGTTGTGACATGGAAAGAGTGGCCGTGCCTTGATTAGGTACACTTTTTTTTTTTTTTTTTTGGTCTTTCGTCTTTTTTTTCTTCTTATGATATGAATAACAAGCACATTAAAAAAGGTTGATCGATTTGCTTTTTGGGTTGACATGCTTTAAGATCTTTGCAACCTCAGTGGTTTGTGGCAATTCAAAAAGAGGGAAAGTCACCCCAACAACATTGGGTTGAATTCAAGACGACAGGTCTCCACATAAGGCTGAATCCTCTTTCATGCAATTTTCAAGTTAAGAGAGTCCTACACATGTAGGGAAGTCACTATCCAGCTGTTTATAAGAACAGTTTTGCAGTTCTGGTTTCAAGCCTTTTCCCTGTTTCTGTTTGTCTTTACATCATCCAAGATTGAGCTTTTTTGTCTTTGCATCATCCAAGATTGAGCTTTTTTGTCTTTGCATCATACAAGATTGAGCTAGGGTTGTAACATGCAGTGTTTTCAGTATCTTGCGAGATAACTAATATATCCCACGATATATCGGTTATCCCAGCTAGGCGATATGAAACCCAGCTTTAATATCCATTTTCCATGGTATTGTGTGATAGATATCGTGCGATATATCCACACTCCCCCTTTATAAATTCTTAATGTATTGTGTGATGTATTGGTACCGAATGCGATATCGAAAGGGATAAAAGGAAACGAGCGCTGTTTTGTCTCCAAAATCCTCAAAAATTCACAAAAAACGATTTTTTTGGCAAAAAAAAAAAAAAAAAATCTTCCTAGTATATTGCAAAGTGATTTCGACCAGTTCACTCTAGTTTGGTGGAAGAAAATCTTTGAAATTTTTCCGCAATCGCGATTGGCAGCTTCTTGGGGTCGGATTCTAAAAGGTGCGTATTTTTTAGTTTTAATTCCTTTTTATATATATATATATTATAAATAGTGTGAAATAGTAAAAAAATCCAGATTCTTCATGTTTTACATGAAAAATTTATGGATTTGAAGCTTTGATTTCAAGATTTGGGAGAGATGGACTGAGTTGCAGAAAATAGGAGGAAAATTGAAAATTTCCCAATTTTTTCCAAATCAGTTGCAATCTTAGTGTCCAAACACGAAATCAAACATGTATATAATCTGATCTAACATTCTTAGCAATTTGGAGAGTTTTTGGAAAAAAATATTAATTTTTAGTTAAAATAAATAAAAATGTTAAAATATATAGATTTTTTAAAAAAAATTGTCTTTCAAAAAGGTTATTATTTTTCCAATAAATTCGTTATCTTTCAAAAAAGATTTTTTTTTTTTAGAAATCCACTGGTATATTTCTAGTCTTCTACTCTTCTTTTACTTTTGAACGTAATGCTTGTTTTTCCATACATGTCTTACTTTTAGGGCCTGATTGATTGGAGATAAATGAAAGCAAAAAATGAAAGTAAATTATGGTAAAAGAATAATGCTGATTTTTACCACTAGTTTGATAGAGAGATGGAATTCCACCTCGAAAATGATGCAAATTTCAACCTCTTTTCAAAGCAAAACTTTGTGGGCCCCACCATGATGTATGTGTTATATCCACACCGCTCATTCATCCTTTCAAATTATTTTAGGACATGAGTACAAAAATGAGACAAATCAAAAGATCAAGTAGACTGCACCATGGATAACAATAGGTTCAAAGGTTGCCATAATTATTCTTATTGTGGGCCACTTGAGCTTTAGATATCTGCCTCATTTTTGAACTTATATGCTAAAATGATTTAGAAAAATGAATGGGCGGCGTGGATATAACACATATCATGGTGGGGCCCACATGATTTTGGTACATAGCACGGTACCCAATCTAAGACTTTTTGGGACAACGTGCATTTCCAAGGAAATATAGAATTAAGTAATCATTACTTATTTACCATCAATTACTTTCATTTCTCAGCTATCGAACGGGCCCTATGCAAAGGAAACCTATTATCTGAACTTGTTTTTTGTGATTTTTATTTTAATTTTATTTCTAAGCGTGTATTGGTGTCTTTTTTAACAATCCCTCAAGTTTCACTGAAAAACTTGTCCAATTTCCCAATGTTTCCCCATGTTTCCTAATAACAATGATAAACTACGCGATACGAGTACGACTGATATATACCGTGCAACAACCGATATGTATCCATATCCCAAGGGTGCAATACATTACATGATAAAGATACAAAAAACATTGGTACCATGGACAGAGTGGCCGTGCCTTGATTACTAACACTTCTTTTCTTATGAATAAACAATAATTTCATTAAAAATAGTTGATCGATTTCTCTTACTTATTAACATTCATGCCTGCAAGGTTTTGGGAGTCTGCTTAAGATATTTGCAATCTCAGTCGTGTGTGAATAGGGCAAGTTACCTCACGGGCATTGGGGTGAATTTAGGAGGGCAGGTCTGCCCAGAAAGCTGCGCCTTCTTTTATGTGATTTTCAATTTCAGAGGACCTGGTAAGAGTCTCCCACATACAAATAGGGAAGTCACTATCCTGAAATCTTTTATCCAAAAAAAAAGAGTCACTATCCAGCTGTTCGTGAGAATAGTCATGTGGTTCTGCCTGCAAGCCTTTGACTTGTCTCCGTGTTTTATTTGCATCATCATTAAGAAAAATCTTATACATCACGTATATTTATTTTGCATCAAATTTGTATATTGATTGACATTCCCAATGGCCCAAGATCTTGTTGCAGTCAATAGTATGTCGCTGCATTATATTTTAGGTAACTTTATAATTATGCGTGTTTGAAATGGATTCATGTTACCATGAGATTTGATGTTTACAACTAACCAATTATGCTATGAAGTCATAAATACTCTTAATTGACAAGTGTGCATGCTGTAGTGTCACATTTCTGTAAATTCCACTTGAATTTCTTATTAATGGATTTGTTGCAACTCAACTTCAAATTATGATTGATTATTTATTTTGTTTCATTTATATTTCTGAATGTTAGTCTCAAAGAGATCGAGTTCGTTCTCTTCACCAACAGGCTCAGCGGGAGTGTCACCAAAAGGTAACTCCCGTCATAGGAACCATGCAATTCTCTTGGATCAAATACAAGTGTTTAATTGCTCTAACCTTGCAGTTGAATTTCACTATAAAGATGGTAAGTTAGGTTGGCCCCTTAATGTTATTTTGCTTGTGAAGCAGAGGTTATGTATTGTTGAATGGATAAGCTGTCTTTCATTTTGTTCCATATTCACCTTTCATTAACTGCATTCATTCTATTTGGTTTACTGCATACATATTGTCCATAAAAAGCATGTTATTACTTTACATTATTTATATGTTCCCTGTGGAAAAAAATGTAGTGGATCAGCTCATCTTAGCTGAATGGATGTGATCCAACCCCTTAGGCACACTGTCTTTCTATCTTGAGCAAACTAGAGATACCACACTAGCATAGAGCTAAGACATGAGTATCTCTGGATAAAGCGCAGAAAGAAATTATCAGTTCAAAGCAAAATAGCATAGGGCAGGCCAACATGCTGTTGTTACACCAAAAGAAAACTCTATTACATGCAGTGTACGTGCATGCGTGCATGCTCTATCTCTTCAAGTTCTCAGTCTAGTTAGATTATAATGCAACTTGCTAACTTCTCATTTCTAAATCATATATTTATCTTGTGGTCTGTTATAGTTTCACAAGGTCTGGGGACAACTCATGAAGACTGGCTACCAAAACTCTCGCTTCGCACATCAGGTCTGATTTCCCTCTTATTAGTAGAATCAAATGTTATAAAAATTCACTGATTGACTTGGTTGAATCAATTTGGTATCCAGATCGAGTTTTCTTGTTTTATTTCAGGAAATTAACATGGAATGTAGGGTAAAGTTGTATTGTTGCTGAATTTGATTGTTGAACCATCATTCTTTTGTGAAAGAAACACTCACAATAATCATGTTTGCTTGTGTAGGTTGAGAGGTTTGCATGTCTGTACACTAGCCAAGTGACTAACTTGGGCTTATACTCCCCTAACAAATACTACAGAACAAGCGAAGATTTCATGCCCCATGAATTCGATATTCTTGGTCTGTGAGGAACCTATATGGGCCTATTCCTAAATCTCTTTTGAGTACTTGGATGGTCAAGATGGATCTGCATGTTTGGCACAGAAGGCAGTTCCTGAATCTTTTAAGTAATGTGTTTGCAACAGGTGGGCCATTGGAAGGGGTGGGTGGTACCGACTATAAAGGGATCAATTTTACCATGCGACTGCCATGCTATAGATGTCTGTCCAAATCTTCTGTAGTACTGTTAATGCCAGGCTGTACATGTCTGTCCAAATGTTCTGTAGTACTGTTGACTAAAAACAGATGTTTTATCAATGACAGTTGTTATTGGGAAAGTATGCTTTTATTTGTTACTGTTTTTCTTTGGTTTTCAGCTGTTGTGGTTGTCAATAACACTATGACACTACAAGGAATCCACCAAAATTCTGAAATATATCAGGAGAGGTTAAAATGGAGATTTTCCATCATCCCATTTTATTGCTTGTACTATCGTAAAATTCCCTGATTTCTTTCCAGCTTTGCTTGTGTATGATATAGGCCTGATGGTCACAAGGGTATTCCATAATGGTAATGGTGGCTGTTATGACTACCACCACCACCTTTATGATACGGGCTGTAATAGCTGTTATAGAAAATTCAAAAAAACCTGTATTGGCCCCAATAATATACCATTGCAAGGCTATTATGGGGCCATTATGGCCTTTATGGAGGGCGTAACGGGCCATTGTAGGGACTGTAACAGCCTTTTACGGGTCTTTTTTTCTCAACAGCCATTACCTCTCTGTAACATATAAGGTTGTTACTGTTACCTTTACATAACGGCCTTTATCACAACTTTCTTGGAAACATACCCAAAAAACGTACTGGTTGTGATTGGAAACATACCCCAAAAAGCAGGATCACCAAATACATACTGGTTGGCCAAGCACGGTCCACGTCGCATATTTACATTATGCATTTATAGCTGTCCGCACGTGGATCCATAGCTCAAGTGGTAGACTGAGTGAAGATAGACTCATCTCAATACTGAGGTCTTGGTATCGATTTCCAAAGTGGGAGTGGCTAACATTGCACTATTGCAGTGTGCATACTAACCTTGAAAAAAAAAAAAAACTGTCCCGATGGTGTCACACATGTGCAACCCACCTCATGTGTGATAGTACAATATCTCCTACGCCAATGGACTCTTATTTTTTCATCAAATGTGGATCATTTTCATTTTTAACTGTCCATGTACAGCTTACTAATCAGAAGGTTATGATAATCTAAAGGTCTGTTTGGTTGCCAGGAATTCGTTCCCTGGCTTTTATGTTTTGTGAGGAATTTTAAAATCATGTTTAAAAAGTGGGACCCATCATGAAGACCACTTGGGAAGGAAAAGTTCGTCCCAGTCGACAAATGGGGCATCTTGTGTTCAAAGACAATGAACCAAACAATAGTTGCAGACAATCTGATTCAACGTACTTGATTGATCAACTTGATCAGTTGATCCAGTCATCGATCCACCTGATGCAACCATCTCAAGCTTCCTGCACGTATGGATGCTTTTGGTCTTACCAATACCTTGAAAGACACTCTCTTAGGCCCATTTGATGGATGACTGGTATTTGCAATACTCGAACGTTTATTTGGATCGCATTTTGGAGTAATACCCCTGTCAGTCGCTTTCTTGATTTTTTTACTCGTATTTTTAACCGTTGGATTGGGAAAGATGGTTAGTCTGAGGGTGAGAATGAGTTGTTACCCGGGTAACATCAGCTTAGTGGATGTTATCCCTACTGTGGGGCCTACCTTAATGATTTTATGTATATCCACGCAGTCCATCCGTTTCTCTGGACTATTTTAGGTTGCGATACTAAAATTTATACAGATCCAAGGGTCAGGTGGACCACACCACAGGAAACAGTGCTGATTGAATGCTTCACCATTAAAATTTCCAAAGGGCCCAACATAACATTTTATTAATGTTTATTTGCAATCCAACCTGTTGATAATGTCAAGAAGATCTGGATGAACGGAAATTAGAAAGATCAGATTGATCCAGAGATTTTGTGGCCCACAAAAGCTTTTTAAAGGTTATTAATCACTCTTTCTATTGGTATGGTCCACCTGGGACTTAGATCTTCAGTCCGGATCCTCTGTTGGCTTTTTCATTGGTCCACGTCATCACATAGGTCTGCATCCCTATCACATCCTCAATGCAACTTGGTCACACCTCAGTGCAACCTGGTGACATGTGGACCCATGAAAAGGCTCCAGTTTACTGATTGGAAAGAGAGGATCTGTACTCCTACCTATGGGCCGCATATGTCCACCAGAAAACGAAAACCAGTATGAAATTCATCAGTTGTCCGGATTCAACACACACGTGGCCCACTAAACGGGAGAGAGAATAGGGAACCTTCTTTGTCGCCCACCTGACCTGATGAACGGCTTGGATTAGAGCGTCTGGTACAGCGAGAGTGACTTTGCGAGCATATGCTGTGCACATTCTTTGTTTCACGACTATTTTTTAAATGGTGGTGACGGTACAAGTTGTGGGGTTCAGCGATGTACGGATCATATCCACCAACTGATCAGAAGATCCCGACGGTAAAACAAAGGGGTCAGTCTCGAAATTAAACTTCCTGTATGAAATGGATAAAGATAATCCGATCAGCTTATTTGCAGCACGATGAAGGATTTGGACGGTCTGGATGGAGGAACAGGTATGCCACGTGTGTGGTGGGGGAGAAGCCACCGCCATCCAAGTGTATGACGTCTCAATATGGAATACGTGGCAGAGTGACTTATCACGTGGGATTGTCCATCAAATGGTTGAGATTGAATGATGCTGGATACCTGAGACGTGGCCATTAAAACGACGGTGGAGAACAAAACTCGTTAGCGGTCCACATTGTGTGAGGGAAAGATAATAAAAGTGACGGATAAGATACGAATAGGCAACCATGATGGGTTCTAATCCGATGTACGGTTGAGATTAATTCTACGTAGCTTGACACGTGTAATAAAGAGAGAGATGGTATACCTTATTATGCTTCTCCTGGCTCTACCGTATCATTTCTACCCAAGCTGGTGACTGGTGACTGGTGAGCATCTGCTTCTTTTGCCCTTGAAAGCTAATTGCAGAGAGAGAGAGAGAGAGAGAGAGAGGATGGCTGCTTCGATGTTAGCTCGGAAATCTCTAATGGCCTTACGAGGTCGCCATGTGGGTGCGGTAAGATAGCATATTAAACCTTCCCATTCTCTGCTTTTCTCTATTGATTTTAATTCCTTTCAAATCTCTCTATTTTTCTTTTCTTTTCTTTTTATGAATTGGGATCTGATAATAGCATCGGATTTTTTTATTTTTTTTTTGAAATTAACACTGACTTTTGTTGGGATTTCTTTCTCTCAATTTGGAATTTATAGCAATCTTCCTTTTAAAAGAAAATTATTCAAAAGGATTTACTTTAAACAACATGTTAGGAAGGTTTTGCTTGTCTTTCCTTATGACAGCCTGTGCTCATCTTCTTGTTATGTTGATACTATTACCTTTCAAAAAAAAAAAAAAAAACACTTTGGGATTGTTATTATTATGGAGGCTGAGGTTCTGCTCTGTCACAGTATTAGGGTTATAGTCAATGTTTCCAGTGGGCGATGTGGATGGTGAGGAGGTCCGTTCTCCTGATTTGGTTGATGAGGAGACAAGCCTTGAGAAGTATCTTCTCAAGTTTTGTTGGTGGGTGATCAAGAATCAGTTGGGAGGTTTATGTTTTCCATTAGTTCATCAAATAGGAAAAAGGCTTCTTCTTCTTCTTCGAACTAATCGTGTACGACGCCATCATCTTTTGTGGCTGCTCAGTTTAAACCTTAGATGCATTCTAATATGTAAGTTAAAGTTGGGTTGTTAGTGGTGGCTTGGTGGGAGTTTTGATGTAGGTGGTGTAAATCTTGATGTGTGAGGTGATCAAGTTTATGTAAATCTATCTTGGCCTCACTTACTGTTAGGTATTCGTGTGAAGGCACTTAGGGGTCCAACTATTGGGAGACTTAAAATGAGGGTTACAAATTGAAAGAGGAACGACATATCCTTTGGTGGAAGAATGACTCTCATAAAATCTACTATGACAAACTTGCTTTATATCTTATTTTGCTTTTAAAGATTCCTACCTTGGTGGTAGAAAAGTTGGAAAGGCTTCAAAAGAGATTTGTTCGAGGAAGGTATGGGTTACATTTCAAAATTTTATAATTCAATGGGTGAAGCGGTATCGGCTGTTATGGGGGCCGTAGCGGCTGTTACAGCCCATATTGTAATGGTAACGATGGTGGCCGTTATGGCCACTGTTACTGTTATGGAATACCTTGCTGTCCATGCTTCTCTCTTTTGATTGTGTATGTGATGAATGAGGAATAGGATTTACACTCATCACACACCTGCACACTAAAAATAAATAAAAATTCATTGCTTGGTCATATGAACCAATCAGGTTCTTATTTCTTCCCAGAAGAGCATCTGGCCACCAGATTCCATTCTAAGAAGATCCATGGGCTATTGAAATTCGTAATCCAGTTTTGAAACCCAACTGCGAGTTCTTCCCTGCTCCAGCCAAGCCATTAGACCATCTAAAGAGAAATCTGGCTATGAATTTTTTTCCTTGTCAAACCTAGCTATGAAACCATCTAAGGAGAAGCCCAACTGTGAGTTCTTCCTTGTCACAGCTGCCTATGAGATCATCTAAGGTGTAACCCTGCTGCAAATCTACAGCTTGAGATCTTAAAGATTGAAGTCCGTATTCTTCGATATTTGCAATGGGAGACCTGTTGAGGAATGATTAGGAGATCCAGATTTCGATGGGTCATGATGACTGGCCTCTCAACTATGCCATCCTCCCTTTGAGGAATGATTAGGAGATCCAGCTTCCAATGTGTCATAATGACTGGCCTCTATACTCTGCCATCCTCTTGCCACGGGAAGTGCTGTTGGAAAATCCTGGAGCCACTAGGAGTGCTTCTAGGAACATCCTTCAGCCCCCATAAGTGCCTGTGATTCAAATTCCAGCCACCACAGCCATCGGAAGTATCACTAGATCAAATGGAAACCACCAGAAATGCATATGACTTGCATCACGATGCACTCCTCTCACTTTAATTACAATGCACCATATGTAGATCTAGACATGTGTAATATACAAAGAATTTCTTTAAGCATTATGGCAGTTAGAATCTCTAAGTCACCATTGTGCGAAGTGTGGGGGTCGAAGCCTCCTGGCATGTTGAAGCTTTTCGTTGGCATGCAAAGGTTTATTAGATTCTTAAGTTCGACAATGCCCAATGTAGGAAACTCTTGTTCTGACATTTGCTTCGTGCGTTTGTAAAGGGGCTGAATTGGGATGATGGAAGATCTCCTTTATGAATGAATTAATTTGGAAGGAGTTACTCTTGTTTCCTTTTCACTCCATGAGCCTTTTCCATTCGTAGTTATATCATTTAATGTTCTCAAACTTACATATTAGTTTTAGGATTTTGGTCTGATTTCAGAGCTTTGCTTGTTGCTGCAGGTTGGTGTTGGGCAATCTCTTCAGGTTCCACATAGTTACAGACGGGGATTTAGTTCACACCCATTCTCTAGAATGGGAAAAGGTTTTCTTCCAGTTGCTGATCTTTCATTGTTTCTTCTGAATGCGTTACCTGTAATATTGGATATCTGGATGTTGATATATCAAGTATCAAATATCGTACTAGATGTTTAGCCTTTAAATGGTCGAGTAATATAACTATGAACAGAGAAGTTATATTAATAAGATTTTTATTGGCAAGGAAAGAAAAAAAATTGAGACTGAGTTTGGATTCAATGAGTCAAGCACCAATTCTTCCAAGAATGATTAAGTAACAACATTACAACTTGGTTATAATGAGTGAGCTTCGAGCTGTGTTACATTACCTTCAGAGCTCTAATAAATTGGATAATCTTTATGCGTGTGGTTTCTCCATTGTTGGATGGGCCAAAGTTCATGGGGCAAATCAAGGACCTTTTTTGTGGGTCTTTCTTTGATGTTTTGGGATGACCACTGGTAATCTAGCCTCTAGGTGTATCTTATGTGTTTTGGAATGAAATTCTCATAACCCTTCAAGAAGAAGAAGAAGAAGAAGAAGAAGACATTGCATACCTCGTGAGGCATTTGGATCACCGTGAAGCATAGGGCCCCACCTGCATAGGCTTGGGCTCCTGACCTTTTTACACGCCCTGATGCACAAAAGACCAAATAATTCATCTCATTTTTTACTTAGAAGAACACCATTGAAAATCATCCTCATTATCTAAGCCTTATCCTGGTTAATTGGGTTCGGCTACATGAATCCTGTTGTGCCATTCTACATGTCATATTGTTTGGATTCATGATGAAAGTTATGGCATAAGTTTGACACCGGCTGCCAACCTGATGCAAGCCTCCTTTAACTGGGTTGGGGACTGACAATAAGAGCACAAAATTCTTGCAGGTGCCATGTAGTAGGCTATTACATTGATTACAATCAAGAGCTATCTAATAGTCTATTTAAATAGGTTGATTACAATCAACGAGTAATGATGTCCAAGTTCCACCTGTTTCCATCTGACTCATTGGTCGCCACCATGAGAATTAAGTTTTGTGGTTTGATACTCTCAGTTTTGGTGAACACCAATGGTTTTTCTCATCCTCATCACCCTACGACGGAGCCCAGTGTCACCAAATACCAAACTTCCTCCCCTACTCTGAACCCAGCTGATTGATACTATAGCATAAGAAAATCATTAAGGCATATTAGATAATATTTTCATCTGCATGAAGTTGTCAGATTATGTTCAGATTCAGCATGGTGTCTATCATCAAGTATGAACTCTGATGCAAAATGTTGTAGATAGGATTCGAGGTAGGGGTTCTTGCTAGAGAGATGAAACTTCTGTGCATGCTTAAATTTTCTATTTTATTTTTCCTTTTTGCAGTAAGTAAAGACATTGATATAAAATATGTGTTCTCCCCAGTAAAAATCTATGGGTATTGGTTCTGGATATGATTAGTAATTTATTTGTTGTCCCTTATAACAGATGACTTTGAACGAGAGCAGCTTGCAAAAGAGATCTCGAAGGATTGGAATTCTAGTAATGTGTCCGATGGATTTAGTTTTCCCACTGTTGTAGTTTTGTATTGAACTACTCCCTGTCTGCATTTTTTTATTTTGGTACATTTTCTACAAATGCTGGGACCTCTTATGATGTTGCTATCTTTATGAGTTGCAGTTTTTGAACGAAGTATAAATACATTATTTCTGACCGAGATGGTTCGGGGTTTGATGCTGACACTTAAGTACTTCTTTGAGAGGAAAGTTACTGTAAGTTTCTTTTTTCTTTATTTTATTTTATTTTTTCTTTGCATTTGTTTTCTGTTCAAGTCATTTGGTGACATTCTGAATTCTTAAGCTTTATCATGCCTATTTCAGATTAATTATCCATTTGAGAAGGGCCCTTTGAGCCCACGCTTTCGAGGAGAACATGCTCTCCGTCGCTATCCAACTGGAGAGGAGCGTTGTATTGCATGTAAACTGTGTGAGGCTGTAAGTGCTTGTCATTGTTCATACACTTCCTCACTGCTGAGAGGATCCTATACTCTTCGTCATTTGCGCACGCATGTGCATCTCCCTCCCTCCCTCCCTCCCTCCCTCTCTCTCATGATGATGATGATGGTTCATGAACGGACAGTATGCGTATGTGATTATGATGGTGGTTCCTGAATGAAAAATAGGGGCGTGCCTGCGTGCAGCAAGAAGTACATAAATGCATTTGGTTGCACTCTTGAGTGAAAAAAAATTGCCATAATTTGACTAATAAATGGAAACAACCAAATTATAGCACCATCTTGAGGGTTGGGATTCATGGCTCCAAATCACAATTAAGTTGAACTTGAAAGAAAACTAAAGATTTGGGGATGCTTCTAATGAATGTTAGGAAACATAGGTTTAATCTTTTAAGACTGAATTCGTGGTGTTTAAAATCTTTTGGTTGAGTACTAAACAAGACTTGCCAAGTTGACTAGATTTCAATCAAAGACTAGGGTCGAGTTAGATGGAAACTTGAATTCCTTGCAACCTGGAAGCACTCAAAAGTACTTGATGTGGTACATGAAAAACTCTGGCACTGGTAGAATTAAAGGACTAGGTTACACCATAAACTTTTTGTACTTGATCAGATGCCTGACTTTCAAGGTTTTGCGCCATACATGTGTTTTCTAATTTGTTTGCCTTCTTTGATCAGATTTGTCCGGCACAAGCAATCACAATTGAAGCCGAAGAACGAGAAGATGGTAGCCGTCGCACTACAAGGTGAAATATGCGTATTTACTTCAGTTCTTGGAGTTCCTGCTCTATTGCCCATTTCATCGTTGTCGTCGTCGGTGTCGTTGTTGTTGTGCTGTATTACCATAGTCGCAGTTGTTGCATCACCATCTACAGTTTTTCCTTTTGCTGTTTGTCCCAGAAATTTGCTGTATTACTATTCACCTTTTCCCTTTTTATTTATTTGTTTCAATTTATATTGTGGGTATATGCAGGTATGACATTGACATGACTAAATGCATTTACTGTGGATTCTGCCAAGAGGCGTGCCCTGTTGATGCCATTGTCGAAGGGCCAAACTTTGAATTTGCAACAGAAACTCATGAGGTAAAATCTGATGTTGAAGAGTTTCCAAAATTTTCTTCTTTGCACATTTTTAAGATATAGTCACATATACGACCTGTAAATTGCAGGAGCTGTTGTACGACAAGGAGAAACTGCTTGAAAATGGGGACCGATGGGAAACTGAGATAGCAGAGAACCTCAGATCCGAGAGCCTGTATCGTTGAGCTCCGCGGCACCCAATGGCTGATTCCCCTCGGTCTTCAAGACCTGAAATAAAGAAGTGGTTTTTGCACTCAAGAATACTGAAATTGTTTTTTCTTTTTCTTTTTCTTTTTCTTTTTCTTGAGTACATTAATGTTTTGATATTTTGAAATTCTTTCTTTGATTCTGCATGTGGTTATCTCCAACTTTACGGTGACAGCAAATAGACTATGATGATTGATGAAACGGAAATGCATGGAAAGATATGGTTGTTTGTGTGTAATTTTTTGTTCCTTTTTTTTTTTTTTTTTGTGTGCACAATTGAAGAGCTGAAGAAAGATGAAGAAACAAATGCCATGCTCCAGATCCATTTCTGTTGGACTGGTTACAGGTGTTTGTGGCAAAGGATGGTGGATGCAGATTCGGATTGAATTCAGAGGCGGTGAATGTTTGATGATACTGCTGTTAGAGGGAGTGACATATTAGAGTTGGTGGCTGCACCCAAAGGAAGGTAAGGGGAGACATTTGCGCCTTGAATGGCCCTTGCCAGATCCAAGCTGTTGGATGCAGTGGGGCTATCAAAATGTATTGCCTTTTAGAGTTGATTCCTTCTTGATACAAACTATTTCCTATCCATTTGATTGTGTTTTTGTGCAACCTGAAAACAACTTTTAATGTGATTTGTGATTTTTGAAGCATTATTATTATTATTATTATTATTATTATTATTATTATTTTGAGAGATTACGCAAGTGAAGATAGTGGTCCACTTGGGCATCCAAAGGGCCTCAAATGTCACTTGGTGTTCTTTTCTCATGACTGCGAGTCCTTGCAGACTTACTGGAAACACCCAAATAGGACCTTAATGTCTTAGTTGTATTTGTCAAATGCGTCAGAACCACATGGTGTGCTGCAATGATTGGTTAGCTACATTGTTTGTTTCATTCAGAAATCACTGTAAAAAAATGGTAGTTTTATAATGTAAATACAATGTACTTTACCTAGTTTACAAATGTATTTGACTTTAATTTTACGAGCCATAATTCTTGTTTGAACAAACACCTGGAAATGATAATGATGACCCATTTATACATTTCATAGGAAATTGGAAAACCAAACAGGCCCTTGATTCGATTCAATTAGGCATATACAAGAGAGAACAGACAAAAAAGAAGAAAGAAATAAAGTTTTTGAATAATATAGCTGGGTTGATTCGTAAGATATGAAACCCATGGTATTAACTCAGAGAAGCCCAGAAACTGCTTGGTGAGGCAACATAAACTTGCATATTCAGTAAGCCAAGCAGTTCTCCTATTTTAAGTGGTTAAACATCCTTCAAAAATTAACGAGGTATAGGGTCCTGATACCACCACTTTCATCTCGAACGTGCATGCTGATGCTTACTATTTCAATAGCCGTATCAATGATTTAGAGATCTCTCAAAAAGTCTTTAATGCTCATTTTGGTCAACTCTGTCATCTTTCTTTGGCTGAGTGGTGCATGTACCTGCTTCCATGGCGCCCATTTTTTCAATTATGAAGCATGACTAGGTGATCCTACTCACATTGAATGTAGTGCCCAGGTGGTTTGGCCTATTCAATGCCATTCTTTGCACGACCCACCCTATAGATTCCATGGCACAGAATTTAAGCCCGTGTGGATCGGGTCAATCTGAGTGGCTAAACCCATAGCTCGAAAAAAACAAAAAAAAAATGAGTTGAGTTCGAGCTGGGTCAATCTCGAATTGACTTGTACTTGCTATATATATATATATATATATATATATATATATATATATATATATATATATATATAAACTTAAAAGTTAAAAACCCTATCCAGCCCTCCTTTCCTTCCTTTTACCCTACCCAAGTGGTAGCGAGCATATAACATTTTGATTTTTTCCTTTTATTCAACAACGAACAATCTTGATTTGATCATTTTATTGATTTTATTATGATTTCTAAAACATTTAAAAAAAATAAAGAATATAACTCGAACTTGAATAGCTCGCTCAACCTGACTTGATCCCAGCTTGACTTGGATCGAACCAGCGAGCTTGATGGGTGAGCTCGCTCGAACTAGCTGAGCTCAAGCTTGGGTCATGGTGGGGTCGACCTGAGCTAAGCTTGGCCTAGCTCGACTCGAACTCGACTCGTGATCAGCTCTATGTGAAATGCAGCCACCAGATCATCCACCCCACCTGTTGATTTGAAGATGATTAGACCAACACGATGAGCTGCTTAGGTCTCATAGAGGACTGCTGCGGCAGGGGACACCAGATAAACAGTCCAGATCTTGCACATAAGCTGGTAAATAGGCACAGGCTTTGTGTGGCCACTACATATCCTCTAAACTCAGTAGGGTAGTTAATTGATTGGTTGACCATGTCACTAAGAAATTATGGACCCTTAATTGATTGGTTGATCACGTCGCTAAGAAATTATGCACCCCAGTGTATATGGCACATGCAATCCACGTGGAGTGCGTTTTGCAGTTTTGCGCTTGCAAGACGAGAGAGGGATGATGAAATATACTTGAAACTCTGGCAACGTGATGGTTGGTGTTGAAGCACTTAAAGTCGTGCACAATCAAACCATACCCACGTTAGATAGGCTGGCTTCCAGAACTCGGATTGATTATTTAGCTCAATCAAACCATCCAATTTGCCTAAACCCACGTTAGTTAGGCTAGCTTCCAAAATTTCAGATCGATTTGGCATTTATTACTGATTAAATTATTTTCACCCATTGAATTTCACAATGCGTCCATTAAATATCCAACAATCGACCAGTTAGAAAATGAAATCTACGTAGTTCCGTTAAAGATTCATCTTAATCTAAGGCTACAGTTTTAATTTGTATTTATGATCTCCCATGCATAAAATTTCCATGCTTGGGCTGAGATTTCATAGGATAACAGTCCTTGGAGAATAGATTACGTACGTGCAGATTTCAAGAGACAAATTCACCATCCTTCGCATTCAGGAATGATGTCATGCCAATTTTCCTATCTGAATTATTAGATTATGCCATTATGAAAAAAAGCAACATGTCATCTCATAAATTGGTGGAGTGCTTGTTTTTAAGAAGACTGTAAGCAAAGGGCACATTGCTTTAGATGAGTGATCCAACATTTGAGACACTAATAAAGGTGGGCTGAAGCTGCTCAGATCAGATGGTGTCTTGCCCTGCACCAACAAGCTCGCAGGCCCCCTCTCCCCCGACCAAAAAATAAAAGAAAAATGAGGTACAGTAGTTGTTTGAATCCAATGAAGGCATTCCACGGCCTGCATTCTTCTGAAGCGGTGTTTAGATGAAATGAAAATGTGAGCACCCAAAAAAAAAAAAAAAAACAGCAAAGGATATGCTAATCTTTTTTTTTTCTTCTGAAAAATACTAATTTACATATCAATATTGGGAAAGATACATGGCCAGTGTCCAGAAGATCATTCGTACCATGTTGCACCATCAATACAGCATGAGAACAACTCATGCTTAAGTGGGCAACATCTGTACTAGTACTTACATGATATATTTCACAGTATCGTGTTCACCTACTGATGGCAGCAGACACCAGCTATATTGAAATCAGCAGAGGTACAAGTTAATGCTCTTTTGTGTGCTTTTTTTTTTTTTTTTCCTTTCCTGGTGCTGGTTCCTCACGAGCTCCTCCAGACACTAGAAAATCACTTACGGCGCCCTGAAATTGCATGCTGTTGTTTCATGTGGGCTTTGCTATCATTTCGGATCCTATCAGCATACATGGGCAGGGACACAATTTCGTGTATTTCATTCAGCAAAACTTCCTCTGTGATGTTGTCCTTGATGCTTCGCATTACCTGTTCTCAAGAAGTGGCTTCGTCATTACAGAATCTTTTCTTCCCTTTTTTCTTGCTATTTATTTAATAACAATAACTATCAGTCTTTTTTTTCCGGAATAGCAACCAGTGTCAGCATACAAACAAACTATGCATGTCTGTGTTTCTGCCATGGACAAGAACAAAAACCTCACGAAGAGAAGAGGTTACCTTCAGGTAGGTGTTGAATTCATTGGGGGTTGCTTTATCCGTTCTGACTCGCATGCACGTCCAGTGCTGCTGCTCTTGATCCCAAGAGCACTCAATGATCTTCCCTGAATATTTTGAGTATTCTGATTCGTCTGCAAGTTTAGGCCCATAATTTTTTTAAAGGATGAGATCTTGGGTTACCATAATAATGCCAACAATAGCAAATGATGCTGCAAGAGATGGAAAAGTGTAGCTTTCACCAGAGGTTCAAAGAACAAAGTCAGTCGCTTTAATGACATGCCATACAAAAAAAATGGCCATGAGGATGGAACTGGAAACCAACTATTGTATGAAATCTTGATCTTTTCAGGTTTGCAACATTTATAATTTTAGGCTGCCGGTAAAGAACCAAAAGATTACTTCTCCTTCTACCACAATAAACACCAAAAGCCAATAGTTTATTTCCAAATAATTCAAATTTAGAGAAGAGTGGATGTCAGTGCATGCACAATATAAAGAGGAGTGGATGTCAGTGCATGCACAATATAATGCTCTGCCCAGAAAAAAACTCCAAGCAAGAAAAATGGGCGAGGGTTAGGGTAAACGGACATCAAGTTTTCACATCCATAATCTATCAATCTTCCCAAACACAGATAAATATGAATATCCAGACATATTTGGACACATCAGTGACAATTCCAACAGGGCAGTAATTGCTGCTCCCAGTCCCACATAACCATCTTTTCTAGCAGCATACTGACCACTGATTCCCAAACAACATCATAAACAAACTCACGGTTACGAAAAACAAAATTTTTAAGCACAATACAAGCTTCCATTTACCGGCCACATGCAATGAATAAGGTAAAAAAATGCAGATAAGGGACATAAAAAATTAAATGAATGCATCGCAGAAGTGAAAATAAGGGAACAAGGACAGAAGAGTTGTCCACTATTGTCCTTTGCTTACTGCAACATGTCATTGTATAGGGCACCATTGTATAAGGCACATCTTATGTTTGGAAATCGGTGGCTTCGTTAAAGAGCAACGTGTGGGAAGGGGAACGCTTCTTTCAGGGTAATGGTTCGAAGATAGGTTTTGGGAGGATATTTGGGTAGGCGAGCAAAAACTGTGTGAGGTATTTCCCCGTCTAGCAAGGCGTTCAATAGAGGCGAATATCTTGGTTGCGAGTTGCTTTAGTATACAAGGGGAGGCGACTATTTGGGCCCCGCCGTGTAGAAGAAATTTAGATGATGCCAACGTCGAGGATTTGGTCTCATTGTTGAAGCTTCTGTCCAAAGTGCAACCTGTTCTATCAAAGTCGAATTCGTTGCTCTGGCCCTTAGAAAAATCCGGTAAAATCTCAGTTAAATGATTAAATCCTTCAAGATGCTTAGTGGCAAAGAATCTAGTGCTAGGGTCAGTCAGTCTACTTATGCCTGGTGTTGAGGTGCTCCTCTGAAGGTTGCTGCTTTTGCTTGGCTTATGAATTGCAACAAGGTGTTAATGGTCAATAACCTCCGCAAGCGGAAGATGATCCTTCTGAATGTTTGATTAATGTGTTATCAGGATGAGGAATCGGTGGACAATCTATTTATTCATTGCTCATTCACGACAAGTGGGAATGTTTCTTCACTGTTTGGGGTTGCATGGGTTTGGACAAGGTCCACTGGTCAATTCTTCTTGATGTGGCATGAAGGAGGCTCAGGAAAAATGTGGAAAAAAAAGTTGCTTCAAGAATTGAGAGGGGCGGCTATTGGAGGTTTTTGATATGGCTAAAAGGCATGTAATGGACTAGGCGGTTGCGTCAAAAGTGATTGCCCATTTTCCTCTCGGTTGGCAGGAGTTATAAATTTCCTTTTCGTGGTTCTTTTGTTTTTTCTTGTATTCACTGGCTGCGGCCTGCTGCAATAAAAATTTCACTATTTGAAAAAAAAAAAAAAAAACATGTCAGCCAAGATATGAAAAACAAAACAGTTTATCCACACCTCTAAAGAAAACTCGGTTCCCCTCCATTAGCCTCCTTTTTCCTCTTTCAAAAAGATAGAGTAACTGACAATCATCATCTCCCACCTGCCAGCATGTGGATCTCTTATATTAGTTGCATGATGAGTAGTTATCTGGAATATCTAGTCTAGAAACCCAATAAGTCAACAAGTAAACATGTTTATAGAAAACCCCCAGTCAGTCACATATGAACATTTTTATAGAGAACATAAAATAACAAATACAATATCGATGAACAACTATAGAAAGTCAATGGCAAAACCTCAAACAGGAAATCCACTGAGTTCATTTCTGGATATTTCCACTTCAGAAGGCCTTCATGGGTGCGGGGAACATATGGATCATCCCAGCCCTGGAAGAAGAGAACTATCAATACAATCTACTGATAGTACACTGTTATTAATCTTCATCCTAAAATCTAATAATGCATTAACTGTACGATGTTACCTGGTAAGAAGATGGGATGTGTGTGATGTATGTTCATGCTTTAAGCTTACAAGACTACAAATAAAAAATGTATAAAAGAAGGATATGGATATACAAAGATCCATGAAGGCAACAGATAGGGGTCATCAATACAAACGAGAATCCATGAAACCCACTTAGCAAGAGAGTCGGACATGCAATTAGCCTCACTAGGAACATGACAAAAACGTCTCTATGGAGGAAGCACAATCTAAGGTCATTTACAATAAAGGTGAGATCCCAATAAACCGTACATTTTCCAAAGGCCAAAAGCTATAGCATTACACAGGTTCCCCTCAAACAAGAAACACCCGCCCAACTGATCAGAAAATTCCACACCAGTCTTAATCGCCAAAAGTTCCATTCAATTAGAATTTTGCAAACCAACTGGACCAGAAAGTGAGTATTTAAACAAACCGTATGCATAACGCCATCAATCACCAAGGCACTGGGATTGCCGTCGGAACTACCATCAACATTGAGCTTCAACCATCCTGTAGGAGGCATGCAATCTACAGTCTTTTTGGAGGGGCATTCAAAATTCATCAACAACTGCGCTCTCTATTCACAAAGGAGATCAGCCATGGAAATCCCCTTGACAACTAAACTGGATATTATTTCTAAACTACAGTAGTAAAACATATGTGTGCACTGTGCACATATTCATTCCCATCTACTTGAAGCAAGGAGATATAAATGGATTTGTTAACCATAAAATGGCTTGCCCAAAAAAAAAAAAAAAAGTTCGTTGTTTCAAAAGGAATAAATTAAGATGTTCAGAATCTCTTTTAAAACAATGATACCTGAAAAATAAGACCATCTGCTTCGTGTGGAAGTTTTGGAATGAATTCCTTTAGAAGCTTCGTAACAGTAGATAGCAACCAGAAATCCTTCCTCCTAACCTGATCAACTCTAAGAAATTAATAAAAAAACACAATTCTCAAGAGAGAAAAGGAATCTGATTCCAGTTGGCAGCAGAGAGAGTAGCATGGTAGAATAAATTTATGATTCTCATTCTACCTACCCGGAAGGGTTCCATGTCATATCTGTAATGTGGATTTTTACTTTGAAAAATATTTGAACGTTCATAATTTCGAGGTTCAATCACTTCTTTCTCAAGTAGTTTCCATCTTTCGTAGAAGGGAAGCTGCATCAAGAATCAATCATCAAACCTCATGATCTGTATGTAATACACAACATAGCAGTAAGATAATAAAAAATCAAGACAAACATCTCCTACAAGGTCACCTTCAAAATGCATGTGAGTTTGGCATAAAAGGAACATTTTGTCATCCAACTGGAGCTGGGGCTCAATATTTGAGAAAAAAGAATGATAAACAGAAAAAGCACGCTACCAAACGGGGGAATGACACATAAATGCATCTTTGGCAAGATAAAAGATGCAGAGGAACTCCCAAAGATATCCACTTGTAGCTCTATTCATTGCCCTGGGCATGCTAAGTTTGCAATATTGTTTTTACTAAAATTTAGTTTCTTTGATAATCCTAGAGTCAATTCTTTGCTTGAGCTATGTAACATGTGCTTGAACAATTAAGGATACAGGATCTAAAAAACTGCAATAACGCTCAATTTTCTCTGCCACCACTAGAATCTAAATTAGCGATAAGAAATAGAAAGAAAAGCTCATGAAGAAATCTTCAATGTACAGTTCCATTGCCAAGAGAAGTTTCATCGGCAGCGTGTTTCCAAGATAGAGATGCCCTAAAACAGGAATATAAATCATTCTTAAATCTTGATGTCCTAGCAACATCATTTAGATTGTTAACTTCTAAAACTCCTAAACCAAAATCTGGCCAAAGTTTTCCTGCTGCCTCATAATTATTCAACATTTGCAAGTGCAAAAAGTCAAACTCGTATAGTATTGGTGGAGAAGAAAGCTAGAACTGGGTTTCAAGGATTTGATCTGAAGCTAGCTTTCGAATCTAGACTGGTACAGCTTCTAGTTGAATGTTGAATGTCAAACTAGAACCATGGTATTTTCCTAGGATAAGGAGTCTCACAGTCAGGGAATAAGAAAGTGTTGACAACAAACAGAAGTTGAATAACCCCTGTATCCAACCTTCTCACTCTAAAGACTTGGACACCACTGTTGCAGGCATGAATTAAAAACAGCACATGCTGCGGAAGAAATCCAAATAAGAGAATGAAAAAAAGGAAATATGAGGCTTTAAACTGGGGAAAAAAAAAAAAAAAAACCTCCTCGCATATCAACTTCAAAAAGAAAAGAGAATGACGTTGAAAATGATCTCTCTTCTTCCTACAACTTCTAAGCAAAACCCAAAAGTAACCATAATCTCTAATTTATTATCTCAATTGTTGAATGGTAGATTCAGGTCATTGATATTAAAGCGGAAGGGGATGAGCTAATGGAGGATGAGAAAGAAATGAGGGCGAAATTATCTCTTGAGCACAAGAACCGCCTTAAGGAAAAAGAATTTAAATGGAGACGATATTTGAAAACATATGACTCAAGGAGGTAACAAAAAGGCCATTTTTTTAGCACCCGGGCTAGGAATAATAAAAATTGCAATGCCTTAGTAGAGATGGTAAAAGGATAGAGGATAAAAGTCAAGTATGCGACTCAATTGTTCAGTTTGACAAAAATTTGCTAACGGGTAAAAGGTGGGAGAGGACGCAGCTGGACAACCTGGTGTTTAGTCAAATTTCTGATGTGATGTGGAAGCCAAATTGCTTAAGAGGCTGTTTGCTGAGGAAGAAGTTGAAGCAATGGTGGAGTCTTTGGGGAGGATAAGGCCTGGGTGCAGATGGCTTCCCTATGGCTTTTTTCCAGGTTTTTGGGAAGTGGTGAAAGGCAATGTTGTTAATTTTATGACAGAATTCTTCAGAAGGGGCCGGCTGTCATTAAAGCTAGGGCCCTCTTTCATTGCTATTATTTTGAAGATTAAGGGTGCGGAAAGTTTTAAGGACCTTAGATCGATAAGCATCATTTGGGGTAGTACAAGATTTTAGCCAGAACCTTAGCCTCCAGGTTTTGGGTGATTCTTGCGAATCCTATCTCTAAAGTACAAGGTGCGTTTGTTGCGGGTAAAAGATTTTGGATAGTGCACTTATAGCTCATGAGTGCATCACTTATAGCTCATGAGTGCATCGATTCTTGGCACAAGGAAGGAAAAGAAGGGAATGTTTGCAAATTGGATATTGAGAAGGCTTATGACCATGTTGATTGGGACTTCTTGCATGTTGCAATTGGGTTGCAGGCAAAAGTAGATAGGATGGATCTAAGAGTACATTCGATTGGCCAAATTCTCCATTTTGGTCAATGGGTCTCCTAAAGGCTTCTTCAAGGCATCGAGAGACATTTGACCCCCTCTCTCCTTGTTCTTGTTCGTGGTGGTTGTGGAAGCACTCAATAAAAGTTGGTCATTATTTGTGGGTTGAGGGTGACGGCCCTTCGAATTTCTCATCTTCAGTTTGCCAACAATACCATCCCTTTTTGTGATGTAAATGTAGATATAATGGATAAGTTGAGAGAGACTCTGATGTTTTGAAGTGGTTTCGGGATTGACGGTTAATATTATTTAAAGCGATTTTATTAGGTGTTCGTTTGTCCAGGTAATAGGTGTTGTGATTGGCAGGGTTTTTTATGTGTGGCATGGGGTCTTTCCCCTCATCATATCTCAGTCTCCCTCTTTGCATTGGTAAACCAACGAAGCACTAGTGGGATAAGATAATTGAAAGGGTAGAAAGGCAGTTGTCAAGATGGAAGAGCTGGTCTCTTCAATGGGCAGCCAGCTAATGCTAAGAAAAGCAGCTCAGTAAAATTTGTCATTGTATTTCATGTCCCCATTTTAGGTGTCCAAATCTGTTTTGGATAGGTTGAAGAGGTTGAGATGACATTTCTTTGGACAAAGCATTGTAAAGAAGCAAAAATTTCACTCATTCAGATGGGGAAGAAGTTTGCAAACCATATGGAGAAGGGAGAGCATAAGGGATTTGGAAAAGATGATCCTTGCATTGTTGGGCAATCATGGATGTTCAAATCAGAAGAGGGGAGCTTGTGGAGAGAGGTTACTGTAAGCAAGTACATGTGTCGGGAAGGAAGATGGTGGGTAAAGAACTCTTCATTATACAGGCCTTTAGGGGTGTAAAAGGCAGTTTCTTGCTTGGCAATTAAGTTTAGGGAGGGGATTTTTTCTCTCTTGGTGATGGGAAGAGGACATGAGGCTTGGTGATGGGAAGAGGTATGCCTCCTCCAACTGGAAACCTTTCTTTGAATTCTCTCAACACATCCTATTTCCAGGAAAGAAGTTTCATTTTTCTAACAGATCAGGAAACAAGTTTGTTTGATATAAGAAACAACTTTCTTGTTTCTACTAAATGTATTCTTGCATCTTTTCTAGTAACTGTTGCATGTTCTAGGAAGTGTGCTTCCCATACAAGTTTTCCCGGTAACTATGGATCCACATAAATTGTTTTTCCTTGTGTTCGTTTCCATGTGTGCATGTAAGCACCCTGAATTCATCATGTAGACTAGCTAGCAACAACATGAAATGCCTGAGTGCTACAAGATACCTCATGGAAACAAAATCCCTTGATAATCTATTAAATTTGTAGATCTGAAATAGAAACGCATTTCAACAAGGTTATCTTCACAAAATTCTTATCTTAAAGATGTTAAACAACTAAAATTCTATCGTAGTTCTAGGAACATATAACTTGGAAGAGTCAAAGATCCTTTCCTACTCATAACTACAAGAATACATCTTTCATTTTGAATGAAAAAAACCCATGTCAGAAAAAAATATATAGATTAACAGTAACAATAGCAACATTTAACTTCAATTTCCATTTTTTGTATATCTAACCTCTATGATAGACTGCGCATTAAGTGCCATTAGATCATAAATCAGGTATCTTCTCTCCTTCTTCTGTGTTGTAGGTAGGGTGTCGATAACCATCTCACCATCAAGTAATGTTAAATTATGTGTCCTCTCATTTAGACCCTTAAAAAGAAGAAAACACTAGGTCAGCTTATGAGTGGCGATTGAGGAAAATAGATCTCAATTTACAAAGCTAGAAGAAGAAGAACCACCAAAACTCCATCATGGATGCATACAAACCTCGCTTGAATGCTTCAAAGGAAACCGCAATTGAACCCTTCGAAAACAAAAATTTCTGTCAATAAGATAACACCCATCCCAAGTGATGAGCATCATGTATCGAGTTCCATCAGCTTTCCATGTAGCATAGTAATACCTCTGTCTCAGGAGTTGCAGATTTTCCCTGCATTACGCATTATTACAAAGAAACATGAGAACCAAATTCAAATAAGATTATGCATCCCACAATGCCAATGCCACCATTAACGAGGCAAAAATATGAATTACTACTGAAAAAAATATATAAATCAATTTTTTTTTTATAAACACAGAGACACTGAATCAAGCAACAATGTAATACAATATCATGTCAAGTCATTGTAGGTCACAGTGCTAGGCCAATTGATATCTTTGTGTGATAAACAGAAAAGCTTTGTTCCTGATTGAAGATACACTTCTTCTTCTTTTTTTTGAGAGGTGATGATTTTTTTTTAAAAAAGACACAAAAAGTGCCAAAGAATACAAAGAAACACAAACACAAACAAAAGAAGATACACTTATAAAAGCTTAGGGACTAAAAAAAAATGTCTTTTTTTTTTCTAATCAAATTAAATAATATTTAAAAAAGGAAACCAGATTATACAATGACTTATAATAAAATGCAAAATCCAAATTCTGGAATTTGGGTTGTTAGGACAAAAGAAAACATTTCAGTAGCAATTCCATGTGGCACATCACAGAGTGCATTTAGGATCAAGGTGTCAACTAGTTTTCTTTTCTTTCTTTTATTTGTTGAATGGTCAAAGTTTATATAAAAGCAAAGAAACTAGACAGAGAAAGTCTCAACGGACGAAAGACACAAAGGGAAATGAGGAGGGGTCAGCAGCCTTTGTGGTCACTCATTGGCACCCTACAAATCCTTGATTCCACATAAATACAAACTGCCAGGGTGGAGACCCCTTTGGCCTGGGCTGTTGCATTCCTAGGAGCATAAAGGAAGACCTTTTCTACCAGTTTAGAAATGTTATTGGAAGTCCTTTCGTTATGATCCTTCCATACTACCCACAGATCCACTAGCTGCCGTTATTTCCATAACGGACTCTTCCTCCAGCCCTGAACTGGTGTTCCGCAAATCACGAAAACCATAATTAAACCTGGCATCACTCCAGACGAAAAAGGTTAAAAATCTCTGCCAGATGGACAACAAGAACTGGCAAGCATAAACAAGTGCTCCACTGATTCAACATCTCAGAAATGGAGGATGAAAATGTTAATGATAACCATATTCCAACTCCTTAATGATTTTCCAAGAGAACAATCACGAAGTAAGAGCCAACCACAAGCTATCACCCTCAGGGGCCCTGACAAATCCAAATAGCACTTATTGGAGCGAAATTTGCACAATCTTCTACCCCATTTTTAGTGAATTATAGAATGATTTTACAGAAAGTTCCCCACCAACTCAAACGTCCACCTTCATGAATTGCTTATGCCTAAACACAGCTCAAAACCTTTAGCCAGCTCATCAACATTAAGAGATCCTTGGATCCATCATCATTCAGGTTCGCCAAAAGGAAGACAACCAACACAACCTGCCCCCTGAGAAAGGAGTAGAATTGGGAAACCATAATTCCTTTTTTCCAAAAACACCATGCTCTTGAAAATGATGCCAGCTTCTCAAAATCTTCTCCTAGAGTCAACACATTCATTAGCTACAAGAATTCCATAGAAATCTGTTTATCCACTCGAGGAAATAATCTGGACCATACCTCTCTAAGGAGCAACAAGAGACATTTTTAAAGGATTTTATAAACGCCAACCAGGCTTATTAGTTTGAACTCTGAAGTCCGTAAGGCTAATAGCCTTGTCGACTGTTGGGGACAAGCATGATGAAGGAGGCATTATGGTCCTTATTCAAAATTGTCAGCACTCTTGGACAAAGGCCGTCAAAAAACCATCAACGCCCATCCATTAATTACCAACCACACACTCGCCAAACCATCTGGACCCATTGCCTTGTCCTGTTCTCTCTCTCTGGCCAAGATGCAGCACTTATTTCATTTTTTAAGTGGTAAATCTAGAACTAAGAAATGAAGAAGGGTACACCCAATTTCCAAAGCCAATTCATACGCTCCTTTTGCAGGCATGCTAGATGTCCCATTAGCTACACGCCAGGTATGACTAATGTGTACATCTAGAGATCTAGAAAGTAGATATCCCATCAATTATGTGTGCAAGTTGTCAAGGCCCAATGCTTCTCTTCGAGGCCCATGAAATAGCCATAAAGAACCGTCTTCAGGTACATGGACTGATACTTAACCGGAGACCTTAAATCCTTCCAAAGGACAAAGGTAATCTAGCTTCCACTTCACTTGAATCCATTATGCTGATAGGTCCCCTGAATGTTAATTTGACCTCATTGTTTGAATCATTAATGAATGTCAGAGAATCTAATGCTTATCAATGCTATCAAGTTAGACGTTTCTTTGTTCTAAGCAAAAGGAGTGTTCCTGACCTATTAATTCATTGAGAACATGCTTGGGAAGCATGGTCAGCAATCCTAGAGCTTTTCATGATCAAGTGGGTCATGCCAAACTCTGTGGAAGCTCTTTTCGCTGGTTGGAGCAATAGTTTGCTGGCTCTTGGGGGCTATATTCTTCGGAAAAAGGCGCTCCAAGCTGTATAATGTCCTTTTTTTTTTGTTTTTTTTTGTTTTTTGAAGGATGACACATGCTAAAGCAAACCTTATCCAGGGAAAGAATATAAAGAAGGAAAGATAAAAGAACAATCCTTAAGGGCGTCCAAGCTACAAGCCCATTAAAAAACAAGCGATTTGACCCTCAAAACCACACTCTCCACTGGAGTACATTTGTTATCAAAACACCGATTGTTTCGCTCACCCCAGAACCACCCAAAGGCTTGCCATAACAGCTAGTTGCCAAAGCACTTTGCTCACCTTCCCAACCCCTCCGCATGCCAAGTTAAAGGGAGAGGAGCGGGGCCCAGACTGATTGGGCAAAGAGATAATGAATGAACAGGTGGTCCATCGACTCTACATCTCTCACACACGTCAAGCATATATTAATGTGAGAATTCGCTTCCTGCCAGCTAACCAAATAAAAGCCCAACCCTAGGAGGTACACCTTATCCCCAAGAGCCGTAAAAGTTGATCTTCGACTCCAGCTTGAGTATTCTGAATCTAACCTTAGTAGGAACAAACCAACTGGATTTGTGACTGTGCCAAGTCATTTCATCCATATCATGTCCATTTGGCTAAACGCAACCACAAGATTTTCCATGGGAGAGCATGCATTGTGAAGAAGTTGCAGGATAGCGTGTTGAATCTGATTGTGAATTGGTTACAACTCTCACACACATCAAGCATATATTAATGGTGAGGATTCGCTTCCTGCCAACTAACCAAATAAAAGCTCAACACCTTATGTCCAAGAGCCGTAAAAGTGGACCTTCGACTCCAGCTTGAGTGTTCTGAATCTAACCGTAGTAGGAACGAACCAACTGGATTTGTGACTGTGCCAAGTCACTTCATCCATATCGTGTCCAATTGGGAGAGCATGCAATGTGAAGAAGTTGCGGGATAACGTGTTGAATCTGATTGTGAATTGGTGCAAAGTTGAAAGAAAACTTTAGGGTATACAGTGGAACAGAAACTGGATTCAACGGCAGAATTTCTAACAAAATAATAAAATTAGAAAGGATTTGATACTAGCTGACAAATCTTGGAACCACGGATTGCTAGAGTCAGTAAAGCCACGCAAGGTCAAATTCACCGACTTCAACTTTGACTGTGTGATTCCATATCATCTAGCATCTAGAGATTTGGTTAAGGACCTCTGTTACAGAAACAGACAGTGTTAGGCACCCCCTTTTACCTGCATAGTTGTATAGTTGCTACGCTACCTTGTGGGATTCAAATTACTAAGATTAGTGACTTTAAGCAAAAGAAAATCATGCATGCAAGGAACTGTGCGGTGAAGCAATATGCAACAAGTAATGCAGTGAGAGACATTTTCGAAAACTCCGCCTTGTGGTGTGTCGTAGTTCTATTAAGGGCCTTGGTTTCGGATTTGACACAGGAGAGAAAAATCTTCACCCCCATGGCCATGAATATTGGTATCAGTGTTTTAAATAGCGCGTAGTGTGTAGCGTAGCGTTTGGCCCTCTATAGAGTGTAGCATATCGCATAAGCTACACGATACTCGATTTTTTTAAATAAAAATAATAGAAAATATGTTAAAATTTACAAAATGCATAATTCCTATTGAATTTTTTACTGCGAATCTGGATTGTCAACCACATATTTCCATGCAAAATCTTTCCGTCTCTTTGCCTTTAGACATCTCTAAGTGTGACCTCTTTTTTTAATTATTGAAACATCACAAATTCACAATATGGACCACAATTTGGATGGTCTGGATTGATCTAAGTGCTCTATCCACAATATGTATCACAATTTAGATGGTCCAAATTGATCTAATGTAGTGCCATGGGTGATGGGGATGAGTCACCAGCATTTTAAAATAGGTGTAGAAGTAGCATAGAAGAAAAACTAAAAACAAAAAAGGAGATTTCATGTATCATACGCTACATGCCCCGTAGCTTATGCTACCTGCATATGCTACATAGCGTTTTACCTACGCTACGGGTGCTACCGAAAACACTGATTGGTATTGGCAGGCATATTGGTCTGGCTGCACAAAAAAAAAAAAAGGGCGAGAGCGAGAGAGATATGATACGTGCATTGCGTATCGATAACAGCCCCATAATGGCCCATATAAGGTAACGCCAGCTGAAATACTATTAAGCCAAATAAAATGAAAAAATATCAGGAAAATATATTCAAGAATCTTTCTTTTTTTAGTGTGTTTTGAACATATATTTAATGGTGTATCGGACTATTCTTTGGTGAGAATGCTATTTGTCGGGTTGACCTGTTGTAAGTTGTGTTGTTGAGTCTTTGAGCTGTAAAATTTTCATACATAATATAAATAGATATAATGTATGATTCCATCAACTATTCAACAATCATTCTTTATGTTCATGAATCATGATGTACAAAGTATAGTCTATAGATTACCCAGGCGATTATGCATAGATTATAGGAAAAGGTACTATAATTACCATGATTCACAAAAGCGAAAAACATATATAATATATGCATGCATTCACAAAATAATAATAGTTAGTTAACTAGCAAGTGTCTAGGTGCTTCACCTTGTCAATGCTAGGAGGATTTTCAAGGGGGGATAATAAATACGCCAAACAACAAAAGAGTAATCAATAAACATCAAGCAATAACAATATAATCAATAAACAATTAAAATGTTAAACACTTATGACTAGTTTACTAAAAACAAAAACTACATGAATAGTAATCGTGTTACCATTCATCCCAAAAACATGGTCTGAAAATGCAAGAAAAAAAAAATGGAATGACATCCATGCCAGATGTATCTTCAACATACTTCAAGCAACAATTGCCCAAAACTAATTGAGAAGAAATTATTTGAAAAAAAAAAAAAGAACAGAAAAATTGGATGAAGTTGTAACTCATTCAAAACATGACCTGAAAGTGGCAAAAAATACCCAAACAATAATAATAAAAAAAGAACAAACAAACTGATTGCACACATGAATCTTCACATCTATACTATGCACATGCCATTCATGCATCATTAACAAAAAAAAAAATTGAAAAAAAAAAATCCCGGGGATCATGTTAAATGCATTAAGAGCGATATCTAGAGAGAACTAGTAAAAGACAATGTGATCAATGGAAGGTGGAGAAGCGATTTTCAAAACCTGTTGTATGAAAACCACTCTAAGAGCATAGGAATAGAAGGAAAAATAAACTCAAATGACGTCATAAATCATAGATATTTTCATAGTATTAAGATGACTGAAGTGAAAGAAGCATTGAGAAAGATGAAAACAAGAAAAGCCCTCAGACCAGATGGCATACCGATAGAGGTTTGGAACTTTATGAGAGACAATAGGTTATTTTGTCTTACAATTTTTATTTTTTTAATTTGAACATTGAATAGAGGGAAAGTACCATGGTACTTTTTTTTGCCTTAAAAGTTGTTCAACAAGATTATATGATCAAAGAAAATGTCAGATGAATGGAGGGAAAGTACCATGGTTCCTATAAGAATAATGGAGACATACAGAGTTGTACTAACTATTGTGGGAACAAACTTACGAGTCATACTATGAAACTTTGGGAAAGAGTGATTGAGCAAAGACCAAGGCATGAGACAAATGCATCAGGACATCAGTTTGCTTTCATGATTGGGAGGTCTACTGCTGAAGCTATTTTCCTACACAGACAATTGATGGAGAAATATATGGAGAGGAGGATCTCCACATGATCTTTATTGACTTTAGATAGGGTCCCTAGAGAGAGTTATTCGGAAGGTGTTGGGAAAGAAGTCCCAAGAGGATATATTGACATTGTTAAGGATATGTATGAGCAAGTGATAACAAATGTGAGGACCATTAGTGGAAAGACAAGTGACTTCCCAATTACAGTAAGCTTGCACCAGGGGTTAGCATCGAGCCCATACCATCTAAATTGGTTATGGGCAAGTTTACGATGCATTTACAGGAAGAGATCACATGGTGTATGTTGTTTGCAAATGACATAGTTTTGATTGACAAGATGAGGGAGGGCATAAACACAAAGATAGATTTAAGGAGGGATGCTTTAGAATCTAAATTATTCGAAATCAGTCGGACTAAAAAAGCATATGGCGTGCAACTTTAGTAATAATAAGAGTGAAAACAAGGATCAGCGCATTATTCAGTGACCCAAACAATTGATATGATGTGCCCCGCTGTCGATGGCCCATGCACAAAAAAATTCCTTGATGGAAAAATCCAAACAATTCAAAAGGTGGTGTAACTGATAGATGAAAAGACAGTGAAGAAAGAAAATATAACAATGGACACAGAAAAGTCCAACTATTCCATAGCTAGGATTTCCCAACCTGGGATTTTTTGTGCATGAGCCATCCAAGTTAAGACCAATCAGAAGCATGAGAGCCACTTGTACAAACTGAAAACCTGCGTCTACCACATAAGTCATCAGCCAGAGCACTGAAAACCTGAGTGTACTGCATAAGTCATCAGCCAGAGCGTTGTATAAATTATAATTGCCTCTTTCAAAATTGATTGATTTTACAATCTAAATACTCAAATACTAGGGTTCAAGGTTTTCAAATCTAATCCCATAACAAAGCAACATGGGAAATTTTCTTTAACAAAACTTCCAATCCATCAAAGCTGAAATGCTTGAACATATTAAAGGATTATAACATAATAGCTTTATATCCGATAGAGTGATTTTCTCTCCATAAATTTCAACCCATGACAAATTCGGAATAGAATGACACTTAAAAGAGGAATGCATTCGATGGAACAAGCTTTCATAGATTGATGATGTTTATCATCCAGCTTGAATCACATGTTCGTAGTTGTGCTATTATGTCATAACTTTCTCCTTGTATACTAAGCATATTAGTAATATTTTGACAAATATTCTGTAGGCCATTCCAAATTTTAACATCAAATCCAGACATGCATACAAATTCAAACACAAGCAGCAACAGCGTATCTCAAAAGGCATGTCTAACTTTTTTTTTTTCTTTTTTTGGACAAATCTGAAAAGTTACGTATCATTGCAGTCCTCGTAACCAGTTGATCTAATTGAACAAAGTGAGAGGCAATCCCAATGTAGCAGAGATGGAACAGATTTTCTGCTCACACGCTTTTGTGTTTTATTAATAGGAACATTAAAAAAAAAAAAAAAAAAAAATCTCCCTATGCTCATTGGTGAATGAGGGATGTGAGCAAGATAGACCTGTTTAGAGAAACTGGGTGTGATCCTGGAAAGACTGAGTATCCTTTCGGCTGTAAACCAAGGGGAAAAAATTACAAGTTAGATCTAATGGAAATAGAATGTAATATCACATAGTATTTAAACAATAAGCATTTCCCACAAAAGAGTAAAACAAATAACCAAAGAACCGTCTATTTAGAAATTATAATGCAACAACATGAAGTACGTGACCAAGTCTAAAATGATTTGGATATAGCAATGATGACAATGAGATGATGACATTAAGGTTAGAAGTCAAGGCAAAATTGGGTAATAACATGAAACTTAATAAAGAATCACAAGACTCTTTCTAATAGGAAAGTCCATGAAGTCTAGAGTTGCGGCTGCACATTATCTTTAAATGAATCATCATATCTGAGACTTGTCCAACTAATTGGTGTGGGCTACAGGAACTCCATTCCACCAATCCACTCTATCAAGGATCATATCCTCAGTCAAACCTAGGTCACCAAATCTTTTCTTACTACCTCCACCCATGTCCTTTTGGGCCTTCCACTTTTGCCCTTTTAGAGCCTTCGACTTGAATCAACTCCCTCCTAAACGGTGCAGTTCAAAGTCTTCATTTCACATGGCCAAACCATCCAAGTCTACTTTCCCTCATCTTATTACCTACTAGTGTGACTCGAAAGTTTTATCGAATGCATTCATCTCTAACACATCAATCTCAACATCCCATGGTGTGCTGTAAAGGCCGTTGCAAGGCTGTAAAGGCCATTTCACCCCCATAACGGCCAGTTACGCCTCCCGTAAAGGCTGTAATGGCCCCATAATGGACCTTTACAGGGCCCATACAGTTTTTTTTTTTTTTTGTGGATTTTTTTCAATAAAAAAAAAGAGGTCGTGTAACAGCCCGTTACGGCTCCCGTAACAGCCGTTACGCCCCTTATCGTAAAGGTAAGGGTGGTGGCTGTTACAGCCATCGATATTGTTACGGAATAACATCCTCATGCTGGCTACACTCACCATATGAATATGTTGTTCCTTGTCTTCCAACATTGTCCCATAAAGCATGGCTGGTCATATAGCTATCCTATCAAATCTACCCTTCAGTTTGATTGGTATATGGTGATCACATAAAACTCCAAAGGCACATCTCCAATTCATCCACTAGCTAATTCTATGAGCAACATGCTTTTCAATTTCTTTGTTCTCATGACTTATTGAACCAAGATATCGAAAATGGTCATTTTGGGGCACTTCTACATACCCTAGTTTAGTCCGACTAATTCCTTGTTTCCATTACTATTGTTACTTAATATTGCATTCCACATACCCTAGTTTTGTCCGACTAATTTAAACGAATAACACATTTGGAAAAGAACACAATTCACTTCTCAAAGAAAAATACTAAGTTGTCAAAGTGCGCACTCCTGGTGGCATTTTAAGTGAATGATAGCAGAATTGTCGCATGGCATCTTGCTGATCATAAGGTATTGCATCTCCCAAAACATCGTCGTTCGTCATCACTTCATTTTCCATTGGCTCCTCCTGTCAACATTAAATACTTAGATAAGCTCCCAAAAAAATAAAATTATACTTTATCAATGGCCTAGTAAATAGCCATATTCTAAAGTCAATAGTTGATAAAGGTAGACAGTGATATAAATGAGCTATCAAGATGAAACAGGAATGTCAGCAATGAGCATTCAAGACAAAAGAAGAATCTCAATACAAAGCATTGATCCTGCAAATTTTACAAGTATCATTCAGAAAGAAAGACCAAGATACAAGCGGCTGTAACTTCTACAACATGGGTACAACATGGGTCTGGCTCCATGGCTCAGTGGTAGATAGACTCTGTTTCAACAAAGAGATCCTGGTATCGAGTGCCCATGTGGTGTGGGTGTGAGTGTGTGGGGTGTGTGAAAAAGAAGAAGAAGAAGAACAACAACAACAACAACAACCACCTTCTATGACATAGAAGTAGGGCCACAGCCAGAATTATCATTATCTAACACAGAAAGATCCAAGCCAACTGGGAAGGTGAAATTTTCTCCTCGGACTTTACATGTGGCAGTGTATAATGATATGAACCATTCATTCATTGAGGAAAACCATGAATTGGTATAGAAAGTTTAACAGGTGAACCCTAACCATGCAAAAATTGCAATCAGTTAAGTCCTATGTGACAATTTTTTTCATGGTGAGGACTGTCCAATCTTTATGATTTTGGTCTACAGGCAAGGTATTCAATAACAATTATGGGCTGTAATGGTTATTTTTTAAGCAGAAATTGTGAAAAAAATATAAGAAAATTCAGCAAAATGAGAGACTCCAAATATGTATTCTTTTATGGTTTTGAACATGTTCAAGGTGTGAAATGAGCCATATTTTGGTAAGATTTTTTTTTGGTAAGAATGCTATTTTGGACTACCTGACAATATTATTAACCTGAGAGGCTTAGACTGACTTCAAAACTCAATTTTTTTAAATATAAAAAAAATAATATTCTAAATATATAATATCAGAGTAATTCAGTATAGATTTGAGGAAAAAATACGAGTCAAATACGGAGGAATAGTGTCGGACCAATTAAGGCACACTTGAATGCCCCTAAAACGGCCCGAAATTCATGCAATATGTGGAACTCATCCCACTATTCATATCTCTATCCATTTGACACCACTTCCCTCGAGAAAATTGAAGAAAAATTAAATTCAGATGAATAGTGTTGAAGCCGATTTGGAACCACTACAATGCCCTCAAAACAGGCTGAAATTCATTGAATCAATGGATTCATACCACTAATGCATACCCCTAAGTATATGACATCCTTCCTTCAAGAAATTTGAGATTTGTTTTAAAAAAAATCACTATCCATCCCAAAAATGGCCCGAAATTACCAACAATACCAAAAAACAGAATGAGATTAAAAAAAAACAACACTGATTTAATCCATGCAATTGTAGATCTACACTCCATACATGTATTTGAACAATTTACACTCAAAATATTTACAAAAAATTAAAAAGAAATGAAAATTGTTGAAAATTATAAATAAAATAACTAGCAAAAAAAAGAAAAATTATACAAATATGGCCAAATCAAATACAAATCTAGCAGAATTGGTCCATTTGGTAATATAATACTGAATCAATACATTTGCAGCAAGAAAAAAAAAACCTGTTTTTCCAATTTTCTCCAAATTCAGCCCTGGATCTTTGATTCTCTAAAGATGGTTTAAATCTTCTTCCTTTTTAAGGTAATGATATTTTCGTTGAAAGAAAAGGCACCGAGATGGCGGCAAGAACAAAGAAAAATAGGAAATAAAAATTGCACCCTCATCATAGAGGAAATATCTCAATTTGTTGAATCTTTTACATAAGAAGGTCATTCTGCAAACAAGATCTTAGCCTTTCTGTCGCTTCAATTGTCGGGGATTTTGAGATCCAAAAGCATTTGTTGTCTCTCTCTAAGTGTCCGAAGTCTATCTTAGGAAGGTTGGAGAAATTGAGACGAGACTTTCTATGATAAGGAGCCGAGGTAAAACAGAAGTTTCATTTCCTACACTAGGAAGAGGTTTGTAAATAGTATAAGGAAGAGGATGCAGACGTAAGGAAGTTGGAGCACATGAATTTTGCATTGCTAGGCAAGTGGTTATGGAAGTTCGGCACAGAAGAGAGTCGATTATGGAGAGAAGCGATTGTTATGAAATTTGGGGTTAAGGAAGAGGGGTGGCAGACAAACGACTCATCCCTATAGGGCTTCAATGTTGTGGAAGGAGGTTGCTAGGTTGGCAACCAAGTTTAAGGATGGTATTGGGTTCTCATTAGGGGGTGGTAGAAGGATCAGGTTTCGGGAGTATGCACAGATCGGAGATAGGTTACTCAGTGCTGAATTTCTGAGGCTACCTAGTTTTTGTCTGTAGGTAAATCTCCCCATTTTTGTTGTTTCTCAAATTCCGGTGATAAAGTGGTTTGGTCTCCCCCCCCCCCCCAAAAAAAAAAAAAAAAAAAAAAAATCATGTTAGAGGAACTTGTCAGATGACGAAGCCAATGAGTATATTCAGCTTTTGGCATTAATTCATCATCATCACCCTTCTTCGGAAGAGAGACGTGTTGGTGTGGGAAAAGAAGTGTTGGGTCAGTTTTCAGTTATGTCCTACTATTGGATTGGTTTATTCAAGAGTTTTGTTTTAGGGAGCATTGTGGTCACATCTCTCAAGTTTGGTATTACGGTGCACACCCGAAGGTGGCTGCCTTCGCACAGTTGGTGGGTAGGAAAAGGGTGCTCACCATTGATCATCTTCAAAAGAAGATGGTGATCCCCAATATTTGCATGACGTGTATGCAAGATGCAGAGTCGATTGACCACATTTTTATCCATTGCTCTTTTCCTAATGGGATGTGGGTGAATTTCCTTGAAGCTTTCAAAACATCGTGGGTGATGTTGGGGTCTATTGAAAGTTTTCTTTTAGTGTGGCATGGAGCCGAGGTCGGGAAAAGGGGGAGGGCGACTTGGAGGTTAGCCCTTTAGGTAGGAATTTGAGCTTTGTGGTAGAAAGGAATCATCCGTGCTTCCAAAATAGTAGCAAGTCAATGGAGTAAGTCTTTAGAAGGGCTAAGTTCTATGTATTGGATTGGACTATATGAATTAAGACCCTTGATGAGCATACTTTTTCTCCTTTGGTTTAGTCCTTGTAATTGTATTTTTCCTAAAAGCTCCTCTTTGGCTTTCGCTTCTAATAAAATTTCATTCTCTTCCCAAATAATAATAATAATGAAATCATCTAAGCCTTATCCCAACTAATCAAGTTCAGCTACAAGAATCTTGTTCCGCCATTCCACTCTGTTGAGGACAATATCCTCATTTAAACCATAGGTCATCAAGTCTTTTCTTACTACCTTTACTACCTTCCTCACAGCCTCTTGCCCTTTTATAGCCTTCAAGTTGCACTAACTCAATCCAACCAGTGTAGTTCTTGGTCTCCGTTGCATATGCCCAAAGCATCTAAGCCACATTAATATTCTATTAAATGGTTGGATTAGATTAGGTTCTTTTGTTTAGGCAACAATTTTTTTTTTTAGACAATTAGGCAACGGTATTTATATACGTGTACAGGAAATGATTCAATGGTAACGTTACCATCATAACTATGGTGGTAATGGTTTGTTAGGTCCCCACTATGATTTATGTATAACATCCACTCCAACCATCAGATTTGTCCTCCCTTGTTTGGCTATGGCCCAAAAATCAGGACCATTCATGACTCGGGTAGGCCACACATGACAAGGACTAATTGATGGGGGAGGCCCACCTTTGATTTTGTGGAGGGTCCCCCATGTTGTGTTTATACCATTCAATCCACTCACCTGAAACATATACCCAGAAGAGGGTATCCTGCAAAAATCAGTTAGTTTTGACACTCCAGTGGGCCCTTGTCGTGTGGCCCACAGCCCACCCGACTTTTTGGATTGGACTGAACTTTGGGCCTATGACTAAACAAGGGAGGGTGCATCTGGTGGACAGGTAGGATTTCATCAATACATCACAGTGGGGCCGATACAAAACTTTACTAGTGTGGTTATGGTTGTAATGTTACCACTGGAATCATTTCCACAAACATACAAATGTCAAGACTCCTTTATGAATGATTGGCGAATGGTGGACAAAAAAATCTTTGTTTTACCTAATCTTATGCTGGATTGGTTTGGGGGGCACAATGCTCACAATGTCGATGTAATTCAACCAAAAGTTCCAGATTTTACTGCAAACTTAGAACTCCATATTAGGCATTAAAGTCTTTTGTTCTGATTCATGGGTTTTTTTTTAATCTATTGATTCATTTCAGCTCTGTATAGGCTTTATTCCATAAACATGGACTGGTAATGTTTCTCTTTGGGAAGCAACGTGTGGAGCATTGGCATTTAGAGTGTTAAAACAACAATTGTCTACTTTCAAGTTAGATATATCTGCATGAGACCAGCATAGGTTTTCATATTACATTGGTTGCAAAAATTCTGTTCTGAATGCTGGAATATTTGGCTTGCTAGAAAACTACTTCTTATTGCCAGAATCAGTCAGATACTAATAGTCATCACATTAGATTGCTTAAAACCTTGGTGATAGTAATCGACCTGTGTACCAGACTATTAAATAGCGCTTGATTGTAAACAACCTATGTAATAGTCTATGACATTGCGCCTGTGGGAGTTTGGTGCTCTCATTCCCATTCCAAAGCCAGGTGAAGGAGAAAGGTTGCGTAAAGTTGACAGCCATGGTCAAACTTATGTCATAACTCCTCTTTTTTTTTTTTTTTTTTGAAAGATAAATTTATGTCGTAACTTTTTGGAAGGATACTTATGTCATAACTTCAATCATGAATCTAAAAAATATGATGATATGGTGGGTGTTGGGAAAGAAAAGAATCTCAAAAGGATATATTGACATTGTCGAGGATATGTAAAGGGGAGCGATAAAAAATGTGTGGACCACTAGTAGAGACAAGTGAATTCCTAATTAATGAAGGCCTACATCAGGGGTCAGCATTGAACCTATACCTTTTCGCATTGGTTATGAACGAGCTAACAAGGCATTTGCATGAAGAGATCCCATGGTGTATGTTGTTTGTAGGAAGGCTAAGGTCCAGATTCTGGCGCTGCAGGAAACGAAGATCCAATCGTTTGATGATATGATTCTCAATTCGTTGTGGGGTGAAAACCAAAAAGACTGGGTGGCTCTTGATGCTAGAGGGACCGCAGGAGGTATTGTTGTTGCTTTGGTCTAAGAGAAGGTGGTGCAAGATCGACTCTGGGTGGGTTCCTATTCAGTCTCTGTGCTCCTCAAAGAGGTTGCTACTTGGGTTCATATGGGTTTTCTCCTTGGTTTGCGATCCGTGAGTGGCTGCTCAAAGGGCTCTCTTCTGGGACGAGCTCTATCTTATTAGGGCCAAATGGCCCTACCCATGGTTTTTTTTTTTTTTTTTTTTTTTGTTGTTGGGGGGGGGGGGGGGGGCGCTTTAACATCACAAGATTCTCTTACAAAAGGCTTAGGAATGATAGGGTTTCCACTAGCATGAAGAATTTTTCGAGCTGGGTGCAACGGAATGAGATGGTGAATCTGCCACTGGAAGGGGCATTGTTCACTTGGTCAAATGGGTAACACAATCCGACTATGTCCCATATCGACAGATTCCTTGTTTCGGAGGAATGGATTGAGAAATTTCCGAACTAAACAAATGGGTCTGCCGAGGCCCATATCCGATCACCGACCTATTCTCTATGATGTGGATGAAGACAACTGGGGCCCTCGCCTGTTCTGTTTTGAGTTGTCCTGGTTAGAAGTGGAGGGATTTCAACAAATGGTTTTAGATTGGTGGGCGTCCTTCCAAGTCGAAGGATATGCAGGGTTCATTCTCAGCCAAAAGTTGAAGATGCTGAAAAAGAAGTAGGTTCAGTGGAAAAAAGAGAGTTACAGGTGCAAAGAGGAAGAATCTAATAACATTCTTACCGAAATTCAGTCCCTCAACTCTAAAGAGGAGATCAGGTTGCTGAATGAAGGGGATAAGAAGAAAATATCGGAGTTGGTCATTTTGTTTGCCAAGAGATCCAAAGAAGAAGAGATAAAATGGAGGCAACGGTCTTGTGCGACGCATGGCTAAAAGAGGGGGACAACAACCAAGGTATTCCGTAACAGTAACAGTAGTCGTAACGACCACCACTGTTACCTTTACGATACGGGTCGTAACGACTGTTATGGCCCCCGTAACGGCCGTTACGGTCTCTTTTTTATTAAAAGAAAAAACCTAAGAAACATGTATCTGCCCCGTAACGTTGACCAAAAAAAAAAAAAAAAAACTAAAAAACATGTATGTACCCCGTAACACACCATTACAAGGTTGTTATGTCCTTTACAGGGGGTGTAACGGACCATTAATGGCAGTTATGAGTCATTTTTTGTGTAACGGATGTTACGGCCGTTACAACCCCGTAACGTGCAAGGGTTGCCCATCGTTACCTTTACGTAATGGCCTTTACGACCTCGTAACGACCTCTGCGGCACACCATCACAACAACACTAGGCTCTTCCATAATATGGCTAATGCGAGAACATGCTATAATCGTATTTCTACTTTGAAGGCGGGGGACAGGATTCTTATGAAAAAAGGAGAGATATCTAGGCATGACGTCGATTTCTTTAACTCTCTTTTGTTTGTTGAAGACGAAGCTCGTCCTTATCTCGATAACTTGGATTTCCCATCTTTATCTAATTCGGAATCCAGCTCCTTAGAAAGACAAGTAACAGAAGAGGAGGTCGTAGCGGCAGTGGCATCTCTAGGTAGAGATAAGGCTCCAGGCCATGACGGATTTCCGCTTGCGTTCTTTCAGGGGTTTTGGAGTGTGATCAAGGTAGACGTGCTGGCTTTTGTTAAAGAGTTCTTTATGAGGGGCAAGTTGTCTAAGGATCTGGTAGCCACCTTCATTACTTTAATTCCTAAGATTAATGGGGTTGAAACTCTTAAAGACTTCAGGCCTATCAGCCTGCTTGGCAGCCCCTACAAGATAATAGCAAGATCGGTTTCATGCTTTAACAAGTCTTACCTTCAATCATATCAGAAAACCAGAGTGCGTTCATGCTTGGGCGACAGATCTTGGAAAGCGCTTTCCCTGGCCCACGAATGTATCAACTCAGTTCACAAAGCGGATAGTTCAGGGGTAGTGTGCAAACTTGATCTCGAGAAAGCCTACGACCGCGTGGATTGGAGTTTCTTAAACTATATGCTAGGAAGGTTTGTGTGTGGTCACTTTTGAAGAAAGTGGACCCGCGAATGCATTTCTTCAGTTGCATATTCTGTGTTGGTTAATGGCTCCTCGAAAGGATTTTTTAAGGGGTCAAGGGGTTGCGCCAGGGCGATCCGCTGTCTCCTTTCCTTTTTGTGGTGGTTGCCAAAGCACTCGAGAAGATACTTTCCAAAGGCCAAGATCTGGGTTTATTTTGTGGATTCAAGGTGTTGGTAGATGGGGGCGATCCTGCTGTCTCCTTTCCTTTTTGTGGTGGTTGCTGAAGCACTCAGGAAGATGCTTTCCAAAGGCCAAGATCTGGGTTTATTTTGCAGATTCAAGGTGTCGGTAGATGGGCCTTCGATTACCCACCTTCAGTTCGCTGACGATACGATAGTCTTCTGCAAAGAAAATGGCGTTATGATTGACAACCTTCGGAAGGCGATTAAGTGCTTTGAATTAGTTTCCGAGTTGAAGGGTTAACACACCCAAGTGTGAGATGTTCGGCATTCATTTAGCGGAGGAAGATGTGAAGCAATTTGCAGATTTATTCGGATGCAGCTCTCTCCCCTCTACTTATCTTAGATTACCTTTGTGTATAGGTAAGCCCCCAAAACATCTATGGGATCTTATGATAGAATGAATAGAAAAGATAATGCAGGGGCATTTTCACACTGGGCTTGAGTGGGGTAGCTTGTAGACTCAAGAGCATACTCGGGGTGGCGTCGGTTGTGGACTCAGCGCTTGTAGACTCAAGGGGACCGTGGATTCGGACCCACCTGTGGATTCGGAGCCCATGTAGGAGGATTCGACCGAGGGCCTAGGGTGACCCGTGGATTCGGGTCCCTCTAGACCTAGGCTATGAGATAAAGGGATTGATTCACCACACTAACAGTTCGAGCTCTTAGAGCAAGTGGTTAGTTGTCCTGCATCGAATTAATATCAGAGCAAGGACGTCTCGTGTTCGAAACTCCTCACCGGGGGTGAATAATGCAAGGGCATTTTCACACCGAGCTTAAGTGGGGCGGCCTGTGGACTCAGGAGCACACTCGGGGTGGGGTCGACTGTGGACTCAGCGCTTGTGGACTCAGGAGGACCATGGATTTGGAGCCCGCATAGAAGGATTCAACCGAGGGCCTAGGGTGACCCGTGGATTCGAGGCCCTCTTGACCTGGGCTATGAGATAAAGGAATTGATTCGCCACACTCTGACAGTTCGAGCTTTTAGAACAAGTGGTTAGTTGTCCTGCATCAAAGGAAGTTGTCAGCTTGGAAAGGTCGTCACCTATCTTTGGGAGGTCATCTAACTTTAATTAAAGTTGTGTTCAATGTTGTCAAAATCGTTATCATATCGCAAATTGTAATAGGGGTTGAATCGTATCGTATCGCAAATCGTATCGTAAATCATAAGATTTTTTTATAATTTTCTTTAAAAAAAATAAAAAAATATGAAAAATATAAACAAAATCAGAAAAAAAAAATTAAAACTCATCGATCATCCTTTTGTCATCAACATGCACCAAATAATACCATGTTATGATAGTATTAACGGATTCTTGTCTTCTTCTTTTTCTTTTCTTTTTAGTTCAAGAAATTTCCCTTAAAAAACCATACTTGTTACCTTTCTAGAATGTAAAATCACATTCGAAAACGATATTTTGATTTTGTAAACTGATGAAAAAAGATATGTTGATTTCTAAACAACGTTCCATAGTACATATAATCAGCATGATTGTAATCATTCATAAAAACATAACAGATAAGTCCTACATCAATTTGTTGTTTCAACTAGTTAAGAAGAAATCACACAAAAAGCTACATGATTTAACATTAAAGAGAATATATATCATTTAATCTCTTATAAAGAACAAATAAAATAATTTACTTTTCTAAACGATTCTTAAAGCCCTCACCAATTTAAAAACATAAAATGAAAGCTAAGCGAAGCTTTTAAAAAAAAAAGAGAGAACAAGTATAAGTCAAATCATAAATCGGGATTTGAATCGTAAATCGTAGGCTTCAAATCATAGAATCATAGGATTCATATAAAAGGGGATTCAAGGTTGGGATTCATATCGTTTTGCTAAAGATTCGACTAAAATCGTATATCATAAATCGTAAAGCATAGGATTTGACAACATTGGTTGTGTTCTCCAACATGCCTCTCTAATTCATGTCTATGTACAAATGCCCAAAGTGCGTGTTAGAAAAGTTGGAAAAGTTGAGACGGAATTTTCTGTGGACTGGGAAATCGGAGTAAAAAAGTTTCACTTGCTTAAATGGGAGGATGTTTGCAAGTCGATCTTGGAGGGAGGAGCTGGTTTGCGGGTCTTGGAGACAATGAATGATGCCCTGTTGGGTAAGTGGGTTTGGCGGTTCACGGTGGAGGAACAAAAGCTTTGGAGGCAGATTTTGGCCGCTAAGTATGGCACTAGCCTGTGGATGGTGGCCCAAGAATTCTTCAAGATATAAAGCTTCAGGTATTTGGAAGATTATCTATTTGATGGTGCCGAAGATCAATCAAATTATCTCCTTCAAGGTCAGGACCGGGTCCCGTATTCAATATTCTAGGAAGATCCTTGGCTGGAAGGACCGTTGAAAATTGATTTTCCTGACTTGTATCAGCTAGCTCCAAATAAGTCGATCTCTATTGATAGATGTTTTTCGGAAGCGGGTGGTGTAATAGTGTGGACGCCCCCTTTTCGTAGAGATATGTCGGAGCAGGAATTTGGATCTGTTTTAGCCATGCTAGAGAGGTTAAATTCTGTCCAGATTGTCGTAGGTGAGGAGGACAAGCTGACGTGGAAAGGCCTGGGGACGGATGGGTTTTCAGTTCACCCTCTATATCTGTTTCTTTCCATATTTTCTCCGTCGTCTACTCGCAATTATCAGTTTTGGAAGTACGGCTCTCCTACGAAGGTGACGGCCTTCGTGTGGTTGGCGGATAGGAATAAGATTCTTATGATCGATAATTTATGCAAAAGGGATATGGTGTTGCCAAACGTATGGCTTCTCTACTTGAGGAATGCCGAGACAGTCGATCACATCTTACTTCATTGTAGCTTTGCCGCAAAGATTTGGGACGATCTCTTATCTTCCTTTAACCTGCATTGGGTTATGCCGTCGTCTTTTTTCTCCTTTTTGGCCTCCTGGCACGAGTGCCAGCTCGGGAAAGCGGCGAAGATTATTTGGCGACTATCGGCTATGGCTGTTACATGAGCCATTTGGGGCGAGCGCAATCATCGGTGCTTTGAAAACAAGGAAGATTCGGCTTTAGGGATTACTCACAAAGCTAAGAGATTGATTGTAAAGTGGGCTTCTTCTTTTAATTGTATTGAGGCCTGCATGCTTCTTGCTCTGTTTGATTTGTAGGGTTGGTGTATTCTTTCGGACCTTGGCCTGCTTTCTAATAATATCGTTACCTTTCAAAAAAAAAGAAAAAAAAAGAAAGAAAAGAAATGGAGATGTACCTTTGGAGTTTCATGTGACAGTCATGTACCACTCAAACCAAAAGGGAAATTTCATAGGATAGCTACAAGACCAGCCGATAGAATGTTGGGCAATTAAAGAACAACATGTTCATAGGATGAGTGTAGCTGAAATGAGGATGTTGGGATGGATGAGTGGCAACACAAAGAAGGGTAGAATTGGAAATGAATGTGTTCAAGGGAACTTAGGAGTGTGCCAATAAGTAATAAGATGAGGGAAAGTAAACTTAGATGGTTCAGTCGTGTGCAACAGAGACCAAGAACCCTGCCCGTTAGGAGTGAGTTTGTACAATTTGAAGCCTCTAAACGGGAAAGGGGAAGGCCCAAAAGATAGTGGATGGAGGTGGTAAGAAAAGACTTGATGACCTATGGTCTAACCGAATGTCTGGCCCTTTATAGAGTGGAACGGCGTAACAGGATTCATGTAACTGACCCCAATTAACTGGGATAAGCTTGGATGATGATGATGTTAAATTGCTAAAAACTGTGTTTGGAGGGAGGAATTGATTATTGCTTCTGGATTTTTAAATTTAGTTGCTGATTTTCAAAACCTTGAAGGACAACTGTTATATACCATGGGATCAATATTGCAGTCGATCAGGATCCATAAAACACTGGATCATCCCACATCACTGCTCAACTTTTTTCAAGTTATAAATAAGCAATCCTCCAAAGCATAAAACATCTGTTGTTTACGAGTTAATGACTGTGGATGTGGATGAAGGTCAGTTCCACAAATGTCAATAACCTTTACATGAAGGTGAAAACTTCTAAAAAAAACCTTTTACTACAAATGTTTGCAGAGGATCTGGTCTCTTCAATTAATAAATTTGTTTCATAAAAGACTGGCGGGAAGCAACATCATTGCCTGAAAAAGCAGGATTTCTCCCATTCTAATGGATTATTTCTTCGTTCCATGGTGCTAACTTTGGGGTGTTGCACACATGCCAACAATCCAAACCATCATCAAGTGGGCCGAACAGTCCCAAAACCTTAGCCAAAAATTTGGCTCATACGATCCTCAGGTGGGCCAAAACAGTGTGTCAAATCAGGATCATTATCTTGTTTCAGAAGGAACAGTTAGACAACTTCTGCCACCTGTCCTATCATGCACTGCATAGAATCTAAACGGGCCCTAAGGTGTTCGTTTGAATAATTTCTGATGATTAATTTGCATACAAGGCATGATCAAGCACACCTTTCATCAGCACCTATCGTTGGATAACAGTTAAATAACCACCACCATATATTTGATGAATGAGCCTTGGATTTATCTAAGCATAACCTACTTCTTTGTGCCTAATAAGCAAGAAGACTCTTGAAATCTAACCTCATAAAGCATATCAAGCCTCTAGATGCCAAGACTTGTAAAATTAGGAACCAGAGACAAAATGTTATAAAAGAAATGATTTTACACTCTAGACAATACCTACATGCAAAGGAGCTGCCACGCCACCATCATCATCATCATCTTGCCCAACTTCACCATTGAGATCAAGATCAGAAGAACTTTTCCACTCTGGAGTTGAAGGGCAAGTGATTGTTTCAGGCCTTTTTTCATGATAGAACCTGTACAATGAGTCAATGTAATCCTCCTTGTATATTCCTGGAGGCCGTGCATTAGCAAACACTTGTACTGCCTACAAAACAGACAGCCGGACGTAGAGTTTAAATATTTTCAGAGTTAGTAATTTAGTCAAAGAAATTACTTACGGCTAGGACAGAGAAAGGACAATGCATACCTCAGTGACAGAAAAGGGCTGCGAACGCATAAGATAATGAATTATCATAAAACCTGTACGGTTATGCCCATGTGTACAATGCACAAGGACATGCTTCTTTGAGTGCTTATGGCGGGAGAAGAATTGCAAGAGCTGAAATGAAAATGGTAAATGTAACACATCTTGGACAAAAGTAGGCACCTTCAGCAACAAGAATCAGATTCTGGCATTGTTTACATAACAAGGCTTCCCAGGAAAAAAAAAATGATTGTATGAATGTATTAAACTAAAGTTCTTTCACATGAACATATTGCCAAAAGGATGAAATTCAATAAAAGATTCAGATCAAAACAAGAACAGAAAATTGACCAAAATATTGACAAAAGATTCAAGGAAACTTTAACCTGAATTTGCAGCTCCATTATTACAAAGGTATTGTTTAATCAACTGTCAGCTAAAACATCATCATCATCACAGCCTTGTCCCAGTTATTTGCCATTGGCAATTTTAAACCAAGTGACAAATCCAAAAGCAGAACAAGTGATTCACCAGCAATTACAAATTAGGCATATAGAAGAATTTAAGTAGAAAGGACGGCATGGCTATTTTCAGCCTGATTGGGTTGTTCTCTATGCATATGGTAAATTGTTATAACCATGCATGAGCAAGAGTTTGCTCTGTCTCTAGATATTTAGGAAGAGACCAGACCACCGAAGAAGAGCAGCATGAAACCCTTAAGGCCTGTTTGGAATGCGGAATAAGTGGTATGAAATTGCATTTGGTCCAATGTAAATTCTATCCATAGTTTGGAAATGATGGGAAGGATTGGATTAAATATCATTCATTACCAGCAGAGGAGAGCGGAAATTCTGGTGGATTTCGAAATCCACTACATTTGTATGCCCCATGTTGATGCATGTGTTTTATCTACACCGTCCATCCAGTTGTGCCACTTACACGAAACAATCAAGTTGCATGTGCATAAAAGTGACTGGCATCAGTTGTGAACTCTAGTCCATCAATTACAATTCCAAGGTCCCCAAACGCAGGGTTCACTTAATACAGTGTTTTTCCCATAGGAAGAGTTTGATCCCAAACATGGGATTGGACGGTCAAAATACCATGGTAATTCCAAACATATAATCATTGTACAATAATGGTGTTAATTCCACCTAATGCAATTCGATACCATTTAACCCCACATTCCAAACAAGCCCTAGCCATTCAATTGCATTCACCGAATACACAATTTCAATATGGGTACTCAAGACTTTTTTCATTAGCTTCACAATGGACCATAGCACCTGATCCATTTTTGTTACTAAGCATTCACATCTCAACATTGTGCCCCTTCAACTGAAGCTGCTACTTCCTGATCCACAGGATGATGGGAATATTTAACAATCTCATAGATAGCAATTAAAAGCCAATGAAACAAATAGCATCCTATTCACCACACAAGAGAATGTAGATGAATAGAAGAGAAAATATAGACAGCAATTACATGGTAAGACCTTCATAGTAGCAGCAGGTCTTCAACAGGGGTTATTAAAAGAAGCCAAATCGCTCCCACACAAAGCTCAAAGCAGATGAAGAAGGGCCACCCATCTGGTGGCCAAAGACCCAACAATTACAGAGGAAAAAAGGTCCCACAGATTCCACCAACGATCAAACAGCAGTTTGATTTTGCAAACAATGGCAGGGATCTAGGAAGTAATACTATTAAAAGAATGCCCATTTCTTTCCTTCCAAAAAGCCCCTAAAATCGCCTCAAAGCATAATCTCCAGGCCCAGCCTCTTTATTAATCAGGCTTCAAATTCAGGCTCATACCCAACCCACAGGTCTCTATACAAGCCTTAGCCTATCCCATGTCAGGCAGAGACCTCAAACCCAACAGATCACCCTGGCCCATTGCCAACCCCATGCCTTGGAGTGTGTCGTTTGCTGACAAAGTGATCTTGATTGATGAGATTAAAGAGTCAAGCAGTGATAAATTGGACATCTAGCAAAACCAAGAATAGCATATGGAGTGCAACTTCAGTAGAAATAATCATAAATGGGGGGCATGAAGAAAATTGAATTTTTTTTATTTTTGAAGGATAAATTTAGTAAAATTGATGACTAGGAGATTCCTCAAAGTGATTCCTTTCATTATCTTGGTTTTATCATTATTTATTTATTTTACTTTTGTTTGTTAAAAATGGTGTAGAACTCATTAAAAAAAAAAAACTTAAAATGTGGAGTTAAAATTATTCTTGATGATCCTTTGTTGAAGTTCGTGTGAAACTCACTCTAAAAAACCTTTAAAACAAAACTTAAAAGAAAAAGGGTTTCAAAAGAGGGTTTTCAAAAACCCCTCTTTGTATAGATGGCATCTATATTGTACTTAATACTCCTAACTTATGGGATTGGTTTGATTCAAAAAAATTAAAATGGTTTACTTAGTTGTTGATGTAATAATTATTTGATTTGGTTTATGACTTTATATGTGGATTGGCTTTTGATAAATGATAATTAATAACTTATTTGAATATGCCTATACTTGAAAAAACTAATCATCTTTTAGGCATTTTTATATTTTTTGCTTTTTTCTTACTATTTATCATATTTTTCCTATATTTAAATTAAAAAATTAAAAAATATAAGTATCGTGTAGCTTACGCTACACGCCACATGCTACAGAGGATTGAACGCGACATAACACGCTACCTGCTATTTAAAACACTGGACTTCTAAAACACTTCAAACATGTGGTCCACCTGAAAAATGGACCAACATGATTTTTAATGCGGTCATCTTTATGGTGGGAGCGACGTTTTACACCATTGATGCCTCTCAAACCTACCCCATTGGCACATGCTCTGATTATAAAGGTGTGTGCTAAGCGTAGGGGTCAAGCAAAACTTTAGGCAAATGGATAAAGCTGGAGAAACATGGATAAAGCTGCAACTTGGGCATCGCACATTAGAAGAGGATGTATTATCTATGAGGTGTGCAAGCCCTACACAACCCTCAACAAACACAATTAATTACGCGCTGTAAAAGTGTCAACTGATAAGTGCTTGGAACATCTGAACAGTTCGTAAGGTGGGACCATCATGAAGATTACCATATAAAAAGACCAGGTTGGTGCAATAATCAGGAGGGACACATGTACGTTGAACATTCAACTCAAACTGTATAGAGAGGTCCACTTGATGAGTGGCCTATCTAAACTTTTTCTACGTAAACCTCACCTCACAATGTGGAACCAAGAGTTTTTTTTTTTTACTTTTTCTTTTACTATGCCACATACATGAGTTGGTACACTGCTCCGGTTTTAAATTTCTACATGTGAGGCCCATGGTTCAATGATCCAAACAAACAATTGAGACATTAATTCCCAATCTCGATGGCCCATGAACCAAAAGTATCCAACATAGGAAACGTAAGCCTTCAATTGCTGTGAGAAAAGATCTTTCAAAAAAAAAAAAAAATTGCTGTGAGAAAATAGACAAGGAAAACAAAGCAGGTCCACATTCAACATAAGATGACAAAAGAAATCATATGACTGCGTCCTTCCAATCTGGGGAAATTTGTGCACGGGCCCATCCATGATGGGGCCCGTCATATCAACACATTGGATTACTGAAGCATGGGCCCCCCACTTGTTCAACCTAAAACTCGAGCATATTGGACAAACACTTGGCTCGAGCATTGTCTAACACCTCATGAGGGAGTTGGTATGTTGCTCTCTTGTTAGTAAAGAAATGCTGAGGTGATTTGAACAAGGATAGAAAAGGTGAATTGCAGCACATAACATCAGAACCTATGCAATATCTAGGCCAATAGTAGTGAAGAACAATCACCTACAACTAACGGTTGGTTACGCATTAATTTCATTGTATTCTTTTAAATACAGGCATCGCATTGATTATCTCACAGTTATTAGTCTTGCGTTAAATGCAGGGCAGCAATTAAAGTAGTGTTGGTTGTTGGTAACATATGTATACTGCCTAAGCTGGAAAAATAGCGCAGTTACAGGCTAAAAATACTTGGGCAATAGTGTGAAGAGAACTAGAGAAGGTGTGATGGTGCCAAAATCGGAATAAATAAATATATATGGTAAATATTTGCATGGCATTAGGGGTTTCATATATCAAAATCAGTATATAATGCAAGCACGGAAGATATCAGAATCAGCATATAAAGAAAGCCTGGAAGACAAACGCCAATCAATGCTTTTCTGCAAAACAACTTTACCTCATAAACAAAAGTGTTAACAGACTCATTATCTGGTACAGCATCTCGTCCCCTGCATGGGATCTAAAACAAAAGAAGAAATCAGACACTGAAGTTGAAAGAGCTCGACAGCGATCCAGCTTTCTTTGTGAACACATAATCAGGATGAAGAACAATAAAGCCATCAACATCTCACCTTAACATGTTTAATACCTTGTTTCTTCCAATCTGACAGTGGATAATAGCGAGAAGTATTCGTCAGATCAATCACCAAACCAAGCTGAAAAAAGAGAACCAACAAAACTAAAGGTAAGCAAAAAAACTAAAGATGTCCACTCTTGTAATAACAATAAATGCTATATACATAGATATAATAGATACATGAACTATTGAAACTATATACCCATATCTGTAGAACTTATAATAATGTCTTGGTATTTCCATGGTATGGGATACAACCCTAATCATCAAGCATACATCAGTCAATTATAATGTAACCTCGTTATGCTGTAAATTCATTGCACATATCTCAATAGCTGAATAAAATGACCAACTGAATGTGGCTGGAAGCAGCATCACAGAGTTGACCATCCTACTCAAAGGATTTTGCCCCTCCAATTGCATACTAAGTTCAATGTTCGGACCAGTTGTAAGAGAGATCAAGTAGCTCATGTATGAGCATTCATTATTTCACATCATCAAGTTCTTTCTACTTTTTTGGTCAAATGATACACAAAAAACATTTTTGATAAAACAAAGATCTTGGGGGGTGTTTGGCATCTCTACTCTAATTCAATAAGAGCTTTTTGAATAAGAGCAACTTTAATAAGCTCTTTTGTTCTAGCTCTTGTTTTAAATAAGCCCGTTTGGTAAAATCTTCAAAAAAAAAAAAAGCTCTTATTTAAAATAAGCACGTTTGGCAAAACTTTCAAATAAGAGCTTTTTTAAGGGTAGTTGATGTCATTTTTAAAGATTAGAACTTAAATATAAGAGCTATCCAAATGGTTGTTTGGGTGGACCGTCCATCATGTGGGGCCTAGCATCAATGCTAATTGTCCTTTATGTGGGGCACCTCAATGTCCACTACCCATCACCATCACATGGACTCCACATTTGATGTGTCCATAGTGTGGGCCCTACCTTTTAAGTGCATTGTCCATCATGTGGGGCCCGGTTTTGATATACCATTCATCGTGTGAGGTGCACCTATATGGATCATCCATCATACGGCCCACTTTGGATATGGGTCACCCATCATGAGAGACCTTGGATGTGGACCTTCCATTAGGAGGGGCCCACTTGATGTCAATTGTCCATTATGAGGGGCCACACTTTTATGTAAGTCATCCATCATGTGAAGCCCACTCCATCCATTATGTGGGCCCACCTTGATGTGGACCATTCTTTGTGTGGGGCCCCACCTTCATTATGCGTCGTTCATCATGTGAGCCCATCTTTGATATCAACTGACCATTATGTGTGCCCACCTTCAATGACCATCATCCATCATGTGGATCCCACCATTGACGTGGACTGTCATTTAAATGGAACCTACTTGATATACATGTTCCGTCATGTTGGGTCACACTTTGATGTGAGCCATCTATCAGGTGGGCCTACCTTTGATGTGAACCTTTCATTACATGGGCCCACTTTGATGTGAGGCCCCACTTCAATATGAGTCATTCATTATGAGGGGCCCATCTTTGATGTCCACCATCCATCATGTGGATCCTACCTTTGTTGCGGACCACTATCATGTGAGGTCCACATCCAGTAGGTAGTCCATCATGTGGGACCCATTTGATGTCCACCATCCATCATGTAGGTCCCACCTTGGCTGTGGACTGTCCATCATGTGGGGTCCAACCTTCAATATGGGTCATTCATCATGTAGGCCCACCTTTAACGTCAACCTTCCATCATGTGGTCCCACATTCAATATCCACCATCCATCACTTGGATCCTACCTTTGATGTGGACCATCCATCATGTGGGTCCCACCTTTGTTGTGGACCATTTATCATGTGGGGCCCACCTTTGATGTCCACCATCAATCATGTAGGTCCCACCTTTTCTATGGACCATCCATCATGTGGGGGCCAACTTTTAATATGGGTCATTCATCATGTGGTCCCACATTTAATGTCAATCTTCCATCATGTGATACCACATTCAATGTCCACCATCCATCATGTGAGTCCCACCTTTGCTATGAACCGTCCATCATATGGGGCCCACTTGATGTGGATAGTCCATCCATCATGCGGGGCCACATTTTAATGTGGATCATCCATCATGTGGGACCCACCTTTGGTGTTCACCATCAATCATGTTGGGCCCAACCTTCAATATGGGTTGTTCATCATGTGGGCCTACCTTTGATGTCAACCTTCCATCATGTGATCCCACCTTCAATGTCCCCCATCCATCATGTAGGTCCCACCTTTGATATGACCATGCATTATATGGGCCCACCTTGATGTGGAAACCCACCTTCAAAATGGGTTGTTCATCATGTGGGCACACCTTAGAGATATTCTAAAGAAGAGAAGAGGGCAAGACGGAAATTACTTAAAAAGTTTAAGGATAAACTTGTCCAAAAATTAATAAAAAATGTCTACCCACTTAAGCTAAATAAGCTCTTAAAGAAAAAGTGACCTCCCTATCACTTATTATTTAAGAGCTTTTTTGCTAGTTTCTAAAAAAATAAGCTCTAAAATGAAAGCTTTACCAAACGGTCTATTTTCATAATAAGAACTTATATTTTTAGAATAAGCAAATAAACTCTTATTAATAGATTTGCCAAAAGCCCCCTTAGTGAGGGAAGACTCCAAAGGAGCAGCAGTTTACAAGGTTTATTGGACAGAATCAAAACGACCTGTGCCAAATTTCGCTTGCTAGTTTGTACAATACTCTCATTACATGTCAGAAATCCACCACTCTGCTTGATCAACTAGTACTTGGGGAGCAGGCAACAGTCCCCTTCGAACCATCATACAACATGGAGCAAGTGACCTTCTTGCAGAGAGCCACAATGAAACTTGCACAAATAGATTTTAATGACCTCTAAAGAACCAAGGCCTCTGCGTCACATTCAATTTGCCTAGCGTTCGTGTGGAGATCAATAGATGAGGACCACTTCATCATCTTAAGCATAATGAATCCCAACTGCCTCTGATTATATTTCGTTGGAATTCAATTTCAGCTAGCTATGAGAGGTTGCTGGCTTGCTGCTCAACCGGCTATCATTCTAATGTAAGGGGAATAGTTCCGGTATAAATCCATCCAATCCTCTTCTCTGATTAAAACATAGTTACATTTTTCTTTTTACATGATAGCTATTTTCAGTGCACAGATGGCAAGAGAAAGCGACTGAAGGTGAAAACAGTGAAAGTGATAAAGGGAAGAACCCAGTTGCATTATCGGGGTTTAATGAAAGCAAACGGTTGTAGAAGAAGCTCAAGATGGATGGGAAGTTCATATCCAGCAGGAGGAAGGAGAAACAGGGCATCAGCAGTAGGGATTTGAGAAGGTTACCAAAATATCGAATGCTATTCATTGAGAGTTTTCCGGATGAATGGTTACCAATTAATTTTGAAAGAGTAGTCAGTCGTACAGGCAAAGTTATGGAGGTGGTCATCCCTCGTGAATGGAATTCATCAATCCCTCGAGGATTTGCATTTGTTCGAATGTTCTCTGAAGAGGAAGCAGAGAGGGCAAAGAAGATGTTGGATGGTGAATGGTTTGGAGGGATGAAATTGCAAGTTCAGAAAGCAAGGTATGAGCCAGACATTAAAAATAGGGAAGAGGAAAGTTGAAAGGAGGAGAGAACGAAGGAGGTCAAAGGTAAGAAAGTTGAGGGACAAAGGGGAATAAGTCCAAAGCCAGCAGGAACTTATAAGGTGCAACATGGAAGAGGAAAGGGCAGATCTTTCAAAGAGGTGGTAGAAAACAATTTGAAACAAGGAACTAAGTAATGCAGGGGCATTTTCACACCGGGCTCGAGTGGGGTAGCCTGTGTGAAGCAGGGACACACTCAGGGTGGGCGGCCCTTGTGAGGTGGGTGGCTCATGTGAGGCAAGCCCCACCCGTGTGAAGCGAGTGACTAGTGTGATGCAAACCCACATGAAGTAGGGCCCACGATGGAGGGTTCCGCCGAGGGCCTAGCCTGTGTGAAGCAGGAGCTTGGGCTATGAGATAAAGGGATTGATTCAACACGCTCTATCAGATCGAGCTTTTAGAGCAAGTGGTTAGTTATCCTGTGTCAAAATTGGTATCAAAGTGGGAGGTCTCGTGTTTGAGACTCCTCACTGGGGGTGATTAATGCAAGGTCATTTTCACACCGAGCTCGAGTGGGGTAGCCTGTGTGAAACAAGGACACACTCGGTGTGGCGGCCCGTGTGAGGTGGGCCCCACCCATGTGAAGCGGGTGGCTAGTGTGATGCAAACCCATGCAAAGTGGGGCCCACGAAGGAGGGTTCGGCTGAAGGCCTAACCTGTGTGAAGCAGGAGCTTAGGCTATGAGACAAAGGGATTGATTCGCCACACTCTATCAATTTGAGCTTTTCGAGCAAGTGGTTAGTTGTCCTGTGTCATTAAGCAATACTCCGACTTAGGGGAGTCTCTGAAATTGGTAGAGGCTAAATGGGTATGGAGGAAGACCACAAATGATGGACCATAATCAATGGAATCTATTAAACACAGTTTAGTATCATCAGCTCAATCGGGGGTCTCGGAAGATGAAATGAAGGAATGGTTGGCCTCCTATTGCAGTGAAATCGAGGAAGAAGATATTGTGCTAAAGAGATCTAAAGAAAGTATATTTCTAATCTCTCTTACTTGTCGAAAATCGTGGAAGTAGTACTTCTGACTTGCACAAAACATAGACATGGCATGATAATGAGCATACAGAGATGGGAAGAATGGTCTATTTTTGGTTGCGAGGAGAAATGGTTCCAATTCTGGGACATTTTGATGGAACTTTGGATCAATGAAATATTCTGTGAGCTTGGAGAATGTATTGGCTCCATAATCTCCATCGACCCTCAAACCCAAGATAGTGAGGAGCTGCGATATGCCAAAATTTGAATTAGAAAACAAAAGCTTATCTCAATTCCAGGAATGGTTAAAATCATAGGGGAAGTAAAAAATTGAGGTGAAAGTTTTGGAAGAAGTGAATCTCTCAAGAGAGAAGTTGATGATGACACCGCATGGTCGCTAATGGCGGATGGAGGGTGTTGCAATGAAGGAATACGAATAGGGTTCTCTCAAGGAGTACCAGAAGGAGACGTTCATACGTGTTTGCTGCCTATTGGCTAGGAGAAAGGTTCGCCTACCTAGACCGCAAATCCCCTTCAGAGCATCCATATTTGCTAACAATAATCTCCCTCCAAAGAGCATCTCTCTCCACCCCAAACTGTCGTTGCCATTTGCCCCAAAAAGCCAGATTCATCAACCCCAAGTCACGAATGTTCACATCACCTTGTTCATAAGGTTTGCACACTTAACTTCAAAAGAAAAAACTTTTTCTTCTCATCCAAATCACCACAAAGAAAGTTGCATCTCAGCTTTTCCAAATGAGCAAGGACCGCTTTCGGGCATCCAAAAGAAGACATAAAATAAAGAGGCAAGTTTGACAACGCCGCTTTAATGAGTGATCTGCCACCTAGAGATAGGCACCGCCCTTACAATACCGCCAATTTCCTCTCAAATCTTTCCACAACCTTGTCCCAAAGATGCTTAGCCGACTTACCTAATCAAAAGGGAAGCCCGAGTAAGACCAAGGGAAAATTCCCACCTTGCAACCAACGAACCCGACCAAGTGCCCAATTTCCTCATTATCCAAATGTACTCCAAGCATTTGACACTTAGCCAAGTAAACCTATAGTTTAGACTATAGAATTCTCTACACGCTATCTACAAGCCTCTTATGAGCCAAAATGGCTAAGTTCCTACATTAGTTGCCAAGCATGTGACATTACGCCTTAATATGCCTCAAGGCATAGGCCTCACCTCGCAAGGCCAACAACCTAAACCATGCTTCGTACCTAGAACCCTTGCTTGTAGTGCCTTAGGGCAATGAATGCAAAGGCAAGCAAAGGCAACGTTAACTTCATCTCCAATCATGCTTGGTATACAACATTTAATCATTGGGCAATTGTTCTCCATCAAGAAGGTATCTCTAATTGTCAGCTACTTAGGGGTTGGCAATCTTAGCCAAGGTTCCAAAACCCAAACCATTTTCAAATAGTTTGGTGAAATTTTATCATGAACCGTATACAAGAATTACAAAGCAAACAACGCATGGTTGACTAAATTATTTGCATAACAGGAGAGAAAGTGACTCCCAAATGGGAGATGGTCTTCGTTTCTTTGGCAAGGGTATCACAATATAGTTAGTTTCTCCCAGAACATGGTAACAAAAAAGGCAATGCCCGTGCTACATCACAAACCTCGAAAAGAATGACAAACACCACATTCAAAACCCAGTTGATTGCATCCTTTAAATATTTGTCCACGATCAACAACTCCCAAAAAGGATTAGGAACTAATCCTACTAAAAGCATAACTTGGTTCCTTTTGGTGTTGCTGGAAGAGAATTCAGGCACTGTTAGTGGCACCGGATTATGGCTTTGGCACCTCTGATGGGGCCAGGAATAGGTTCCGATGCTTCTAGGGTTACTGGAAGTGGCCCGACTGAAGTCAGAGAGCAGATCTTATCAGATTTGAGACAAATATGGAAGGTCCAGTGGCCCTGAGCTCTTCTGGAAGAGAGTGGCTCATTTATCCCTAAAAAACGATGACATGGCCCTCTATGATAGCAATGAGAGATGTATTAGTCCTCTTTCACCATCATATGGTTGGTGGAGGTGTTGAAAATAACATAGAAACCTCAAAACCGGGGGAAGAACGAATGAGAAAGAGGGAAATGTTGATCTAAACTGAAGAAGGGAGAACAGAATCCTTTCTCTGATACCAAGTGGAAAAAGAAGGAGAAGGAAATAGGCAATGGTAATTGAGAGGAGGGAGGAGGGAGAGAACTTCGTACATGTTCTCTACCCATCATACTTTATTTATAATTGTATTAGTTGGGCATGATATAAACTAAAGGAGATACATCACTATCTCTAATATTCATCATAATTAAGGCTATCAATGAGCCACGCTGGCTCATGTGCCTTTGGGCTGGACAAGTATTTGGCCCGGGTTTGGGCACGACTTTTAGGCCCATGGAACAGACTTGGGCTTTAGATATAAACGCCCAACAATTTTGGCCAAGCTTGGGCTATCCCCGGGCCAGCCCAATCCAGTCGTGCCCACATATCTCCAATATAATATTATATATGTATATATAAGCATTGCTAGGTCCACACACGTGCAATAAAGCTCATGTACATGCCACACAAGTGCTAGCATGGCCCGATATATCCAAGATCGAATCCATCCATCAAAACAACAGCCCTATATTGAATCCCTGGCCAAGAATCAGGTTGATCCACAGGAGGTGGGGCACGGTTAAGACTCTAAAAAACTTGGCTGAAGTTTTCTAATCCATCCACCTGTCTCCATTATTGGAGCTCACATTCTGAGTGGACTAGATTTATTCATAGGAAAACATGTAAAAGGTCGAATCAACTAGATGATTGATTGGATCTTGCACCGATGTGCCATGCTCACACTTGTGGTGTGTAAATGAACTTTACTGCACACGTGTGTGTGTGTGTGTATGACGGGGCTTACATGTGAGCTCATGTCAATGGTTCGATTAAAACGAATGTGTGAGATAAGAGGCATCAAACCCATTAGAAGCGCCCATCCTCTCGAAATGAGATTTTGAACTTTGTGTCATAAATGTACTAATGTACATGGGTTTTATAAGATGCATGATTGACTTGAATTTGATTGCAATTTTTTTTATTTATTTAACTTGGACTAAAATAACTTGAGAAGTTGAGAATCACATGAGTTTCAATATCTCCATTTTATTTTACACATTTGACATGAGCAAGTGGTAATGGGCAAGGAAGAGCTAGTCAAGTGAACATAAATTGTCATATGGGTTGAGCATGGGCAACACTTTGAATTGTTTTTTGGACTGGACTTGGGATAGCCTAGAAGATTTGGAGCTGGGATTCGGTAGCATGAAGCCCCGGCTCATATGTAGCCTATCATAATCTTAAAAAAAAAAAAAAAAAAAAAAGATGTGGTATCTGCAGTACCACACAACATGTGCACAATATGCATACTTCACATACATATTAAGGTAACAATTTTTTATTAAAGAAAAACCGCCAAAGCAAGGAGCTATGGTGGGAAAACTACAACTCAAGGGAAACTAAATATTTCAATTGTCCAAGGCTTTTAAGCCGGACGCCCAGCCAACAACATCAAGTTCCACTCTTGTAATGACCCTTTCACCGAGGCACTTCTATTTAACCACCACACTACCTTTCCTTCCTTCCCAACACCTCCACCAAGCCATGCGACTAGGAGACCAATGATAGACTTTAGCATTGCCCAAGCGGTATTGAGAAGGCTAAGGTAGTAAACCCACACATTGTAAGTGAAGGGACAATGAATGAAGAAATGATTTATCAATGATACATACATTAACGAGCAACAGGGATCTTCTGACGCAGGACATCCAACCAACTCACCAAAAGCTCTAGAGCTGATGGGGGAGGCACGGAATATCCTTTTATCTCATAGCCTAGGCTAGGTCAGGCCCCTGGTTGAACCCTCCTATGTGGGCCCCAAGTCGCATGGGTCGTGTCACACAAGCTACCCGAGTCGCACAGGTGGGGCCCGAGTCACACGGGCCACCCAACCCACACAAGCCGCCCACCTCGAGTGTGCCCCCGAGTCACACGGGCTGCCCCACTCGAGCCCGGACCGTGAAAAATGCCCCTGCATTATTCATTCCCGGTGAGGAGTTTCGAACACGAGACCTCCCGCTCTAATACCATCTTCTCTGGAGATTGTCAATCATGAGCACCTTTTTCCCGCTCCATAACCATACAAAAGTCACTACATTAGGTGGGGGCTCCATAGAACCAAGGGAAAAAGGAATGAGCTCTCTAAACCCATGGGGCAAGCTTTTAAAGAAGCTTAAAGAAGGATTGCACCGCAAAACGGCCCGATTTTTCAATGTGACACACCATCATGTCCCGCTTTCTCGGAGATGGACAGTAATGCTTCAAAAAATCCAAGAGTTTGACAAAGTCCTCTGTTTTCTCGTCTGAAAGGGCCTAGTATTTGGATGAACTACCAATGACTTTTTGTTTGCCACAAAAAAATACTTCCAAAATCTCATTTTAACCCCAACCCCCACCTTCAATCTAATACATTTATTGAAGTCTTTACATAAGAGATTACAAACCAAAGCCTCTTCTCCATCCTTTCCTTTCCCTCCACCCCATCTTTTGTTCCAACTACCTTCTCCAAAGTGCTCTAAAGCCATTTTCCAACAATGGTTCATCTTTAGTTTGCCAATGACACTATCATTTTTTACGATGCAAAACACGACAAGGTGAACAATCTAAGGAAAATTGTATCGTTTGAACTCATATCGAGCTTGAAGGTGAATATACTAAAAAGTGAGATGCTGGGGTCCGAAACACCAAGGAGGAGGTAGTGACATTGGCGGCGGTATTTAGGTATCACGCTAGGTCTTCTCCATCGACATACCTTGGTCTCCCCCTTTGTGCAGGGAAACTAGCTAAGCACCTTTGGAATAAGGTCATCCAAAAAGTAAAAAGGAAGCTATCGAGATGGAAGAGTCAACACCTCTCATTGAGGGGTAGATTAATGTTGATAAAAGTAGCATTATCAAACTTGCCATTATCCTTCACGTCTCTCTTTAGGTGTCCAAAATCAATTTTGGATAGATTGGAGAGAATCAGGTAAGATCTTTTGTGGCAGGGGGCATAAGAGAAATAGAAGTTTCACTTTGTGAAGTGAGAAGAGGTGTCTAAGCCCTAAGATGAAGGGGCATGAATTAAGAATATTGAATCTATGAACTCTGCTCTATTAGGCAATTGGTTGTGAAATTCCATCACAGAAGACGAGGGTTTATGGCGACAAGTGGTAGCCAAAAAATACAATGAAGGATGGGGAGTGGCGGACAAAAACTCATCATTTTACAAGGCCTCAGCATTATGGAAGGTGATGGTTAGGATGGAATCAAAGTTTAAGGGATCGGCTTCTCTCTTAGAGCCAGAATGAGAATTCAATTATGGGAGGAGGTTTAGGTTGGAGAAAGAGCACTCAAGAATTTCCAAGACTTGCACAACTATCTTCGAATCTAAATATTCATCTCTCATTGTTACTCTGTTTCTAGTGACAATGTGGCATGGACCACTCCTTGCTGGAGGAATTTGTTGAACAAAGAAGTGGATGATCTTGCTAGGCTCTTAGAGTGGCTCTAGTATCATCAACCTCTGGTGGGAGATAGTGATAAGATGGTATGCAGTGTTTGAATTATCTCCGATATTATCGAAATATCCTTGATATTATCTCTGTTTCTAGCTCAGCGATACCAATAACACTGGTAGCGATACCGATAACACTGACAGTATAAAAAATTCTAGGTATCGACGATGTATCACTAAATATAGCCCATGTATCGATATCTTCAATATTTTCAACTGTGTAAATTCCAGGTGGCGTTTGTATTGCCAATGCATTGATACCGCCAGTGTATCACCAATATTTTTTACTGTGTAAATTCTAGGTGTCGCTTGTATTGTCAATGTATCTGCAATATTTGGATGATATCGCCAATGTATCGATATTGCCAAAAAGTTGTATATTAAAAAATTCCCATTTCATATTTTTTATGGGCGCATGGTTGGTTGCAACGTTCAATTTGTCAACAAAAATACTGATAATATCACGATAGTATCATTATCGCAACATGGCAATAACGAGACCACAATTTTTAGTTTCTTTTTCAGTTGTTGACGATTTGTTGGGAGATATCACTTGTTGACAGTATTCTTAAATATCAATGGATGTTTGGATGGAAGGTAAGATATTGGATGGATAGATGGGATGGATGAGATGGTTGGACTGATTTCTTATAGCAACACATGCTTTTAGGCCCCCATTAAATAAAAACGTATTATGTATGCATTCTTTTTGTAATTTTTTTTTTATTCCTAAATATGTATATTTTATCATCTCCTGAAGTTTCACTGAAAAATTCCCCCATTTTCCCCTCATTTTCGGTTATCAACGATATTATCGGCGATATCGATATTGTTTCTCTACCCCAACTAGCAAAACTTGTAGCGATACCGAAACTTCGAACACTGATGGTATGGAATAAGGAAAAATCTAGCCAGTTCTCAGTTTGGTCTTGGTATAAATTGATTCAAGAGCCAATCTCGAGGGAGTTTAGAGGCCACACCTCTTTCATTTGGCATTATGGAGCCCCTTAAAAGGTAGCAGCTTCTACTTGGCTAGCAGGTAGAAACGAGGTGCTCGCTACTGATAATTTACAACAAAGGAAAATGGTGATCCCTAATGTATGTGGGATGCGTATGCAAAGTTACTTTATGAGCTAATGATCTGCTCAATAACCAAACACATTGGAAATATTTTTTTAAAAAAATGCTATCTTCCTCCTCAAACTGACAATATAGTTTTTTCCCCCAAGTTCACCCTTAACCTACATACTAGTTCCCACAAAACAAAAGAAAGAAAGAAAGAAAGAAAGCATCATTCTAAGCATTGTAAAATGCATCTAACATACTCCGTCTACATGGAGTACTCACAAGAAATAGGGCCTCGTTAGCAAATTAAAGGGTTCCCAAGTTGAAGCCTTTAACCAAACTGAGCCTTTCCATGATATCAATTAATCTATTAAGCAAAATACTCACAATTCTGAAGAAAATAGGAGACAAGGAGCCCCTCAACGAAGCCCACAAGCAAGAAAAAGAAACCGACAAAGATCGACAGGTGACAATACTGAAGCAGTATAGAGGCATCCTTTTGATCCACCATCTCACCGCGAACCCATATGACCCAAAAGAAAATTGAGAAAAAATGGATCCACATTACCATACACTTTTCCACATCCACCTTACAAAGACACTAAAGTTCTCTCTCTAGCCCTTGATTCCAAACATTCATTGTTCACAAGCACTTCATGTAGAGTTCGACTTGCTTTAATCAAATCATTTTGCATGGATGACAGTACCATATCTACTATCCCAACAAGCTGAGAAAACGCTTCAGCAAACATCTTCTATTTCAATAACTAATATAAACAGTGTTTTTTAATTTTTTAATACGAACAGTCATAATTATGACACCACAAGCATACTGTAAATATGTAGACTAGATTGCTTACATGAGCAGAACTTCCAATATTCTACAGTATACTTACTTCCCTTCCCAACACTCTTTGTTGATGAATCACTTGTTTCAAAGAATATCTTTTACCAGGCACGACAAAATCATTGAAAGACTCGCCCAAAGGAACTTTAGAAGGGATTATGTTAGCAATGCTATGACCATATGCAGGGCAATCCAACCAACCTGTATACACAGAGCAATGTGAGGATTATACGATGTTAAAGAAATGATAATGGTTGGATGGCCACAATTACGATTCTAAATCCAAAGAATATGATCTTCAAAAGAATTCTCATTATAGAGAGAGAGAGAGAGAGAGAGAGAGAGAGAGAGAGAGAGAGAGAATTGAAAGGACAGATAGTAGGGCCCAAATGCTCACAATTTTAGAAGTTGGGCAACTACTCTAACCTACCAGGAGGCAGCTTGGTTCTCTCATATGATCTAGGGTTCCTCATTTGAACCACTGAATCATTCTTGTGTGGTTGGACAGTCATCTTTGACCCTTCATCTGGGTATTCTCTTTTCAAGCGCCGACGCCTTTCTTCACGCTCCTACAACGGTTATCACTCAAAATCAGCAGTCCAAGAAACAAACAAAAAAAATATGCGTCTCATAAAAAGTTCAATTCAGTGACTACTGAGCTAACAAAATGAAGTATTGGTTGCCTTAATCATGGGGGTAGAAAATCAATGAACAGTACAGCATGGAAGCAACAAATCCTTTACGACAGAGTTATGTTTTAGACAATGACAAGCATAAAGCAAGAGTAAGCAGTTGATAATGGTATGTAGTAGAAAATTCATCATTGAAGCTGTTCCCACCATAAGAACTTTTAAAACGAGGGCATTTAAGCTAACATAATGATAGTAGTCCAATGGAATATGTGGAAAGATTGTGTTCGCACTGTTTGCACCAAGAATTGGTGCGCGCCTATGGAATATGCAGAAAGCTTGTGTATGCACAGTGCACCGAGTGGTGTGCATGTATTTATGAGCATCCAAAATTTTGCATTTTGGAATGCTCGGTGAGATTATAGCTGCATGAAGCATGAAGCATGAAGCATGAAGCAAAGCAGAAACATATTTGAGTGCAGAGCAGAGAAGCAACTAATTTAAAATGTTGACGAGAAGAGATAGCTTGGAAACAGAAGCGCGAACCTAAAGTGTAATCTAAAACGGAAGCGCACCTAGTTAGAAGGATCATGCAACTGAGGCTGATATTCATACTAAACCCCCGATTTGCATTTTGAAATGCTTGTGTGATTCATACTAACCATCCTTCATGTCTCTGTGGTACTATACATGTGATCCGTAGTGTATGCATGTGTTTCCCTACCTCCCTACTTTCCCAGCACTAAATATATCTAGTATGTTTGTGTTTGTGTGTCTAAAAAATATTTGTGTTGGAAGATAATCCAATAGAGTAAACTGCATAGCAAATTACCATGCATTTGACCTCTACGGGGCCCACCATGATGTATGCATCAGATCCACCCCATCCATGAGCCCTTCAATATCAGGCCATGAGGGAAAAATGAGCTTTTTCGGAAACCCTGGGCCAAACCATAGGGAACAGTAGGGTGGGGTCACTCAATCAATTAAAAGTCCTGTGTTTTGTAGCCACCATATTGTGTAAATGCCATTCAATCAGGACACCAAAAATCAGGTCATTCCTAACTCAATTGGGCCACACCAAGTAAATATATAGTTTTTAGGCATGATTTTTCACTTTGTCCTTTGGTGTGGCCCACCAAGCATTGTATTCAAAAAATGGTTACGTATCAGTGGTATCAACCAATATGTAAAGGATACGGTTGCCCCTGTTAGGCTGTTACGCGAAATGGAGATGAATCAGTGGGGGGGGGGGGGGGGGGGGTCGTCTCTGGCTTTTCCATATCTTTCTTCATTTCAAGCATGAAGTTAGGAACCAATTTTAAACTAGATCTAAGCCTATTTCGAGGCTCAAAACACATTATTTGAGTAGGATTCAATGAATACAAGTGGAATGGAGTGTTTTGGGAAATATTGGAAAAAGGTACAAACCATCACTTTTTTTCTTCTTTTTTTTCCATTTTCTTTTTGTGATATTTATATGTAATGGTCCTTAATCCACCAAACCATGCTTGACTTTCGGCAGGTCAAGATGACATTGTTCTTCAAATAGCATTCTTACCAAAGAATGACCTAATACATGTCCAAAACCAAAAAAAAAAAAAAGAATGTTATATGTGGGATTCTCACAATTTTTAGAATTTTTTCTATAGTTTTTTACCCCAAAAAAAGGTGGTTACAAGGCCCCATTGTATCAACCACAAGTTTACCAATACATCGGCCAATACCAATGCATAATACCTTGTAGCTAAGCATCTGATTATGCTGATTTTTTTACCTCACGGTGAACTTGAGGCGGTAAACACATGCACGCATGCACATATATCCTCCACCTTTTTTTGGGGTAAACTTGTGGTTGATACACATGCACGCACGCACATGCACGCACGCACATATATCCTCCACTTTGATCGAGACCCTATAACACATGCACGCACGCACATATATCCTCCACTTTGAACTATAGTGCAAGGAAGCATCATGCAAGCAAGTCGGGGTTGGCCCCCACCATGACTTGCTGATGGCATCCGCTTTGACCATAAGATGTGTTACCCCATGTTACGTCTAGGGCTCAAAATTAGGTTGATCCATGATTCAAGTGGGCCACACAATAGAGAACACTAAACAGTGGAACGCCGATCCTTGAATTTGTACAGGGCTCACCTGCCATGCAAAATGGCATTTTTTTTGCATGCACTTTCATCCATGGTGAAGAAGGGGCTAAATAGTCCAATTCTACATACAAAACATGGTGGGCTTCTTAAAAAATAAACGGTGGGTGTCCCCTTCCCAACTATTTCCCTTGGCGTAGCCCACCTGAATTGCAAATGGGGTTGATTTTTGGGCCCTGTGCCTAACATGGGGTGATGCATCTGATGGGCGGATTGGATGTCATAAGCACATCACAGTGGTGGCCACTCTAATTTGCTCATACAATGCTCCTCCACACTACAGTTTGTCGGGGAGAATATGCATGTATGCATATCTGGGGTGATGCATCTGATGGGCAGCGTGCATGTCATTAGCACATCATGGTCGTGAACACCCAGTCAACTCGCACAATGCACCTCTACACTACAGTTTCAGGGGAGCATATGTATGTATATGAAATGCTCTAGTGCTCTTAAAGCACTATAAATTATAGTGATATTAGTTGCATTGGAACAATTAGACAGTTCAATCCATTGATCTAGACTATTCATTAAATCCAACCCTTTTTTTTAAAGGTCATGGAAATTTTATTAAGAACAGCCAACATGAGGACGGCCCAAAGAATTACATTTAAGAAAGCAAAAACTTAACAAGCATCCACCAATTTGAAGCTGGACTGACGTAGGACGGCCTAATCTATCATGCATGTATGAGAAAACAAATAGATTCAGCGGAATAATATAAGCAAATTAAGTAAACATTCACCGTTCGCCATCATAATCAAGAAAAACACAAGAGACACATGTAATAGATGGGCCATCATCACAATCACACAATAGGGGATTCAAATCATGCGTGGTTTGGATCTGGCGAGCGATGGAACCTCCCGATCTTGCATAGCTAACATCCAATCATCCAAGGGAATCACTAGTCCAAGGAATCGAATGATTTTCTGGAATAAGGAGTCGTCAAAATCTGAGAAAACGATTAGGGTTTCCAAAATCTCAGATTTTGGATGATAAGAAAATAGGAAAGAAGGTTAGGTGATAGGGAGGAGATAGAATATCACCTGAGAAGAAGGTTTGGAAGAAGGAAGGAGAAGAGAGAAGAGAGAAGAGGGGTTGAGGAAGAAGAAAGATCCACACAGAGAGAGGGAAGAGGAAGAGTCACCAAGCTTTGCTTATCTTAATCAAAATCATTCATTTTTCAAGAGTTTAGGGCTCGGCGCCTTTTAAGTAATCACGAATTTAACAAATGTCCAAAATACCCCTAAAACATAAGCAAAAATTGTAAAATCGTCTAAAAGTCGGAAAAGTTCTGCTCCGTCTTCGGTCAACCAAGATCCCTCGTCGGTCGGTCATGAATCCAGTGTACTTGGGTCCTCCAAAAGGGTGGTCCTTCGATCGACCCAAGCCGTCCCTCGGTCGATCGACTTGACTTCGGTCATGATTACAAATTGATCTGTAATCTCAGCTCACTCTTCCTTCAACACTCCTATGCTCCTATGCTGCTGTACTTGCTTCCTTTTGCCTCTAAAATGCTCCTAATCATCCTAGAATTAGCTCCTCAAGCGTCCTCGAACCAGATTGAGATGGGCAACGTCCTCTTACGCCGTTGATAGACTTTTACGGGCCTGATGTCCGCATCATGGACGCCCAACCTGCTACATCAATTTTGATTCCCTCACAACCATACTAACCAAACTACAGAAATTGCAAAAGCAATGATTGTTCCTTTCCCCCTAATAGACAAAATCGAAGCCATAAGAACTAGCTGCCACGCAACCTTGTCTTCTTTCCGACGCAGGGAGGACGTGGTAAGAAGAACATCGTCTCTTTCACCGGGTAGATAACTTGAATAAACAAGAGCTCTACATCACTTTCCCTTCACTTTCCCCACTCCTCCCCCATGCCAAGTCCATAGGAAGTCTTCTATGGACTCCAATATCAACCAATGATGTACGGAATAAAGTAAGGAAGGTAGCCCACACCTCCTTGGCAAAGGCACAATGACTGAAAAGGTGGTTAATGGTTAATTGATTCAACATCTTCCAACCCGCATGTCATGGGCGACCATGCAAACATCTCATCAATCTGACAGGTAATAACCATTGATCAATGGCCTCTAATATGAACAATCAAGATTGTTTACACAAAAAAGGTCCAAGCAACAATTTGATCAATCTATTTGTTAGGTGCCATCATGGATTGCTTGCGATTCTAGAGAAACTATTTTGTTAGGCAATAGTAACCATCATATCTATGGGCTGGAAAAGGGAATACAGGATGGCTAGAGAAAGGGACAAATCAATGAGGGATTGTATCAACTGATCAGTTTGATTTTGCATGATGTTCCGTAAATGTGTTCTGAGTTGACAGACAATTTAAATCGACCTACTGGATTGCCTAAGTGAATGGATTCAAAATTTCAAATAGGAGCACGATCCTTACCCGAGGTACCAGAAACCTCACCACCCTAGGCAAGGACTATGTGCACCTATGCTATCCTTTATCAGGATTATCCAATTCCAGGCAGAAAAGATCTGAAAAAGCACGTGAAGGTCAAGATAAAGGATTACGCTAGTGGCCTTGGACTTGACACTTTCCACGATTAGTTAAGGTCGATGAAAAATTATTTCCATTGGTTCCAGATGTCAGAAAACATTAAGTTGCACTTCGCAGAACTTTAGCGGTAAGCTCATAACCGTTGGTTCTCAGTTGAAACAGATCTATCTGCAAGTGGTGAACTTCAACATGTATCTAATTGGAATAAATGAACGCAAGGATGTAGTGGAGGTTCCAACCTGTGGAGTGGACTATGAGGCCATTTCATTTCAACGCCTCCCATTGCAAATGATAATGTAACCGTTAAGGAGTACATGGAAGGACTAAGATTTAATGGTCAGTGGAAATGATGGACAACTACTTGCATTTTGCTATGATGGTTTAAGAACGGGCATTCATAGAATGAAGGTAACCTTCAAAGCTATTTTAGGTAACTTTCAAAGCTAAACAGTGTGGATATGGCCTATTTAAAAAAATAAATAAATAAATAAATGAAAGATGAAGAACACAAGAAATGTGTGTGTGTGGTCACCAAACACAATAATTCCTAAATGAAGGTGAATCAACTGCCCTGTGCTGTTTCGAGGAGCTCGATACCTCACACCGTAATAGCCCCCACCCTCCTATGATCACTCTCAGCAGCAACTAACAGACCTCACAAAATAATGGTCCTAAGGTGAACACAAGCAGGAGAGATGTCCTTGGAAATTCTCTTATTACATACAAATGTGGAGGCGGGGCCATCTTGCAGTTGTGTCATGTGTGCCTGTCTAAGAGTGTATCAACCTCTGCGAGGAAACCATTAAGGATGAGGAGGTAGAAGAGGAGTCAAACAAGGAAGCTGACATGACAGGACCTCTGATCATGAAGTGTAACAGGTGTCAAGGGATTTCTTTATCGACACACCAAATCCAAACCACTCCTATGGATAGCAAGAACGAAGATTCACTGTATGCCAATGTCAATTAGGAGAAAGACAATGAAAAGCATCCTCTCAAAAAATAAAAATAAAAAGTTAGGAGAGTGACAATGCAAAACATCATCCGTTTTGTTCAAAAGGGGAGAAAGTAGCACCAATCCACAATGCATAAAAAAAAAACAAAAAAAAAAAAAACCATGGACTCCTTACCAGCAACTTTCTTATAGGAAATTCATTACATGGCATACAACGCGCAAGATGAAGAGGCGTGTATATCGTTTGAAATCCACATGAGGAAGTGAAAAGGTGCCCAAACATTACTGTTGAATTTTATTTTATTTTTTTCCTTTTCTTCTCCGAAAGCAATCAAACAATATTATAATTAGAAAAGCGAGGGAAGAGAGGAATACTCTGCGCAAGGTTTCCACAGCCGTCTCGATGTGTTCTTCTTCTTCTTCCCATGTAGTTTCTTCTTCAACGTGTTCTTTGAAAATCTCTTCTTCATCTTCTTCAGGCAAGGGCGATGCATTTAAGTCCATCGAGGCGATCACAAAAATCCACTGAGCCGCATTCCCCAATGCTTTTTTTTTTTAATCTTTCTAGGGTTTTCCTTTATTTACAGAGATTGCTTTCAAAGCAAACCAATTCGAAGATGAGCCACTTCCACAAAAGAAAGAAAAAAGAAAAGAGAAGATTGAAAATACGAAGAATAAGAGGAAGAATACCTTAATATATGTTGCCTTCCCAGGAAAGAAATGGCAATGGAATTGGACAAAATAAAAAATAAAAATAAAAAAGTAAGAAATGAAAACCCTAGACGCACCAGGGAAAACGAGCCATCTCGACCAGCCAATGGTGTTAGACTAGCACTAATTCTCACTTGAAAGAGAAAATGATCACATACAACCATGCATGTGTACCAACCTTCATACACGCTACTGTTTTTTCTCTGCCAAAGTGTCACTTGTTAGATCATCCAATCTGTACATAAGGTGGGCCATACCATGATGATTACTTGAGGAAGAATTAGAAACAATCCCTTCACTGTGTGGACAACAACCGAACATTGTTTCGGTACAGCCTCTATCCGTTCATTTTGACGGTGTATAGGCCACCTGATGGCTGATGAGTGAGTGAATCAACTTGGTTTTCGCCCCCAAGTCATACTCATGGCGTGGCCCACCTTTTACATGGCTCAGATGTTAAGACAAAATGCATCTTACGTGAAAAGCTCCCATGTAACCTTCGCAAATATTTTTGTTCTCGAGGAAGGCTTCATCGTGTACGGCTCGTTAGTTGAGTTGGCAGAGACGTGCGTGCACAAGTTATCCGAGGGTTCCGTCCTCACCAATTCGTGTGGTCTGACTGCCGTGGACGTGAAATTGGTGGAAAGGACAAAAGAATTTCTCTAAATGTGACTGCGAAGTGCGTACTGAGTTACTCATTACCCTTTCTATCGTACTGAATAAACTCTATTCGGCCAACCGTAAATGTATGTCGCTTGGTCCATCAATTTCTGCAGCTCATTTTAGGGTTGAGCCCAAAATTAAAGTATATTTAAAGCTCAAGTGGAATACACTAGTGGAAACCTTCTCAAGGCCGCAGATATGTCTATTTGTACATCTAACCTGTGCCTAAGATTACACAGAATGAAGGTAACAAACAAATATCAGCTTGATCTAAAACTTATGAGACCCTCAAGAAATTTTCAATGTTAGACATTCAATTTACATTTTTTTTCTGTAGCATGGTCCACTTAATCTTTTGATATGCTTCATTCTTGGGCTCAAACCCTAAAATTGTCCAGTAAAATGGATGAACAAAGTGGATAAAATACATAAACCACAATGGGTCCACGTAAAATTTACTCGGTACACAATCCATCCACTTCTAATTTTGGCAAGATGGGCTGATAGGACAACTTCAATACAAATAGACAATAGCATATGAGTGCTTAAAGCTGGATAGAGGAGTAGGTTGTTGGATGTCAGCATGTCATTACCTTGAAGATAGACTATTGCACTATAAGGTTGGATTAGAGAAATGAAGATAGCTTTGCCATGAGGCATGACTTGCTTGTTTTCATAATGCTCTCCATAATGATAATTGACTCAAACCTAAGTGTACACTTAATTGAAACCTTTTAACTTCGAAGAAGCTCTCAATAATTTGCCCACAAAAGAAGAAAAAAGAAAGGCATACAATAATGAAAAGAGAAAAAGAATGACTTATTAAGTTGTAAGCCAACCAAGGGCATGAAGAAAGGAAGAGCAATACAAAAGAAAATAAATGGAAACTCAGGTGAGCTCCACTCAGCCTAGCAAGCACATGTAAAAATGTTTCCAAAGACTTTCTTAGTTTGTATTACACATATCTAAATTAAGTTCTTAATATAAAAGGCCTTTCAAGTCTTCCCTATTCGATATGAGACAGGTAACACTCTTAAACACAATAAGTTAAAAAGGCAAAACTGCATATATTCCCCCCCCCCCCCCCCCCCCCCCTCCCCCCCCCCCAAAAAAAAAAAATATATAAAGAAATATGAAAAGATGACAAAAAGGATTAGAGCTAAGCGACAAAGCAACAGACAATAAGGTAATATTTAGAGATTTGAATCTTACCTATTGTAAATGTAATGAGATTGTCAAAACGTTAGTGATCTAGTTTCTTAAACTAAACCATATCAGATGACATCTCTGACAAATCTCACACACAACATTTTCAAAATAGCTAAGTACAACACATTATGGCCATGTGCTGTATCTTAGTTCCATAAGCGCTCTAAGAAATGCTCTATTCCAATGGGAAGTGACCCCACTTATATACTCACCTATGTGAGTTCATAAAATAAAATAAAATAAATGAATTTACAACTATACATTCAACTATATCACAAATATAGAGCTTACCCGTGCATGGCCTCTCTTGCTTCAAGTCAAGCATTGCAACATCATAGGAACAAGGCCCTCAATCAAAAGATTTTCTAAAAAGTTATAATTGCGTACAAATTTCACATTTATCATTGTTTTCTTCTTTCTACTTTTAGAACTAATTTCATGATAATAATGCTTTTAAGATAATGATAATTTACATGTCTCGGTCTAGCATTCCAAACATCCAAAGACTTGACCAAGTATGCAAAAGAACCAAAAGCCTTTTCATTTATAGTACGAAGTTTGAACAACCCATCACTCACATGTTCTTTTCCAACAAAAGTATTATTCTTTGAAGAATCATGTATTTTCAGATTCAGTTACTGATTTAAAACCATTCTTATCATTGAACATGAGATAAGTTTCTTTTAAAAGTTAGGAATATGAAACACTTTCAAAAGATTCAACATCTTATTAAATATGAGTTTAAAGCTCATATTCCTTTTGCCCACAATCTTATTTCCATGAAGTATTTATCACATTCCGTATCTTCTCATAGGTAGAAAAAGGACTTTAATAAGAGCAAAGGTATTTGATAACTCTTGAATCAATTCAGCACACATTCAAATCTCAAGCAATAAGTGCCTGAGTTACAACCCCCATAAAATCCTCGGTGATATGAATATGTGCCTTCTCCTTTTTGCCACCCTTCTATTCGTGACATTCTTTGGCAAAGTGACCTATTTTCTACATATAACAACCAAGGTCCTTGGTTTTTTTTTTTTTTTTTTCCTGTTTGGAGTCCCAATCCTTTATTTTACCTAATTTTTTTTTATTGTTTTCAATGAGATGGGCCTTGGCTATGGACTCGATTTCATAGATTGTTTATCATGGTTCTTTGTTTATTCTTCTATCCAAATGTGGAGAATGAGGTCATCCAAGTTCATTTCCACTCCCTTTTATTTAAGAGAAATTTTATAATTCTTCCATGAATGTGGAAGGTTCTCAATAATGATGGTAGCTTGGAAGGCCTCATCTATTTTCACTCATTTGGATAGAATTTTATGTGCAATCTTTTGTACATCATGCACTTGATACATCAGAGGTTTGTTATCTATCATTTTAAAATCAACACATCAACCCACAACATATTTCTTGTCCAAGTTTCTTTTATTTTGAATTTCTTCTCTAAATGTTTCCACAATTCTTTTCGCGAAGTGTGATGATAATAAATATTATAGTTATCATTTGCCATTACATTTAGAATATAATTTTGACATAAATAGTCATCTTTTTGTCATTTAGATCGGTCAAAAGACGCCGCGGGTTTATTTTCCTCAAGATGATAATATTTCTTTTGATGATTTAAATCAATTTAAAGGTTATTAAGTAAAACTTTAATTTTTTTGTTACTATCTATTGAATTTTAGAAAAAAAATAATTATTTAAGGGATTTTTGAGATGGTTCTTATTGGGGTCCAAAATAGTGGATGTGTTAAAGGACAGGACAGTCTAGATGAGCAGAAAAGCCACACAGAAAGACGAACGGGCAAGGAAAACAGCACGATGATCAATGCAACCAGGTCAAAACAGGTGGACCTGCTGGACCCCACCTAGTACAAATGTAGGGCCCATTTTGAAACTCAACCAGACAAAGGGGCCACCTGCCACGTGGACCTACACCTGGCTATATAAGACTAGTGCATGTATCCTCTTTGGTAGGTGGGGCCCACAATATGGAAAAGTACAAAATTAAGCACCATCTGGGCTAGCGCTAGTTGATGTGTCGGGCCCCAGATGTCGGGCCCCAGAACGGTCATGCGACCAAGTTCAATAGACCAAGCCAAGGGTGGATGCACCAATTTCCAGGTGTATGCGCCAAGCTCCTAAGTGGGCACACCAGACCCTTTTCAGTACAATCTTTTGCACACATCACAAAGTGGATGCGTTAAGCCTTTTGATGGATGCGCGACACGTGTCGAGTCAGCACAGGTCGATCCTTCGTGATTTTCAACTATAAAAGCCTCATTGCGTCATTAACAAGACAATCGAGAGAGTACGAGTGAGTACCCTTGCGAGTTGCGACCGCTGGGTATTTCGTTGCTCACCGAAATCCTCCAAACTTTGCCAGAATCCTCACCGGAACCTCCCAAAATCTCTTTTTCGACACCTGCAGGTGCACAAAGCACCCAACCTCTAGTGTACTTACAAAAGGAAGAAACCCAAGGAATTGGAATATATGTCGCATCCACCAAAGGAGCCTGCGCATGTCGCATATTCGACGGCGTTCCGACTGTCGAAAACGAGTCTTGCATAAGGCATAAGGGGGCCGACGCATGTCAATTCCAAACTAGTGCATCTAGCATGACACCCAAAACCCTGGAAATAAGCCAAGTAAGTTGGCACATGAGCTAAGCTGGCCGGCGCATCCACTAACCCCACTGGCGCATCCACCCTTTTTACATTAAATCCCCTACTGACATGCGCTAGAGCTCCAAGTGGATGCACCAGGCACCCAGGAGCCGGCGCATGCCCTCTTTTGGCTTCCTGTTTGATGTAATGTTCAGTTCACCTCGCACGTAGCCCAATCGGCTTCATTGCATGGTCAATTTACTTGACATCCAAGATTCAAAGCCTGTAAATGGATCATCTATTAGGCAGAATATGTGATCATTGCAATACAATTGTATGATGGCCCTTGATTCAAGGCATTACTATGTGAAAATGGACTGTGATCTACCACTAAAAACTTTACAGATCTATGTTCAAAACTACAAATACAAAGTCAAAGCTTAAATGACGACCATCCTACAACAGGTCATGTACCGCCCATTAGAATCAGCCTCTACTGGCTGAGTCGTTTGAGTTCGCGGTCGTAGTTTAGTCTTCCCGCGGTCCCCGTCTCAACGATGGGAGCAGACCCAGTGTCGCACCACTTGACCATTGCTTAGTGGTCTCTCAGCTCAGACCTAAAACAACATAAGACATAGGCATTCGACCTGCCAAAAGGGTAGTTCTGTCCATACAAAAGTTGGCTTAGCCCTCAGCAACCCAAAATACATCAAAGACAGTTCTCACTGATATAATCTTTGCATTTTAATTAAGGGTCATTGATCATTTGATATAATTAAGAGCTTGTGCTGATCTACGACCTGCAATGTAAAAGATCTAGAATCTTTGAAAATAAAAGATCATCTTTGCGTCTTCTTTTTTTTGTCTGTCATGCAACGCACCCACCCAGTCAATCGCGCAACACACCCACCCAGTCAATCATGCAACGCACCCACTAATGCTGTTAGCAACGTCTTGTTTGTTGTGTATTTGTTCATGTTGTTTATGAGTTTTTCGTTTTCCCCGAGCAAAAGAATACAAATACAAATCAAACGAAATACAAATCAAACGAAACATAAATGAATCTCCCGTCGTTTAAGATTTAGTTTTAACATTTACCATTTGGGATCGAAATTTTAAGGGACAAAAATCTATCTTTAAATTATTAAGTTAAATTAGAGAGACAAAACACAGAAAAATTACTCTTGGAATAGAAATAAAAAAGAGAGGAAAGTTGAGGCACGTTACTGTCGTTATCTTAAGGACAAAGTTGCTCCCACAATGAATCTAATCTATGATGCATCAGGTAGTTTGTTTGTCCCCAGAATACAATAGCTCTCCATGGTGATGAATGGCTTAAATCAGGTGCACTCTTGATTGAAACTCTTAAACTAAGAAAATGCCTTTACTAATTTGCCCAACAAAGGAAAAGAAAGGAAGTAGAATTGTGTCTTGCTTGTTAGCTCAACTGGAAGATGCCTGGGCGTTTCAACAACAGATCTCATATTCAAAATGCTAAGGAGACACACCAACCCCACCAGTGGGTGGGTGCATCGTGTGACTAACTGTGTGGGTGCGTTGCATAGCGGTGCATGACTTTAAAAAAAAGGAAGTTGAAGACCACAGAGGATAAAAAGGAGGAAAAACATACAATATTAAAAAGAGAAAAAGAACCTCTTATTTACAAATGGTGGCACTCAGGGACGCACATGTGGCGTTAGATCAGGACACGTGTTATGTAGTGGTTGACCACTAGAGAGGTACAACAACTTAAAGAAAATAAGAAAAATAATATAAACGAAAACAAAAGGATACTCGCATGAGGCCCACCCACCTAAATGCACCACGGCACAACACACCTAGCCTAGGGAATAAGGATGTTCCCAAAGACTCTTTCTGGATTTGCATTATGAACCTTTAAACCAAGGTCTTAAATAAAGCCCTACCAAGTCCTCTCTTCATCAAATGTGGGACAAGCAATGCTCCTAAATACAGAAGTTAAATGGGTCCCAATAAAATTTCTACCGTGAACTCCTCTAGAACGAATGACGCCTCAAGGAAAGGTGAGAAAATAAATGGGTCCCAAGAAAATTTCTACCGTGAAAGAATGACTTTCTTGCCAAAACGTCTTTCACGAGTAGGAAAACTAGATATGCAAGAGTGACTATCCTTTCCTCCCCAAGAAGCCTAACAAGCCCTTGAGGGAACATTCATACAGTAGCACTACTTGCTACTCATGCACATACACATAGCCACTGTACATGTGGCATGCACATACCCCAATCCCAACCGTTCTCATGGGCGGACCTAGTTTGGATTGGATGTCCACAAAATGAAGTTTATTAGACTTAATAGCTTATCTGTTGGATTTTTTTATGGAGTTGTATTATAGACCATTTTTCATTTTGGGTTTTTTCGGTGCCACAAATTGGGCAGTTGGGATCATTTCCTTGGTATATATTTAGGCTTAGGTGTGATCAACAACAGAGCCAACAGTGAATTAAGGCAACCAGCTTATCAAATAATTCAGCTCTTTCAAATCAACAAAAGACTACTTGTAGGGTCGTACTCATCAGCATAAGCGCATGAAACATGTAGCCCACCTCTTACACTACTCCAAATCTGACTTTAATCCGAGGCTGATAAACTGCTTGCACCACAACCTAACCCACGGCACATTTTGTCATTGAAAAATGTGGATTTTTCGAAAGGTAAAACTCGAAACAAAAATTCGGGCCCTGCTGTAGGTGATCACTCTTTTCTACAATGAATGCATCTGGGGATATCTTAAAACAGTGGCTAGGTAGGATCAAGTCTCCCCAAGAAAGAAGAAAAAGCAGCAGCAGCTGCCGCCGTAGAAGAGTCTGAGGCAGCACACTCATTCCTGTCAGCAAAACCAAGTAGAATGGAGGCATGCACAAATGCACATCAATCAACTTGGGTTTATAGGATCAGTGCCATTTTCACAAATGCAAAATTCCAAACAGTGCAATTTCAGGCCACAGCTCATCCAGGTGGTGGTCCAGAAATTGTACCATTCAGACTGGCCACCAAAGTGCTCCAGTCAATGGTTTATAGGATCAGTGCCATTTACTACATGGTACTCAATGCACTGTGGATTCTTCTCCTCTTGTCTAAAATAAAGTGTTGTTGTGACTATTTAAAGAGATTTAACACCACTAATCACAGTTCGTAACCCCAGTTAGGTCATTGGATTCCGAATCCCATAACCTGACTAATCTCAGTCAGACCTTCTTCCTTTATTTTGCCTTTCTGCATGATTTCCCAGGGAACTGTCATGGAAAAAAAAAGCTTCTGAGAAAAAAAAAAGTCCTAGAGAGGGGGGGGGGGAGAGACAATGGCCAAAACACTTCAATTTTGCTGGGACAAACACTGCGATTTACATTACACATCACCCACAAGGATCAATTACAGAAATTAAATAGAAAAAAAGAAGAAGAAGAATTGCAGCCTGTTGTTCTCTAAAAACAACCTGCAAACAATAAGAATCCAGAGGCATCACACATTCCCTGCATGACTCCATGCCTTGCCTTGCAAACCTCTCAAATTACACTTTAGTCAGTCGGCACATGGGTACCATCTTCAAATCTCATCACAACAGTTGCAAAATTCCACGAATTTCTTTCCCAGACACAGAGGAGACAGGGAGGGTGAGAATGGTTCAAATGGGATCATTGCTTATCAGGCTCCAGACCCCCCTGCATTTTTTTCCTGTCACCCACTTTTCCTTTAAAAAAAATATTTTTGGGGGAAATCATTGGCAAGCAGCAGGCACTCAAATGGGGAGCCCACTATGCTTTATTACTAAACGAATCACAAACACCTCTAATCCTCATCGGGTCTCTCGACATCTAGTGCAACAGCTGGTTCAGGGAAGATCTCCTTGGAGAGCCTCTTGTGGGAAGATGACACGTCACAACCACCTTGCCCACTACCTTGAGAACCCACTGTTCCTGACTGTTTTAAACTACTCCCCTCCCTGTTCGAACCTGGGATGGCCACAATGTCGGATGAACTATGGCGCCAACTGCCAAAGATGGCTGCATTCCAAGAGCCTCTGGACGAGGTTGTCCTCAGCCTTGCCGAGTTGGAAGTCTCCTCCCTCACCACTTTCAGCGGGTTCTCCAATGCTTTGAGGATGTATCTTGTGAGTGGACGTTTAGAAGGTTTCGGGTTCAGACATGACTTTGCCACAACAGCCATTGCCCAGACCTCCTCTAACAGATCTTCGTCCACAATGAGAGAGGGGTCCACAATCTTCGTCACCAACTCCCTCTCGTATACATTGATGTAAGGCAGCACATACTCCAACCATTCATTCGTACTGGCATCATTGGACCCGCTGATTCCCAGCTTACCCGTTACCAGCTCAAGCAACACCTTTCCCAAGCAGTAAACATCATATGCACAAGTCGCTGATGGTGAGCCTGGCCATGTCCAAACACAAAAACAGAATAGCATCAGAGGTCTTTTGTCATTATTAGGAAATGTGGCAGCTTAGATGGCAACAAGGTTCCCAACTTAGAGAACTGTCTGCCTAGCCCATACACAGGATTGTTGTGATTTCTAACCAGAGATGCTCCCAACATAATGGACATGTCAAAAAGGATCAAGATTGACTAATGTCAGGTCAGCAGACAGTCATAGAACTTTTGCCAAGCAACCATGAACCTGGTTTCAAATGATGCAAAACAGGACAAATAGAGCCGATCCCAAACAGCTGGATGGAGAAGGGGAGTTGCCAATTAAGAAAAAGGCTCATTTAAAACTACTAAAAGATATCCCTAATCAAAGAACATACAAAAAAAAAATAAAAAATTAAGTAGAAACCAAGAGGCCTTTTGCCGCTCATAAACTATACCTAGATACTTGTAAACATCAACATATCATGTCAGATACAAGACCACCAGTAACAGTGCTGGATGCTTTAGCGTACATACTAACTGGCACTCTAATGTATTCCATTTGTATTTGAAATCCTGACAATTCTCTTGAATTCTAGTACTGACCCCAAGTATCTGCGACAAGGCCGTGATAGATATAGATATTGATGAAATTGTCATGTAAAAGATCTATCACTATTATGACAATTTCAAGATCCAATTCCTGATGAGAGAGTTGTTCATCTCACCACAGATCTTGTTCCCGAGACCACTGAATCAACCACTTCGCAATCTTATTATGCTATCTTTTGAAGAGGATAGAAAGGATTTGTTTGCCACCACAAAACCCAAGGAAGATTAGTGCAGTGCTTTTCTAAATGAGTACCAGAAACTCTACTCTTATGCTAAGGAATGATTCTCATAAAAAGTTATCTTTAAATTTGCATTTTAATAGTTTCTCGCTTATCTTTCAAAAAATAGAGTTTCCCGCTTTCTCCGGTGAAGGGTTTGTGCATTTTGCTGCATTATCAAGTCCCAAGAATATTATGCAGGAGTGTAAGTAGGGCATTCATCATCCATTGGCAAAGAAGCCAAAAGCGAAATGAATTTATGACATAAGAGGGTGACAGATTTTCAGAGGTATCTTCAACTCAAGTTTTCTCTCACCTGGATAAGATTCATTCATGTGATCCAAACATCAGAAATGACTTTCAGGCCACAAATGATAACTTTAATGAAATTGGATCATCAGAATCAAGAAATAACATGCGGATCTCAATCTAATTAGACTGATCCAGAGATCATGACCGTCAAAGAAGCCTCAAAATCCAAAAACATGATGTCCAAATTGTCTTTGGACAGCAATAGCCACAAAATATTGAAATTGAAATTTCAGCAACAATAAACTTGTCTAAGAGATGAAGAATGTGAAAATATGAGGGATTGGAGCCCTAGAAGTCTCAACAATAGGGTTGGCAATGGTTGAGTTCAGCCAGGTCAAGGGCAGCCCAAGCCCGACCCATTTACTAAACGGGTCAAGAATTCTGGCATGTACCTTACCCATGACCCATTACCTTGTGGCCCGACCAACCGACTTGAAATTCACCAAACCCAAGGCTCGACCATACCCAATCCATTTATTGTAATCAGCTTAACAGACCCGATGCAACCCAGCACAACTACACATGGGTTTATGAATGGAATATGGGGCTAAAGGTATGCCAGTCACCACATGATACAATTAGTAAATACATACCAACAAACATTTTTCTGTGAGTCATGAATCAAGCTTTTATCGGGAAATGGCTATGGAGGTTTGGCTTGGAAAATAACAGTTTTTGGAAGCAAGTCGTTTCCTGCAAATTTGGGTTTTTCTGAGGGTGGTTCACCTCCCATCTTTGCAGCACAGTGCCTCTGGAATTTGGAAGGTTGTGGTAAATGGTCAAGAGGATTTTTCTATTACGATAGTGTTTGAAGTGAGATGGAGCTCGAACTAGAATCTTAGGAAGATGTGTGGAATGGAAGCTCTTCAGTCAAGATTTCCCCAAGCTATATAATGTTTCTTTCTGATTGATGGGCCATAATTGAGAATTGCTTTAACCTGATTGTAGGAGGAATGGTCTGGTCTCTGCATTTCCACAAGAATTTGAGAGAACATATGATGGAACTGATGTCCCAAATTGTGAGCTTCTCCCCATCCCCCTCAAGCACAGAGAGAGAGAGAGAGCATTGGAGCTACTCTTCATCAGGGATGTTTTCAGTCATCTATGCCGTTGGGCACAGAAGTCATTGTCATCAAGCCTCATCCCAATTAACTGATGTTGGCTACATGGATCCTGTTCTCCCATTCCACTCTATCAAGGGCAATAACTTCAGTTAGACCATAGGTCAGCAACTCTTTTCTTACTACCTCCACCCACGTCCTTTTGGGCTTTCCCCTTGTCATTTCAGAGCCTTCAACTCACTCTGTTGCACAAGAACAATGCATCTAACCATCTAAGTCCACTTTGCCTCATCTTATTACCTATTGGTGCTACTCCTAAGTTACCTCGAATGCATTCATTTCTAGTTCTATGAGGCCTACAGGTATTATAATTATTCTTCATTAGTGATGTTTTCAATCAAATTATCTATAGGAAGTTCAACCACACTTGACCTGTTTCCCGAAAAGTTTGATTTGGTGCTATCCTGGTCCTCCCAAAGCAGTGGCCATTGGATGGCTTCTGATGAAAAGAAAATCCTGGCAGTAAATAATCTGAGGAAAAGAAGAATGGTCGCAAATGCTTGCATCCTATGTCTATAAGACGTGGAATTGGCTGTTCATATCTTCATTCATTGTGAGATGACTTTTAAACGTTTGGGGAGATATCTTCTATTTATTCAGGTTGCCATGGGTGATGCCCAGTTCGGTTGGCAATTTTCTTTATGCATGTAAAAGGGCAGTATTTGTAAGAACATGAATGCTCTTTGGTGTGGCCAGCTTATGGTTCTTGACTTCTTGTGGAGAAAACTGATTAATAACCACATTTTCAACAATAGATCTAAGACCAATGAAGTGGATTTTGCTAGTAGGAAGGGTAAAGCAATTTTTTGGGTCGCGGGGCCCAACTCATGGAAGATTGGATTTTGATGACGTATTGGTGTTAGGCAGATTGGAGGGAAGGTTCCATCTATCTCTCTCCCTTCTCTCTACACTTATTCTCTTTTTGTTTCAATAATAGAGGATCTCATCAGAACCAAACCAATTAACTAATTGGAGTACTAGTTGCAGTGTTTTCCTTTGCACATTGATATAAAAATGAAAAGAAAAGGAAAGGAAAGTATTTCTTAGAAAGGTTTCGTATAAGCATACAACACTCACCGGAAAGCCCATGTTCTGAGGTCCTGCACATCATTGACAAGAGGAAAATGTTGTTAGAATAATGAATTATACCAGTACTCTAGACTTGCCCAGAACAATATAAACCACCATTGTTAAAAATATTAGCAGAAGCATCTAAGTTTCTTGGTAGACTAATACATTGCTGATATATTGAAAAAATTAGATAACGTATTATGTAATAATCTCTATGTATCTGCCCCGTCATATGGTCAATACAACAAGACTACACAATACTAATGTTAAGTCACTCATCTAAACAATCATCAGAACAATTTCACGTTTTATCTGAGCATAGAAATTCATAAAGTAAGCCAGAAGCCAAAACTTAAAAATGAATTAATAGCATTTCAGCAAAACCAGAAGCCAGAAATTCTACATCGTGATACAGCGTTCCCATCATATAGCATGGATGATGCATGCAAACTCCTTTTTATTTTTTGAAAGATAACTGACATGCAACCTCCTTTTTGTGTTTTACATGAAAAAAAAAATAAAGTCCAACGTGAAATGATAAACAGTGTAGGAGCGTAACATTCATGCCACATCATTGTTCCTAGGTGGATGTCCAAACAATACTAAAACTAGACATGCCATGGTCATGACAAACAATATTGCAACTTTGAAGTACAACACCAATTGGGATAAAAGTCAAACACAGAAAATTTCAGCGGAAAGGCTGCTACATACTTTTGTGTTTCATTGAAAATTTGTTAGATGCATTTTCTAATCATTTGAGATTCCGAAAATGGGTGTTGTGACGTGTTGAACTCTGCCATGTTCAGTTCAAAAAGGGTAACCAGTAAGCACTGGGTAACACAGCCTTCATGCCTAGGGGCATCAATGGGTCGCCTGGGCCCAACGGGTACCCGAGCTTGGTCGAAATGGGCGAGGTATGGGTGTAGCTAAATGGGTGTCGGCACAGGTTTGGGAAGTTGAGCACCATTAATAATTAGGTTAAATGTGAGCATACATCTGGCCATACCTGAACCCCACTCAAACCCATATATATGCATGCAGTGGCAAACCTCAACTGGGATGCACGTGGATGCTTGAAAAGATGAAAGCCTAATTCAGTGTTTGTTCAAGATAAATCCAATCATCAAGTGGGTCTTACAATGAATGAATCCTAGCCTAAGTTCACTTTTATCTGCTTATTAGTTGAGCCATATGTGCACAGTGAATCTACATCATTGGTAACCTTTTTTCTTACAGTTGAGTTCCCTCATACATGTGGTCAGTGAGCCGGCCTTTTTTTTGAAAGGCAATGAATTTATTGAAAGAAAAAGCCAAGAGGCTACAAAAGATAGATGGGACCGCCAAGATAAAGGCCCAACTAAAAAGCGAGAAACAAAATATTACATTCCTAGAGCTTTTCACTCACGCTGGTCCATTCTAATATCAGCATCCTAGCCCGATGGGAAACTACTTCAACCCCTTTACTTTCACCTCGAAAGCATCTTCCGTTCCTTTCCTCCCACATGGCCCACCACACCGCCAGAATGCCCATTCTCCATAAGATAGACTTCTGCTTGTGAGCCAACCTATTTTTGGGATAGGTTATGTTAATTCCCACTTGATGAATGGTTAGTATGCCATTTTGTCTTGAGAAAAAAAAACTATAGTATTTTTTTCTGCTATAAAATCTAACATTTTGAGTAAATGGTGATTTTTTTTTAATTTTCTTTTTTTGAAAATCTCAAATCATAAACGGGTGTCCAGTACCCTTATGGGTATCCAACACCCCAATAGGTATGGGTATGGGAGCCCATTTCAGAATGGTTATGGGTATGCATACAGGTCAGTAGCCAATGGCAGGTATTGGTATGAGTAGCCCTACACCTGGCCTGAACGCAACCCATTGATACCCATATTCACACCAGATTTTTCAATTAAACTCGGGGATTTGACCTGAAACTCAGCTGAATCAAGTTGACAAGTTTTTGAGTCAAGTGACGAAGAAACCTGCTTGCACATCTGACTCAATCAAGACTCAATGGGAATTATGTAATCAGCTGATTGACTCAGTTGACTCAACACAACTTGTGGAAACCTGAACGAAGTCATTTCTAACAATGAAAAAAATGGGTCAACTGGTAAGAGAACTGTTTTGTGGATAGAAGTTACTAAGGCAATTGAGACTTGAACCTATGACTTCCACCATGGAAACAAGCATCACAACCACCGCACCAGCAGCCACTTTGCTTATTCAAAGTAATTTAAACATTTTTTTTCTTATAATGATGACAATGTATTAATGAAAGACAAAAGTGAAGCAAAATATAAGGTTCAAGGGAGGGATGATGAGAGGGTATGCCTCCTCGAAGAGCCAAGAACCAAAACAAAAATGAGGGCAGGCCCCTTGAAAGCCAAACTAGATCATGGACCAACAAGCTACAATCCCTTATGATATGGAAAAGCCAAACTAGATCAAGGGTGCCTTAAAAGATCCATGGACCTATCAGTGAAATCCTTGGACAATCTAGCCGATTCGATGACTATCCTTTTGGCCATATGAAAAACTACTTCTGGGAAGCATGAATTGTCCAAAAAAAAAAAACCTACATTTCCTCTCCTTTGACAATGTTCCGGCATGATTGAGAAAAGGTCATAGAGAGAATCCTTAACAAAAAAAAAAAAAACTATAGGGAAACCATCAAGACCTAGTTCTTCCTTGGAGTATAGTTGCTCATAAAACTAATCAATCTAAATTTAATAATTTAGATATCTGAAATATTTAAAACTTCTTATTTCATTATGAAATACCAAGTCAAGTGAAGTCTCAGTCCAGTCTAGTCAAGTCTTTGAGTCGACCAAAACTAGGCTGGGCTTGACTCAAGTCGAGTTGAGTTTTGGGGGTTGTTAAAGGAAAGACCCAAACCAAGATGCATTGCCCCTGCCGATGATTCTATTGAACTAAATTGAGATCATAGTTTGATTGATAATTTAGACCCTGTTGGAGTTGGTGATCCTTTCAGAGTGATTTGGTAGAAAGGTGGAAGGTCTACAGTTTTATCTCAAGTACTTCACTAATGGCTGCCTTGTAGTTGAGGCCCTTGGGAGATCCTTCCAATCAAAGTTATAAACACATAACAACCTTACTTGCAGGTTCCTTCTAAATAGGTGCCACTCCCGTTTTGGACTCTTGCTCTTGTTCCTGCTTTCTACCTATTTATACTAACATTTTGAAAGAGATGCTTCCCTGCTTTTGCACCTGAATTTGTTTCTGCTTCGCTTCATGTTTTGTGCAACTATATAACAACCTACCGCCATTAGAGTTATATAAAGGTAATGGCCATGAAACAGGAACTGCAAGAAAACAAGAAAAAAGTCCGGCCCATGGAAAAATAATGCCTTCTTATATCACCTGAAAATGGTGTTATAATCCACAAGCCATGTTATTATATTAAAAGAAAAAATAAGAAGAAAAGAAAGGCTTGTGTAAATAATGGTTATTACTCCTTCATGAGGAATTATAGTCCTGAATCCTGATGCATAAGAGAGTGGATGGTTTCCTCATGTGCCCATGCAGTTCAAATGGGGCTCAAGATTCATTGATCTGGAATCTAGATTATTGATCTTTTGGACTCAGTCCAGATGGGAGATGACTATAGAACATTCCAGATTGGAGGATCCTATCCATCCAATCTTTGGCCTTCTCATGGAACATTGCTATATTTTTTTAACTGTCTTTTTTGGGTCACTGTTCAAAGGTTTAAGAACCTCTAATCTGGTTTCCCCCCCTATACCACAAGCAGTGTTCATCGAAAACCTTTGTACATTGGGCAATCTCCAACCTTTAATGTTGTTTCTTGTCTCACTAATCAAGTTGGTAATTATCAAGAAAAGAAAAGAGTAGATACAAACATCAGTTGGACCTGAATCTAACAGATGACAGTCTTAAGAGACTGGGTAAGCTAATTGCATTTATGAGACTTGTTGGTCCTGCTACAAGGTCTTCATAGTTCATATTAGGGATTTTCTGTATTCCAGGGTGCAAAACAGATCAAACACTATCCTACAACGTACTTTGTAGGTCTCTGCCATTGGATATAGGCAATAAGCCATTTTTCCATGGGTGATACTGACAATTTTATTTTCAGTCATACTATAGACATTGTCTGTGCTCTAGATCCAAATTCTTGGAAACCGCACATGATTGACCTTATACACTAAATTCAACCTGTTCTGCCAGGTGTTCACCCTTTTCACAAAAAAGAATAGGCGGAAGCCAAGGAGGAAATCCTTAAGCTAGCATATAAAAGATGTACAACCTAGTTTCCAAATTTCGACTGTCAACAAATGTGAACATCCCTGTAACAATAACATTTAGGAATAGAAATGACTACAAGATCGACCAAATTAAGAAGATGCATGACCATAAATGATGAGCTAGAACCTTCCCTTTAAAAATATTTGAGAAAATTGTTAGAGGTCTCTGCGTGCTAAAGAATGATCTCAAGAATGGGCTAACCATCTAAAGTTCTGAGAGAATGTTGGACCTTACAGGCAGACGATAGGATAAGAAACATAGAGCAACCATGGATGGCAAATAGATGGATGAACTTTGAGATACCCCATAATCAATATAGAAAAGAAATGTAGAACGCCAATAACATGCAAATTTTGAAAAACATAACGGAATAAATAATAGTGAACACGCTGAAAATAATAGACTTTTCTGGTTCTTGGCAAGTACACAGTATGAACCTATCGGCAAAATAAAAATACAAATAGAAAACTTACTGGGAAAACCGCAGTAGCCTGGTGATGACATTTTGGTGAGTATCCCCTTCTTGATGGCAAACCTCACTCAAGCTTCCAAGCCGCACTTCAAATTTATCATCGAGAAGAATACTGCTTGCTTGAACATCTCTTCAACCAAAGAAAACAAAATCTTATTAAGCACTTCCATTTGTCATCTGGGACATGTAGTTGTCAATTTCATTCGTGACCAAAATATTTAGAAAACTGTTATAATTTATGGGCTACATTGTAATAAATGTTGTGAGTATTCCATTGATGGGAATGACAAGAATATATAGAAGAGGTGGATCTTAAAAAAGATACATGTATCTCTCCGTATACATGTGCCCAAATAGGCAAGCGGTCAACAACAACAGTAGTTTGTGCCTAGACACACCCATGAAGATGCTCTCATTGAGCACTAAAACAAAAGCAAAAGCAAAGGCTACAAATGGAGAGATCTAGTTCATAGCAATTGGATGCAAGACCCAATGAGGAAGACGATCATAGAGACCGCCCTCACAGAGGCTTCCGGCACAAACAGGGGGCTGATTCGAGCAAAGGGTATGATCAGGAACAGGTTTCCAGAGGGCTGTGAGTCACACGGGCAATTCCAACGATAGTGGATTCAACGGCAACAGCTGCGAGTGGTGGCATCCATTGTTGGGATCAATGGTTGATCTAGCAATGGTGCAAGAGCAAAGGATTGTAGCAGTAAAGGGAATCATTGAAAATGGGTGCTGGCTTGTGAGGGTGGGTGATGACTTTGGGGCAATGAATCACACGACAAGTAGTGACACATCAAATTGGCATCACCAAATCAATATGGAACAATCCCAGAAAGTGCTCCCAAACCTTACAAGCAAATGAACAATGAATAAAAAGGTGGCCACTGATTCCACCGCTTCCATAAACATAAGGCAAATGTTGGGCAAAATAAGATACCTTCTTTGCAAGTTACCAATAGTAAGCACTCTCTTATTGCCTACTAACCACCCAAACATCACCACCCAAGGATGAACTGTAACGCCCCAGATTTTCGAGATTTATTTCAGAATTTTAAAAATTTTATTTTGATTTTTTATCGAGTGTTTACCTTGTTTTGAATACAACGGACCATCCGTAGGAGATTCGATAGGGGACCCTTCACAAAAGTTGCTCAAAATGATCCCATAAACATCATAGAAAGATCGGATTTTGAAAATCTCACAGTTTTCAGATAATTACAAAATGCCATTAGTGAAACTAAAGTGAAATGGTCATTTTTAAGTATTATGATTTCTGGCTATCACTTTCATACAAAACTTCGTATATGAGCTTTTGGGCACATTTTAGCCGTACACGTCGAATTTCAGCCCTCTGATCATCCTACAAATGCCCTAATCAGAAATTGGATCATAAGTAGCCCACCTTAACTCGGATCTGCCTCATTTTTCTTGTCAACGGCTATTTTTGTGTTGCCCACCTATTGAACGGAGCATATAACCCGAATCCACCACAGTGGACCCCACCCGCCGAGCCCATGCGTAACGCACGGGTTCCATACGTAACTAACAAAAAAAAAAAAAGATTTTTCTTATTTCTTCTTCTTCTCTCCAGCGGCAACAACGGACGGGCGCTGCCAATCCGTGAGCTCCACACCGTCCATCATCTGGGCCCCACAACCCAATCCACTCCGTCCATCGTGACAGGGCCCCACCTAAACCTAGTCATTCAAAGTTTTGTTGTCATCCGTCGCTTGTGCAATCCGATCCAAACCACCGTTCAAATGAAGACTTATCAAGATCGGGCCCATCGCTTTGCATGAACGGTCCAAGATTCTCCCAAAACTTTGTGGACCCCGCCTAGCCTTTCAACGAATCCTATGTGCAAACCACCTCCGAAATTAGATCCGTTTCTTCCTCCAACTCAAACCGCGTTCCGCAATCACCTAACGCTCGACCGACTTAAAAACCCTAGTTCATACCTCCCTAGCCGCATGTCTCCTCTTCTCAGTCATCTGATCTTGTAGAGAGAAAACGAGAGAGAGGGAGAGAGGCCGTGAGTAGAGGGAGAGAGAGACCATGAATAGAGACAGAGGGAGAGTGCGTGTCGAGGGGCTGCCGCACTGGGCCGACTCAACCAGGTCATCTATTGAGTCGGAGTTGTCCAGCCTCCCTGCTGGACTTCCAGCAGGTGTGGAAGAAGAAGAAAGAAAGAGAATAAGAAGAAGAAGAAGAAAAGATCAGAGAGAGAGAGAGAGAGAGAGAGAGAGAGAGTGGCTGTCGTGTTGGGCTGGCCAGGTTGGGTCAAGTGCGTCTAGACTGAGTCCAGGCACTGTGGGAGCTCAAAGTCTAGAGAGAGAGAGAGAGAGAGAGAGAGAGAGAGCATCGGGTATTGGGACCCCGACCGGTTGACTCAGCTATCTATCAAATGGCTGGTTTCAGTGGGCGAGTTGGAGGTGCTGCTGTCGCAACAAACTGGATCTGAAGCAAGTCTGATGCAGTTATAGCAGGCCTTGATCGATTTGAGACTGAGTTGAGTTATCGAGTTGAGTTACCGAGTGAATCAATAGACGGGTTTGACAGAATCCTCATTCCAAGCCAAACTCATATCAAAGGAAAATAGAGCAGGCACTTTGGGCTCAATAGCGCAATCTAGCCAAGCAAGTAGAGAATTCACATCCTAAGGTTTGAATCCAAGCATGATTTCGTCGCCTTAGTAGCGTCTCCAACCATCCAATATCACAAGGTGGGGATTTCCTTTAAGACCATCTACGATAATATTAGATTGTATGCTGATTTTATGCTTGGAAATTAGGATTTTGTTACGTGACTTTTTGAAACCAAGCTTGTTGAAATCTTTCCATGTAAATATGAATTGTATAATGTTCCTTGTTGTGTATGTTAAATTTTGATGTATGAACTATGCATAAGTGGTCGGAAAAGGAATTGTGATGATAAACATGCTTATGAGGAGATTATGCTTGATTTACGTTGTCACATGCTCATGATGATAGATGTGTTGTTTGCTATGGGATATTGTATGTGGATGTTACGCTAATGAACACCCCTTAACCCCATACTGATGTAACTGTATGATGTAAAGAGATGAACCTGTACGAGGACTTGTTACGTTGGCATTACTATGTGAAGATTTTGGATGAATATGCCTTATGGTGAAAGTCGGCATTATCATGTGACTTGATGAATGAATGTGCCTTTATATTGATGATTAAGCATTGGCATTACCATGTATGTGTTGTTGGTTGCATATGTCATGATGTTGAGTTTGACACTACCGTGTGCGCATTTTTAAATACGTGTCAAAGGATCCTTATTGATTCGTTACCTGTGATGGATCCATGGAAGTATGAAATTGATGAATATAAAGAATCTTGAATTGATTGGGGTAAGGAGTGATCATTAGACGTGTACATCTTTAATGGGCTAAATGCTAAACTTATTTAATTAAAGGTGAAGTAATCATGCATTCACTGGATCCGACTTGGTGGGTCAGCCCCTCGGGTGTTTGAGAAAGTGTGTATGGGCCCGTTTCTCTCTCGCTATCTAGTGAAAGTGTGCATGGGCCCGTTTCACTAGTTGGGTTTTGGTGCATGGGAAGAGTGGAGTGATCCCGTCCTAGCTAGAACCTCTGGCAACTAGTGGCTGGTGAGAAGAGAGGAGTGATCCCGTCTCATTTAGTCAGGGTGCCTTAGCCAGAGCATGCATGTCATGCATTGCATTAACCAAGATCTTTTACTGAATTGTTTTGATTTGATTAAATGATAATATCCTGCTTGCGTTTACTCTGTGCCATTATTATCATGATTGTCTTAAAGGGATATTCCCCACTATGATAGCGTTTAACACTATCCAACCACATCTCAGATAATCCAGGTAATGATCCAGTAAGAGAATCGAACACTATGACAAGGTGCTCGAAGGCTCGTGGCAGCAAGTGACGGACGATGAAACCGAAGCGGCTTGAAGATGGATTACATTTATTATCTTTGTAGAGTAGATTTAATTTCATGTAACTTGTAATAAGCCTTTCATTGAGACTAGAAAGTAGAATATTATGTAATTTGGATGATTTAAGGACATTATCTTGATAACGTAGAGTAGAAAAACTTTGAATAAGAACTTAAATTGTCGTACATTATGCTATGTATGCCATGAATGTATAGAATTACAGGTGAGTGTGTGGAAATGTAACCGACACACATGAGTTAACACTCGGAAGCTCGACCCATCGTGTTGTCCACAAGAGTCGAAATTTCGGGGCGTTACAGGAACACCATAAAACCAACGATAATACAGGAAAGACTGATCACAATCGGAATAAAAGGATCTAACTGAGAACCGACCCAAGCTGTGAACATGCCGGATCAAAGAGTTTGTTTCCTAAACCGTGGGAATTCTATCCATCAAAAGGCCGAGAGGCCCTGCCATCTCCATAATCTCATCATCTACCAAATTCCTCCTACAAAGAGGAGACCACACCACCGAACCGCCACAAAACAAATAGCAATCCTTTGCCAATATATCTCTATTTGAAGCAATACAAGCTAATCCAAGAAAAGATAGAATGAGAGCCTGGTCTCCACATCAAACATCAGTCCAGAAACGAATTTGACTTCCATTCCCCAATGAAAAGGAAATACCTTCATGCAACCAATGTTCAGCCGAGGATATTGCCTTCCATAATCCAGAAGCCCGACATAAGGAAAAACGTTTCACCCTCCATCCGTATAACATAACCTGTATTGTGCCGCTACTATTTCTCTCCAAAGCCTTCCTTCCTTGGATCCGAGCCACCAAAGCCATTTCCAGATAAGAGCCATATTCATAGTTTCAAGATCCTTGATACCTACTCTGCCCTCTGCAATCAGTTTGCAAACCTATTGCCAACTACAAAGATAAAACTTCTTTTTATCTTCTGAACTTTACCACAAAAAATCGTGTCTCAACTTCTCCAATCTATGAAGCACAGACTTTGGGCATTTGAATAAAGGCATGCAACACACCGGCATATTAGAAAAAAAAAATGGCCTTGACAAGAGTTAATCTGCCACCTAACGACAAATACTTCCTCTTCCAACTAGACAGCTTTCTTTCAATTCTCACAATCGCCCTATCCCAAAGGTGTCGAGCCAACTTCCCGATACACAAAGGCAAACCAAGATAAGATGAAGGAAACAAGCTAATCTTGCTTTTCCTCTGTATTTGAAACTGTTTGAATTAAAATCCCACAAAGGAAAACCTTTGCTCCCTCCAAAATTGCCATTTAAAACATCACATCAAAGGCAAACTCTTTTCCTTTCATTTGACTTTTTGAAAGGAAAAAAAAGGTACTCACTTGTTGAGGAGAGAAATGCAAAGGCAAACCATGTGCAAAGGTCTTGTCAACATAAACCGAATGCTTCTCCTAGATTACCTTCAATCCAAACAGGCCCTTCGGAAAATATCTGTTTTTAACACTCAAGAGCCATGGATACTCCTTTTTTTTTTTTTTTTTTATTGAGATTATATCTTTTCATTGCCAAAGAACTTGAAGCATGTCTCCTAAAATGATTTAACTTCAAAGAAAAAAGAAGAAGACAATTTCAACATGTTTACAATATTTTTTAAATATATAAATCAGCATAAGCTTTTATTCAAAGTTCAACAAAAACCAATTTATATTATCTGGAAAAAAAAAAATCAATTGTCAAGTTTTAGGGGCTTTTCTTAAATGTTCAAGACTTGATATGGAAATTCCAGCCATAACTTCCCTTGGTGCATCTTCACAAATGAAAATTTACTTTTTCATTGTCTTGAATTTCTATATCAAATGGTGTCTTTACCATGGTAAGCAGACTTTATAAGTCCTAGAAGAATAGAACTTCAACTCCTTGTAGTGGAGGAATTGCGTATTTTTACATATTGTGAGGAGCATATATTGTTGTGAGCAGCTTTTATGCTCGAGGGTCAATAGTGCATAGCTTTCAGCCTACAATCCTCGTTAGATAAGCAATACTAAGTATATCCCATCATTGCCATGGTGTTGGTTTTTCAAAAAATGAAGGGAGGGAGGAAGGGTGGGCGTTGTTCTTTAATGTAAAACATAGAGTTTAAATTCTCATTTCCTAACCACATCCACACTTCATGTAGAATCTTGTGTGCATCTAATGCATTTAAGCTATTATTGGAGCTGAATTGATATAATAAGTTATTGTCGGGGATGCCTAATATGTTTGGAGCATTTTTTTACGCGGGACATCCGACCAACTCACCAAAAGCTCCAGAGCTGATAGGGGAGGTACGGAATATCTTCTTATCTCATAGCTCAGGTTAGGCGAGGCCCCAGTCGAGCCCCTCCTTCATGTGCCGCCCCACTTCGCATGGGTCCCGCTTCGCACGAGCCGCCACACTCGAGCTTGGTGTGAAAATGCCCCTGCATTAATCACCCATGGTGAGGAGTCTCGAACACGAGACCTCCCACTCTGATAGCAATTTGATGCAAGACATCCGACCAACTCACCAAAAGCTCCAGAGCTGATGGGGGAGGCACGGAATATCCTTTTATCTCATAGCCCAAGCTAGGACAAATCCCAGTCGAGCCCTCCTTCGTGAGCAGCCCCACTTCTCATGGGTTCCGCTTCGCACGGTGCAGCCGCTTCACATAGTCTGCCCTACCCCGAGTGTGCTCCCGCTTAGCACGGGCAGCCCCACTCGAGCCCGATGTGAAAATGCCCCTGCATTAATTTTCGAGAGCTAAACTTGGCAAAGAGCTCGGCTTTAGAAATTTAGAGAAAGAAGTTGAAGATAGGGGTGGCAATCATGGTTTGCAAACCGGTTTTCCATATCAAATCATTCACCAGGGATACGGGGTTGTATCGCCTCTGAACTCGTCACGAGCTCTTTAAAACATCCATTCATTTGTATAATAGTGGTAGGCTTGATGATTGGACCAGGCCAATAGGCCAGTTGGGACCATTCATCATTGGCCCAGGACCGAGCCTAGATTTCAAGCTTGAGATTGGCCCTCGCAAGCCAAGTTTAGAGGCCCAAGCCTTGGTCCTACAGGATCAGTCTGGGCCATCCAGCCCATTGCTACCCCTAATCAAAGATGAAGTAAAAGGAAGTGAATACCTTCCTTTGTTCTATCGAGCATTAAAAGATCCTGTCTTACTAATAGAAGAAGTTAATTCCTTCTATCAGTAAGATGATCTCTCATTATCTTTCCCCTCATGTTGTTTTGAGGTTCTTTTCTTTCTTTCTTATAAAATCTAGTTAATGTCCAAAAACAAAGATCGATGAATATTTGCACAAAGTGTGAACAAAAGAGGCAATAGATTCGAGAGCAAGAATTAGGAATAGGTTTCAAAATGTTAGCAAGTATAGCAAATTAGGAAGCAGGAACGGGAGCTGAAGTATGACATGAAGCACAAGCAGTATCAGGGTAGAAGGTTCATGCAACTGAGGGTTGAAGCAAATGAAGTTAAGCCTTTACACAAAATCACACGCACACCAATCACACTACTATTTAACACTAAGGAAGCAGCAATTGAAATACATTATGTAGGCCAAGCTAAACCTAAATCTTTCTGGCTCTATTCAAACTTAAGACTAAATAAATATTCTTTTTCGTTTTCTTTTCCTTTTATTCTTTTTTCTTTTTTTGTTTAAACATCACAAACAAGGTACCTAGCCATTATAGCAAGCATTGGGAATGCCACAAAGGAGCTTGCCACTATAATCTAGAGTAGGGAAAATCCAACACTACTACCATAGTGTCATGGTTTCCAAATGTGATAAGCAGAAGGTAAGCCTATTGAAATCGTCCACTACGAGCAACTATGGTACCATTACATGTAGAAATGTCATTGCCATCCTAATGTGCAAATATGCTAAATGGGCCTTAATATCTTTAACAGAGAAGGGTGTTAGATTCTACATTCCGAAGTCCAAACAAACCTATACCCCATCATTTCCTCTCTTCTCACCATTGAGGGAAGGGTCAAGTGAGCGAAATATAAAAGAAGCCAAGCTTGGAATCAGACCCCTTTTGCTGGATGAGCAAATGCTTTCACTAAGAACAAAATGCAAAGCTTGTTGAAAGAGTTGGAGTTGGAGATATTCTTGATCAAAAGGAGTGATTAATCATCAAAAGAAGTTGTTGTATGGGAAAATTGATCAACGCACCTACATAAGAACTCCAACTAAGTAAACACCATCTTCCTTTAGCATATGCAATGAAAGATGCACTGCATTGTGATCTCGTGCTTCCATCATTAAGGGTTTAGCTACATGATCTACTCCCTATTAATGAAAAAAAAGAAGAAGAAATGTCTTGCTCAATTAGACTTATTGGACAAAAAGAGGATGGCAATGGCCAAGTTTGGAGATCCTTTACTGGATCTTGGACAAAAAGAGGATGGAAATGGCCAAGTATGGAGATCCTTAATTGGAAATTCCAGGTAGGTGACTGGTGATTTTGGGTTTACAAAAAGATAATGCCCTCCAACCAACACAAAGTGAGGAACTAAGAAGCAATTTTTTTCTTTCTTTCTTTCTTTCTTCTTCTTCTCCTTCTTCTTTTTTTGGTGAGAGGTTTATAAAAAGATAATGCTCCTCAACCAACACAAAGTGAGAAACTACGAGCCACTAACTTGGCTGGTTCCTGAGGTAAAGGAGAAAGATGATGTCTGGTTGGGCAGCCAATCATAAAACTTTTGCCAACATACCATTTAAAATGCCAATCGAAAATTGCTCAGAGAAATACAATGATGACGATTTGGTTTCAAAACACAAATAGAAGTGGAGTGTGGCATGCAACCAATTGATATTGGAGGATTGGAAAGGACATTACAACCAGTTACAGCTACCAGTGGTTAAGAGAATCTGAAATTAATGTTGAGGTTTCCGTTGCATCAATTTGGTCATTATTGTACTTGGCTATTGGTATCAATAGAATCCACTTCTCTCAAAAAAAATCAGCAGAATCCACTTCTACACAAATCAATAAAGTGAAATTCATAAATGACAGTATGCACCTCTCATGCCTCATGCATGCTACGTTTCATCGTTTAAAACTTAATTTTTCAATTATTTTGTACTCTTTTCCATTGTTTTTTTTTTTTTTTAATATTTCACCTTTCTCTATTTCTAAATATTTACACCTTGTGGCTTACACCTCACATCATCGCCTCCACTATTGCCTGCAGGCCTAGCACATTTTAATACTTCGGTTAGAGCTTCTTTTTTTTTCCCGAAAGTTAACAGCAATTTTATTAAAGAAGCGCCGAAAGACAGCAAAGAATACAAAAGTGCAAAAAACCAAACACACCACCTAGCAAAGAACCAGCTCTCTCCCTACTTTTACAGAAATCCCACTCCCTTACAAATCCCCAAGCCGTCTTTTTTTTTCTTTTTTTCTTTTTTGAAAGGTAACGATTTTATTGAAAGGCAGGTAAAAAGCCCGAAAAGAATAAACCAAAAGCTACAAGCCTAGCAAAGTGAGAAGCACGCAGGCCTCAATACAAAGGAAAGAAGAAGCCCACTCGACTACGAGGGTCTTGACTTTGTGGATAACCCCAAAAACCAATACTTCCTTGTTCTCAAAACAGTGACGATTACACTCGCGCCAAATAGCCCACAAAACAGCCATAACCGCTAGCTGCCAAAATACCTTTGCTTCTTCCCCAAGCGTGCATCCGTGCCAAGAGGCCAAAAAGGAGGATATAGATGACGGCATAACCCAATGCACGTGGAGAGAAGAGAGGTGGTCGCTCCAAATCTTTGCAGCAAAGCTGCAATGGAGGAAAATGTGGTTTTCTGTTTCAGCATACCGCATACAGAGTAAACACAGATTAGGAAGCACTATGCCCCTTTTGCGCAGGTTAGAGACCGTAAGGATTTTGTTTCTTTCCACCGACCATACAAAGGGCTGCCACCTTCGTTGGTGCTCCGTACTTCCCGAACTGAAAATTGCGACTAGAGGGCCGAGGAGAGGCGGAGAGAAATTTGTAAAAAGAGCGAACCTAGAACCCATCCAAACCCGGGCCTTTCCAGATCAGCCCACTCAACACTATGGCTAGAATTACGGAAACACCTTCCATTTCTTTCTTCCCATACCGCCCAAAGACCCGCCAGAAAGCAAAGCTGCCAAGAAGCCGTCTTATCCTTTCCAATTTGCACACCACGTCACGCCATGCCACAAGCAAATCGCCAACAGATCTTGGCATTACCCAAAATATATTGTATCTGGAAAGGGCAGCATTCGACAATCAACACCTTAGATGCAAACAGGCACTGGGTGAAGAGGTGATTAACTGACTCTAAATCAGCCCCACACAGCAAGCAAACATTAGGAAAAATCATCCCCCTTTTCTGGAGATAATCCACCGTTAATAGAAAGCAGCAAATTTTGGCGGAGCTGCATAGGCCCAAATATGCTTAGAGCATATTCTGCAGGTGCTAATATGCAACTAGTACAGAAACACTGAAGCAACTCAGGTGTCAATAGTTTCTCTTCAACAGTGAAGATAACACAACCAATTCTCAAGAATTTTGGCTTGAAAAACAACGATACTTTTGTTTTCTGCCAGCAAAATGATATTTGGACCAGTGTCTGAACTTTCACTATTCTCAGATGATTAACAACCACCAAATTAGCATCCTCAGATAATTAACATTACCAAGTTAGTTAAAAAATTCATTAATAGGTTATATCATCTTTTCTTCTCCTTGAACAATGAGTGAACCAGTCCCAAGCCCAGGTAAAGCAGTAGGGTTGATTTCAGGTGGGTAGATAGAGCTGACTTCAGGTAATGAGCAGGGCATAGAACTTTTGCAAAGCAATGACGAGGATTCTGGCTTCAAATACAATTGGCAAAGTCATATTTTTTAAGCTGATCCCAAAAGCTAGGAAAAGTCTATGATAATGATGGTGGCAACTCAGGATTTGTAATTTCTATGATTCTATCCCTAGGCACATCCTTTACAGGCCTCATGACTACATGGTGCACAATCTTGAAGGATCATGGTTGCTACAGGCCTCAGACCTTCAACCCCAACTCCAGGAATTCCTTCTTTGTTTTAGCCGCGGATGAAATTTATTTTTGTTGGCAGCCACAAATGTTTCTAACATTTACTATCACAAAGTGCACTGTGTTTTCTCCCTCGTCCCACTGCCATTCCGTCACATCATATCAATTCCCATATCCCGTCGGCAACTCCCAATGTGGGCACATTGTATCATATTGAATTCAATAATTCCCATAGCAGCCCTTTGCGCCAATTAATAACCAACACCTAATCATAACTCCCGACGCGTGCATGTGAGAATGGGGCTACAAGGTACAAGACAAATATTATATGTAAAACTCAGAAAAGCCTAATATCAAGACCAAGTGCCTACATTTTATGACAAAATACAGAAGCCTTAAAATGTCGTCACCTCATATTGAGACAAAATATGCATCTTACATGGATATGAAGGTCACAAAGCGTTCAGTTCCATACATCTCTAGATGTAGTACATTGGCTAGGAATCAGATATTGAGGCACATTCACAAATAAACTTGAGGTCTAAGATCAACACCTATGGATCTCATAAAGTAGCCTACATCATCACAGTTCCTCATCAATTACAAGTAGCATTTGTGCTTGCGTAAGGAGCAAACCCCATCTTAAGTTGAAAATTTTAACGTCTCTCACGGTGATGCTCAACCAAGGTACCTCTGAGGCACATGTTCAGGTAATTGTGACCATAAGGCAACATTATGGAGAAATATACGAAAAAAGTACCCAAGGACTGCATTCAAGAGCCGGAGGGTGCACATGGGTAGCAGTGGAAAACATGACATCTAAATGGCCCTCCGAAAAATGGAAGTCGATGCAATCAGTCACACATAAAATCGAAGCTAAAATCAACAACATTGCGGTGTCCATTGAAACCCAATCAATCTGAAGTAAGACAAAACAAAGGCCCATCACAATCAAGAAAAAGAATGCTGAATCACTCTCCATCATAACTCACGGTCAAGAATGCAGATGCACAGATCTCAACCTACACATTCTAGAAGGTAGCCTCAAAGACACATGCTCAAGTAGTCATGATCCTAAAACTACATTTAGGACAAAACATAGAATTATTTTTCTAGCCCAACTAAAATAGTGTTGAAGGTCAAGAATAGGAACACGGATTTTAGCAATGGAAAACATGACATCTAAATGGCCCCCAAAAATGGAGGTCGATGCAATCAGTCGCACATAAAATCGAAGCTAAAAGCAACAAAATTGAGATGTCCATTGAAACCCAATCAATGTAAAGTAAGACAAAACAAAGGCCCATCACGATCGAGGAAAAGAATGCTGAATCACTCCCTATCATAAATCACAGTCAAGAATGTGGATGCTCAGATCTCAACCTACGCATTCTACAAGGTAGCCTCAAAGATACAGGCTCAAGTAGTCATGACCCTAAAACTACCTTTAGGAAAAAACATAGAATTATTTTTCCAGCCCAACTAAAATTGTGTTCAAGGTCAAGAATAGGAACACATGGATCTTGGCTACCCATTATACGTGGTGTCATCCCGACTGTTGATATTTTTGAGCATTAAATCAATAACAAAGAATAGTCACAAAAGGGCACAAAGAAAGCAGGTCTGGTGTTTCCAAATAAGCCTGATAATCAATTATGAGGATGTTTGACTCAGCACTGCAGAAAGCATGCCTTGCCAAAATTTTCTTCATGCCCTACTTTTTACAAAAAAATCATTCCAGAAGTCTGACAACATAGTCGGTGAGGATTGGTGCACCCTTGGGAGAGTGAAAACCACCACCGACCCATGCATTACCAGGTGGGTTAGCATCCTCTTCATAGACAATCCTGATTAAGTTTGAATGCGAAAATATTTTCAAGATGAATATGAACGAACAAAGTCTCACAAATGAAATTCGACAAGAAGCACGCAGATTGTATCATGACAGTTACCAGGAAAAAGAAAATGAGGAGAGGGAGGTCATGAAATACCTGTGAACAAGGGGTGGAGCACATTCGTGATGTAGATAGGTTAGAGCCTCAGCTGCTCCTATTGCTATTTTTAGCCTTGTTATCCAATCAAGAGACTGCAGGCCATCATCTTCCTGACTGGTTTTCTTGTACAAGGCATTTGATAGGTCACCATTTGGCATGTATTTGTAAACAAGGAGCTTCTCATTTTCATGCTCCAAACAGTGCCCCAATAATGGGACCAATCTGGTATGAGAAGCCTTGCTGAACAAATCTAATTCTACCATAAAAGCTTCCTTCTTGAATGTACGCATGTCAATTCTCTTCACGACAATTGGAATCCCGCTATCCAAGATTCCTCGATAGAGATCCCCTGAATGCCCATGCTTGATAAGATTTAAATCCCCAAAATTCGCCGTTGCTCGAAGCAGCTGCTCGTAGGTAAAGGCTTCTCCCAGGCTGGAAAAGTTAATGGAGATCCCCAAGGGTGCCGGACCACCTCCTGAGGTAACGGTGTTTGCACTGAGTTCTCTCTGATCAGTGGTTGTGCCTCTTCCCCGCTGGCACAGGCACAACACTACAACCAACACCAAGAGGGCGATGAAACCAAGACCTCCAAAGACACCTGCCAGTATGAATTTCAAGTGTTGGTTGTTCTTATGGCCGGGGTTGGATGGAGTGGGTGGTTGGGTTGCGTTTGGGCCTCCAAAGCCATCAAAATTCAAGCCTCTTGCAGCATAGAATGACATGCAGTCAATTGAGCTCCTCTGATTCGACAAATTCTGCAGGCAGTTGGTGTCATACGAAGCATTCAAACCATTCCTGTCAGGAACCCTGCCTTGGAAATAATTACTGGACAGATCAATAAAACTGAAACTCCAGAGCTGGCGAGGCAGAGAGCCATAGAACTGGTTGTGCGAAAGATTGAAGGAGGCTGCAGCGACGGTACTAGCATTAGCATTTGAGGTAAGGTTTGGAAGGGTGCCTGTCAAGTTATTGTAGGAGACATCGAGTGACTGGATTGAAGCAAGACTGGAGAAGAAATTCCCTGACAATGTACCAGTGAGGGCATTGTTCCCAAGTGCCATTCTCTGCAAATTCCTCAGTGCTCCCAAATCGGTGGGCAACCCCCCTGTCAGGGAATTGAAGCTGAGGTCAAGTTCAATCAAGAGAGAGAGGTTGCCGATCTGGGGTGGAATTGAACCAGTGAGGCTGTTGTTGGAGAGTGCGAGTGCCTGTAGGTTGGAGAGGGCCCCAATGGAAGAAGGGATGAGGCCGGAGAGGAAGTTGGCAGAGAGGTCGAGGTGCGTGAGAGAGCTGACGGACGAAAGTGCTGAAGGGACAGGTCCAACAAGGGAATTCTGGGAGAGATCCAAGACGGAGAGGTTGGAGAGCTGACCAAGGGAATCGGGGATGTTTCCGGTGAGGGCATTGCTGGAGAGATAGAGATGGGTGAGGCTGGACAAGGTTCCAAGGGGGGGAGGAATGGAAGAGGAAATGGAAGAGGAGCGGAGATCAAGGACGCGGAGGGATGGGAGGGACTGACTGCCGAACCAGTAGGGGATAGGGCCGGGGAGGGGGAAGCGGGTGGAATTGAAGGAGTCGAGGAAGGTAAGGTTGGATAGGGAGTCAACAGAGAAATGGGGGTTGAGGCGGCCAAGGCGGGTACGGCGGAGGCCAGATAGGTTGATGGCGACGACACGACCATCAGCTCGACAGCTGATGCCAGCCCAGGAGGAGCAAGGGTTGGTCTTTCTAGGCCAGTCTCTGCTCCTAAGGCCTAAGGAGGAACGAAGGGAATAAAGGGCAGAGAGTTCGATAGAAGAAGAGATTACAGGAGGCTGCTGCTGCTGCTGAGCTAATGAGGACCGAAGAAGAAGAAGAAAGAAGAAGAGGAAAAGGGAAAAGGAAAAACTAGTGAGTGAGCGAGAAAGAGAAACCTTGTGGAGACGAGCTGCCATCGTCATTATCATACGAATCATCATCATCATAATAATAATAATAATAATCTTCTTCTCCGTCTTCTCCTCTTTCTTGAGTTCGTCTCCTCAGACCATTCCATTGCAGGAATCTCTTTCTACCTATCTATCATTCATACTCTTCCAACTTCAACGACTCTTGCTTTTTTCATTTCTACTCTCTCGTCGAGCAGCAGCAGCAGATCTGTTCTTGATTTGCCCTCTCTCTCTCTCTCTCTCTCTCTCTGCTCTGCTTTCTCTTTTCTTTTCTTTTTTTTCTTTTTTTTGCCTTATTCTGACAATAGAGAGAAAATAAAAATAAATAAATGAGGGGGAAAGGAGACTTTTCTTCTCTATGGCAACATGGGTAGCTACTCTTCTTCTTCAACCCATCCAAAAAAAGATTAAAAAAAAAGCTATTGGCTCATTTAAACGCTCGCATTAATGCCAAAAGCTAATCCCAACCGATCACTCTCCCTCGCCGGAGCTGCGTTCCGATAGTTTTGCTGGCTGCTGACAGGGGAGCGCGACCGGTGCCGGAATACGTCAGGTTTGACCTCCGGTAATCCCGCCAGCCAGCTATACCTAATCCTCCTTACCTTATTAAACTCCATACACCCGCCGATTTTCTCTTCTTTCCTTTCTACCCCACCCTTTCATTTTGCTCTCCTAATTCTAATATTGGCACATGCTTCCATGTTACTATATATATGACGTGTGGTGTTCCTAGTTGCATTTGTACACTTAAAAATACTTTTGGGGCCCACCGTTATCTATGTTGGACATCCACTCCATCAATCAGATGCACCCTTCCATGATGGACCACAGGATTAAAAATCAGGCGAATTAATGACTTAAGTGGGCCACACCATAGATAACAGTTGAAAGTATATACCCACCCATTGAATTGCAAACATCCAGCCCATCCATTGTGTGTGTCCCACGTAGATGAGGGGTCGCACAAAGTTTCAACTATATATATATATATATATATATATATATATATATATATATATATATATATATATAAACTCAGGTGGACCACACCATGTGGTTTTAAAGGTTTTAGACACAATTTTACTGATTTTAGATTATATGGCTCACTTGAGTTCCAAATACACAATGTGAATGTCCAACATAGATCACAGTGGAGCCCATCAAGCTAGAGCACATGGAACTCATGGTACCATTTCCCTTCTAAAATGCATTAACCATTTTATTAATGGCGTCTTGCCTGGCAACCCAGTTGGAAACATCAGATCTCAAGTTCAAAATGTCAAGGAGACACACTAACCATGTGGGTGCATTGCTCAGCTAACGGGGTGGGTGCCTTGCATGACACCAAAAAAAAAACCCATTTTATTAATGGCCTTTAATATGAGTAATAAAAAATGTTTACACAAAATTTGGACACCTATGACTCCTAGTATCACTTTTTTTTGGGTCAAGTGTGACCATCCCATCCATGGCTTCACCAGAAAATAAAGCCAAATCAAGAATGATTATTCATAATAACCCTGCTAGATGTGGTATGAGCTTAATAAACGTTTTTAAATTAAGTGAACCAATGCAGCTAACCAAAGCAATATGTGTGGGAGTATGTGTCTACATATGCATGCATAACACACACATGAAGAGAAAAATCACATAGTTACCTCTCATCCCTAATGCCTAGTTTACAGGTGGCATAGGTGGTTAAGGTCCACCTTGATATATGCATTGTATATTTATATTGTTTATATGTTCTTCCAACTTATTTTTAACGCGACTGGCTAAAAAATAAAGCAAATCTAAATCTTAGGTAGATCACACCAGAAGAAATTGTGGTAATTAACCATTAAAAATCTTTTGTGAGCCATAAGAGTTTTGGTTTAAGTTGATATTTTTGCTTTCCCTTCATCCATTTGTGTGTGACCTTAATCAACAAGGAGGATGGAAAATAAATATTACTGTAGACAGTTAGGAAGTTTTTAATAGTGGCCAGTCAATGACTGTTGTTTTCGGTGACATGGTCCACCTAGGATTTGGATCTGCTTCATTTTTTGCGGCCACACCCTAAAATGAGCTAGAAAACGTATAGATGGCATACATAAGTAACTCAGGCATTGAGGCGGCCCCACATTCAGGGTCCCACCCGCAATGCTGGGTCGGGGTCGTAGCTGAGCTGCGTCCTTCTCCTAGGGAATTCGATGGCGTGTATAATCGTACTCCAGTCCAGTCCACATCTTCTTCTTTTTTATAAGAAAACATCTTACTACTGATGCACACGACTGCCAGCGATCAGGGGTGAAAAGAAGGCTAATCTAGTGAATTCCTATAAATCTGATGGCTATCTTGAGACTTGAAAGATGGTCTTCTCTGCGTCATAGTCAACATCTCTCTTTGGTCAAACCCGCCTCCATTTGCTTCCTCACCCTTGATTAAAATTAGCGGTGAATCCTTCACCGTACACGTGTTCTCAGTCTACGTCAATCACCAATTCGTCCAAATAGTCATATCCTAAAATTTGCAATTATTGTCAAACGATCCTCACCGTCAAATGCTCTACAATCAGATTCAATGTACATGTACCATCACGCGTGTATGGTGCATACAAACAACAATTGACTTGAGAGAGGGCATGGTTCAAACAAAAAACAATGCTTGTGATTTAACGATCCTCACAAAAATCAATGCTTCGCAACTACAGCTGGGAATAGGTCACACTAGAGCTCCTCATCAAGCAGTTTACTATAGTTAAAGATATTTCATAGAAAAAAGAAAAAGAAAAAAACTTGTAAACTTGTGTTGTTATGGCCCTTTCACACCATGGATTTGATGAGAAGTGATAAAAAATTACTTGCTATCAAGCAAATTTGATAAGAATTGGATTTTATAGGAATCCATGAAAAAGTAAAAGTACATTTTTTTAGCACTTTTCTATTTCCTCCCACAATGATGGATTTGATGAGGAATCTTACCCAATGTGGGATCCTCTATGATACATTTTGACGTGGGTGGATCCTTGACCGTAGTGTCCTATAGTATCATGTGTGTCTTATACCCATATCGTTCATTCATTTTGAAAACTTATTTTCGAGCATAATGTAAATAGTAGCTACTCAACTATTAAAAAAATTTCATGGGCCACAAAAGTTTTGGATTAATCATATATTTGTGTGGTCTCTTCATTCAGGTCTTTGTGACCTTGTCAATTGGTTGGATGGAAACTAAACATTCCAGTGGCCCCATGAAGTTTTTAATGGTGGGGATTCAATCACTATTGTTTCATATAGTATGGTCCACCTAAGATTTGGATCTGCTTTATTTTTGGTATCTTGCTATAAAATGATTAGTAAAATGGATGGATGGCATGGATTTAAAAATGGATGGATGATAGAATCAAAATTCTAATTATAGGTGGGCATACGGTGGGATTAAAATCCACACCGTTCATTCCCTCTTGTTTGACTTCTCTCCTAGTTCTGGCTGCTCTTTAGAATTATATCCAATTAACAAACATGCCCACTTGCATTTTTTAGATCAAAGTGTCTACACGTGGATAGCCTGATAAGGGGTTCCAATGTGTGCATGTGTGAGTTAGGTGTCTTAATAATTTTTTCCAGTCCAATGTCTGTAGCGTACGTCTACCAACTTCAAACGTGGGTCCATCATATATTCACTGGCGTCGAGCTTCCCAAACAGTGCATTATCTAGCAGGGCCATATGCACGGACACGTGCACGCGATCTACCTTACTTCTCCCTTTCATCTGACGGTGGATCTGGACCATTCCTCTGGTGGGCCCCACTGTCGATGATCCAAGCTTGAAAAGAAAAAAAAATTATAAATAAGAAATATTCCCAGACAGAATTTGCTTATCCTTCAAAACGAATTTTAACAGGTCCAACCTTCTTTTTTTTTTTTTTTTTTTCTGTTGTTCCAAAAGCCATGCAGATGGATATGATCATCTGATCCATTTATTTTCTATCTACGAATACAGATTGCCAGATGATGGTAGCAAACCGCAATATCTCCTTCCATATCTACAGTAGAAGATAGCCTGCGTTTGGAAATTCACGAGTAGTAGGAGAAAGTAGCTAATGATTTTCCGAAACAAAATATCTGTCACAGTGGGTCAACTCCATCAGCCCTCGGGAAATACAATGAAAATTGAAACGTAAACAATATTTGGATCAACCAAAAGAAAAAAAATTCCAAGGCCCCACACAGACCCTTTTAATCTTTTACCTTTATTAAAGGGAAGTTGACTACGTACTGACTAAAATCTGTGGGGCCCACCAAGGATGTATGTGTCTTATCCTCGCCGTCTATCCGTTTTTCCAGCTCGTTATATGGCATGAGATTGAAATTGAAGCATATCCACAAATCAAGTGGACCACACCACATGAAAGAGTGGGGATAATGATGTCCACCGTTGAAACCTTCCTAGGGCCAACAGCTATGTTTATTTGCCATCCAATCTGTTCATAAGGTCACACAGGCATTGATGAAGGGAAAACACAAATATCAGCTTGATCCAAAACTTCTGTGGTCCCCCATGAAGTTTTCAATTGGTGTTCACACTGTTTCCTGTGATGCTGTCTATTTGAGCTTTAGATATCCGTCGATTTTTGGCTTCTCCCCTGAAATGAGCTGGTAAAACAGATGGACAGCATGGATAAGACACGTACATCATGGTGGGACCACAGACTTTAGCATACTAAGTTATTGGGCAATCGGCTTCCTTTTTAACGATATCCACATTTGTGGGTCCCATTATTTGGAAAGTTTAATTTCAGATAATTATATATTAACATAATATCAATTAACTCTAGCCGCTGCAAAGAAGTGTACTGGAATTTACAATCCAAATCCTTTAATGGTGACCCACATCCACCCTTGTGACCGCAACTGCTAATCCTAGCCGTAAAAAATGACTAATCCAAGAGAAATCTGTCCAAATATCTAATAAAGTCAAATGCTATGTTTGATAAAATGAAGTGTTTGTTGATTCATACTCATCACAGAAAAGATTGAATAGACAATAAGGGGGGCCGTGATATCAAGGATGACAAAAGTCACATAAATAGATGATGGAGTTATAGGAACATCGTACAATCCGTATTATGGTGTGTAAATGCATGTGCATTGGCACATTCGTAGATGATTGTTTAAGGCCCGTTTGGATACAACCAAATATGTTAATTTTCTACTTACAGTAGTAGATAATAACTTATTTGAGAAAAGTAAGCTTGGTTTATGATTACTTATCAGTCAATTTTTATTATTATTTAAAGTTACTTAATCAATTCAGTTTAATAAGTAGAAATCAAGATAAGCTACTTGAGGCATAAGTAGCTTAAGTAACTTACGATTCAAACACTCCCTTAGGGCTCATTTGGATTTTAAGTTACTTAGATAACCTACTTATGTCTCTTAATAACTTATCTTGGTTTCTACTTATTAAGTAAATAAGTATATTTGGTAAACAACATACTTATTAGCCTTGTACCACAATTTACAAGTATGGACGAGCACCTCTCTTCTTAGCATTTCTTTGAACAAGCATTGTGCATTATCTATCTTCCTACAACTTGTGTACATAAAGAGAGGAGAAGAACCCATCTCTTATGAACTAGGAAATCAATTAAAAAAAGTTGTTCGATTTTCTCTAAACTTGATTTCGAACAGTGCTAGGAGATTTCAAGGACCTAATTACAAAATCCGTAAATCTTCTAAATTCAGTTGCAAACTTTAGTAAAGAAGTCAATGCAAGAATCTCTTCATTTTCTTCCACCTGGGTCTAAATTGTCGAGCCTCGAGTTGGATTTTGAATGGTTCGGCAGATTTTGAGACCCACTTGCAGAACCTGTAAATCAACAAGATTTAGTTACAAAATCGAAGGATATTCAAAACCGTAGAATCTACAAGTTAGAGAGAGAGAGAGAGAGAGAGAGAGAGAGAGAGAGAGAGAGAGATGGGAACATTTTTGCAAGATGACTCTTTTTAGTTGGTGGAGAAAAGGTAAAAAAGTATAAATAAATAAAAATGTTGAAATACTTAACCGATTTTTAGCAAATAAGTAATGATAATTATTTATTAACCAAACTAACTTATCTCAAATAAGTCACTTAACTGTTGTCATCAGCAAGAAAAGCAACTTATTTGGTGGTATCTAAATGGACCCTTAATGCTCAAAACAATAGGTTCTGATCTGTAAAAGCATCACCAGAGCATCGATCTAGATTGATGACTCATTTATAAGAGGGTGGAGGATCTTAGTTGTTGGATCCATTGTGGTTATTATTTCATGTGGAGGAAGGGCGATCATCAGTACCATGGGGCTATCTTTTTGTTAGAAATAAAATAGGAAAACGTCATTGCCCTTGCAAGATATCAAGAATAGCTCAAAGGCGCATTGTACCTTCTTGATGATGGTTGATTCCTCTGAATTGTGCAAGGAATTCGATCACATTATCCCTCAGGATTTAATTAAGCCTGACTTGATCCAGTCTTCCAATAAACTTACTATTGAGTGACAACATAGTACTTGCCTTAGATCTAAATGTCCAAAGCAAGTAAAAAAGAAGATGAATATGAAAGTGGTTCAAGCACTTATCTCCACTTCTTCTTATAAAGCGAGATTAGATTAATTAAGCAATTAATAAAATGCAAAGTTTCAATGTAATGACCATTAAATGCTTCAAAGTCAAGAGATCCTTAAGCTAACCTGGGTAGGCTTAGAGACCCATAACCTTCCACCTGGCTTGAGGTCCAACAGATAAGTTCATCTAGAAAATAGTTACGTCATGATGGAGGCCTACTGAACCCTGAATCCTCACATGCACTACACCGTATCTACCAACTCATCTAATGAGTGAGAGAATAGAAGTTACTATTTTTTAAGGTCAAGTTATCCTAAGCGGAATGAGAAAGAACTTATAAAGACGAAGAAGATGAGTACTACCGGGGATTGAGCCTTGGATCACTCATACACACTACACTATCTCTACCAACTCATTTAACATGTGGGAGATTAGGAGTTGCTATTTTGTTGAAGTCATGTTACCGTAAGTAGTGATGGAGTTTTCCTCCTCAAACAGAGGAGAGAGGAAGTGGTTTCTGGGTATGGCCGGGCGTCCGGCCCAAAATGTGGCCGGGCGACCGAAATTCCCCCCAGAAGAAGGCTTGCACGCTGGACTGTTTTCATAACAGCCGGGCGCCCAGCGGTCTTGTGACCGGGCGCCCGATGACTTGGCCGGGGGCCCGACCATGTTGGTTCGGGAGCCCGAAATTGGGATTTTTCCCATGTTTTCTCACTGGACTGATTTTGGGTTAGCCGGGCGCCCGACCCGGCGCGAAATGCTTAGACGCAATTTCCTATTTGGGCTCTTAATTGCTCCGTTTTTCCTACTTAAGAGTTCTAAAACGGAATTAGGGCATCCCATTGTGTTGTTTACACGTCCAAGGTGAGAAAGAGAGAAAAATGGGAAGAGAGAAAGAGAAGAGAGAGAGAGAGAGGGGGAAGCTTGTAGAAGGGAGAAGTTGCTTGAAGAGGGATTCTTCTGCGCAACCGTCGTTTCAGCGCTTCTACGTCTTCGGGATCGATGAGATCGCTCCTCCTTTGTTATTTTCTTGTTGTTTATCCATCCCAAGTGGGTAAAGAAGGTTTGATCCAAGCGGTGTGTGCTTGAGATCAGTTGTAACAATTCCCTGATATAGCGGATTGTTAATCTGGACTAGGTCCCGTGGTTTTTTACCTTTTTTGAGGGTTTTCCACGTAAAAACTCCTTGTGTTCGTGTGGTTGATGTTTATTCTTGATTATTGCATTGTCGTAGTCCATAATTCTAGTGTATTGGGGGGCGAGATCCGAAGGTTTGTGTGAAACGCACCCAACAAAGGTGATATCAGAGAGTTCATGTTGTTTGAACGGTGTGGGATCTGTTCTGAATTATGGAAGGTGGCTCATCAAGGATGATCAGCCTCAATGGTTCTAACTGGACCATATGGAAGGCTAAGATGGAGGACTTGCTCTATTGCAAGGACCTATATGCTCCGATCTTAGGTATATCAGCGAAGATCATGGATATGCCTGATGATGATTGGAAAAAGTTGGACCGGCAGGCGGTGGGGTTTATTAGACAATGGTTGGACGATTCAGTTTTCCACCATGTGTCTACAGAGACCTCAGCCGCTAGCCTATGACAGAAATTGCAAGGGTTGTATGAGAGGAAGACAGCCGACAATAAGATTTTCCTGATATGACGACTTGTGAATCTCAAGTTCAAAGATGGTGGTTCTGTGGCTGAACACATGAATGAGGTCAGCAACATTGTGAACCAGCTCTCTGCCATGAAGATGGTCCTAGGTGATGAACTTTAGGCTTTGCTACTACTTAACTCATTGCCTGACAATTGGGAGACATTGGTGGTGTCTCTAAGTAACTCCGCACCAGACGAAAATGTATCCATAGATCAGGTAACAAGCTGTCTCTTCAATGAGGAGACAAAAAGGAAGTCTCTAGGGCCTACTCAATAAGAGGCCCTTGTGACACAAGATAGGGGGAGGGAAAAGAACAGAAAGGACGGAAAGGTCCGAGATAAATCAAGAGGCAAATCAGTTGCCAGGAAAGATGTTGAATGCTGGAATTGTGGCAAGAAGGGCCACTATAAGCATGAATATCACAAGAATAAGAGTGACAAGAAGGGTAAAGGAAATGAGAAGGAAGATGAATCGGATTCTACTGCGGTTGCCTCAGATGGTGACGTTGTTGTTATTCTTTCGGCAGATCACGATATTTGTCTCACGGCTTTGAGTCAGGACACCGACTGGGTGATAGACTCGGGAGCCTCGTTTCATGTGACTCCACGCAGAGATTTCTTCACAAGCTACAAGTAAGGTGACTATGGGACAGTGAAGATGAAAAATTCTGGTGTTTCGAAGATCGTAGGGGTCGGTGATATTTGTTTGAAGACCGATGTGGGCTGCACATTGGTTCTCAGGGATGTGAGACACATTCCGGACCTTTGCATCAACTTGATGTCGACGGGAAGGTTGGATGATGATGGTTATGAAAGCCGATTTGTTGGTGGGAGCTAGAAGCTCATCAAGGGTTCGTTGATTGCTGCCAGAGGAAAGAAGTGTTGCACCCTTTACAAGGCAAGTGTCAGTGTGTGCAAGGGTGGATTGAACGCAGCGGAAGATTCAGCTACCGACGTGTGGCACAGGCGTCTAGGCCACATGAGTGAAAAAGGGCTTCAGCTACTAGCGAAGAAGCGGCTCCTTCCAGACGTGACAGGTATACCTCTTAAAACTTTTATTGACTGTTTATCTGGAAAACAGCATAGAGTTTCTTTTGTTAAAACTGCTTCTCATACTAATAAAGTACATGCATCAGATTTGGTTTATTCTGATGTTTGTAGTCCTATGAGCACAAAAACCTTGGGTGGAGCATTGTATTTTGTCACTTTTATAGATGATGCATCTAGGATAGGTTTGGGTGTATGCTTTGAAATCTAAGGACGAGGTCTTTGGTGTGTTTAAACTGTTTCATGCTATGGTCGAGAGGGAGACAGGCAGATCATTGAAGTGCATCCGCACTGATAATGGTGGTGAATACATAGATAACTTCCACGAGTATTGCAAGTCACTGAGTATACGGCATGAACAGTCGGTTCCTAAGACCCCCCAGCATAATGGTGTGGCTGAGTGAATGAATCGCACAATTGTAGAGAGAATCAGATGCATGTTATCCCATGCAAAGTTGCCCAAGATGTTTTAGGGAGAAGCAATGCACACGGCATTGTACTTGATAAACAGGTCTCCATCAGTCCCATTGAATGGAGAAGTACCTGAGAAGGTGTGGACTGGACGTGATCCATCGTACAGTCATCTCAGGGTGTTTGGATGCAGGGCATCCGTTCACGTACCAAAGGACGAGAGGTCCAAGCTCGACATGAAGATCAGGCAGTGTGTGTTCTTAGGGTACGGTGATGAGAAGTTCGGTTATAGGTTGTGGGATCCGACCGAGAAGAAGCTCGTCAGGAGCAGAGATGTGGTTTTCATTGAAGATCAGTGTATAGAAGACATTGAAAAGCCAGAGAAGACCCAACCCAGTTCAGGTGAACTGGAGGACATGGATCCGGTTACTCCTCCCGTGGTGCCTGATGACGGGGGAGTACAACAAGGTGCAGAGGATGAGGGAGTCCCTACAGAAGATGGACAGGGGGAGCAGCCCCAACTTGATCCACCTGTTGAGCCGCAGGTGAGGAAGACATCAAGGGACAGACATCTATCCAAGAAGTACTCACCACACGAGTACATTATGCTCAATGAAAGGGGGAGAGCCAGAAGACTATTCTGGGGCCCTAGCCGACGAGCATAAGGGGGAGTGGTTGAAAGCTATGCAAGAGGAGATAGAATCCTTGCATAAGAACCTCGCCTATGATATGGTGAAATTGCCTAAGGGCAAGAAAGCACTGAGTAACAAGTGGGTGTTTAGAAAGAAGAATGAGCAGAAGAATTCACAGACAATGTACAAGGCCAGACTTGTGATGATTGGGTTTGGTCAGAGAAAATGGATAGACTTCGAGGAGATATTCTCACCAGTGGTGAAGATGACATCCATACGGGTGTTGCTTGGATTGACGGCTAGCATGGATCTGAAGATAGAGCAGTTAGATGTTAAAACTGCCTTTCTCCATGGTGACCTGGAAGAAGAGATCTACATGCGCCAACCAGAAGGGTTCGAAGTTAAGGGCAAAGAGCATATGGTGTGTAGGCTTAGGAAGAGCTTGTATGGGCTGAAACAAGCTCCTAGGCAATGGTACAAGAAATTTGACTCGTTCATGTTAAAGCATGGATATGACAGAACGGAGTCGGACCACTGTGTGTTCACATGCAAGTTCTCAGACAGTGATTTCTTAGTTCTGCTATTGTACGTTGATGACATGCTCATCATGGGAAAAGACATCAAGAAGATTGACAGGCTGAAACAAGAGTTGGGCAAGTCATTTGCGATGAAAGACTTGGGTCCGGCCAAACAGATCCTAGGAATGGAGATAACCCGTGATAAAAGCAGCAGGAAGCTTTGGTTATCACAAGAGCGGTATATTGAGAAAGTCTTAAAGCGGTTCAACATGAATGCAGTGAAGCCGGTCAGTACTCCACTGGATGGTCACTTCAAATTGAGCAACAAGCAGTGTCCCAATACGAAGGCGGAAGTGGAAGAGATGCGGAAGATACCCTACGCGTCAGCGGTAGGAAGTTTGATGTATGCTATGGTGTGTACGCACCCAGACATAGCATATGCGGTTGGTGTTGTCAGCCGGTATCTTGTCAATCCTGGCAAAGAATATTGGGCAGCGGTAAAGTGGATACTGCGGTATCTGAGAGGCTCATCCAGGTTGAGCCTATGCTATGGTGAGGGAAAACCTGTGTTAGAAGGCTACACAGATGAAGATATGACAGGTGACATAGACTCCAGGAAGTCTACATCGGGGTTCATGTTCACGTTTGCAGGGGGAGCAGGTCTCTTGGCAGAGCAAGTTACAAAAAGTCGTAGCATTGTCGACGACAGAGGCCAAGTACATCGCGGTCACAGAAACATGCAAAGAGATGCTTTGGATGAAGATGTTCTTACAGGAACTCAGCCTGAAGCAGGAGGAGCACGTGGTCTATTGCGATAACCAAAGTGTTATACACTTGAGCAAGAATGCAAGTCAGCATTCCAAGTTGAAGCACATAGAGATTCGGTATCACTTGATCAGGGATACTTTGGAACATAAGGTGTTACAGCTTGAGAAGGTCCATACGGACGATAACGGGTCAGACATGATGACCAAGGCTTTGCTCAAGCGCAAGTTCGAGGTTTGCAGAAACTTGGCTGGCTTGAAGAAGACGAATTTCTCCTGAGTCGGAAAGGGGGAGATTTGATGGAGTTTTCCTCCTCAAACAGAGGAGAGAGGAAAGTGGTTTCTGGGTATGGCTGGGCGCCCGGCCCAAGATGTGGTCAGGCAACCAAAATTCCCCCAAGAAGAAGGCTTACACGCTGGACTGTTTTCGTAACAGCCGGGCGCCCGGCGGTCTTGTGACCGGGCGCCTGACCATGTTGGTCCGGGCGCCCGAAATTGGTATTTTTCTCATGTTTTCTCATTGGACTGATTTTGGGTTAGCCGGGCGCCCGATAGTCTGGTGACCGGGCGCCCGACCCGGAGCGGAATGCTTAGACGCAGTTTTCTATTTGGGCTCTAATTGCTCCGTTTTTCTTACTTAAGAGTTCTAAAACGGAATTAGGGCATCCCATTGTGTTGTTTACATGTCCAAGGTGAGAAAGAGAGAAAAAGAGGAAGAGAGAAAGAGAAGAGAGAGAGAGAGAGGAAGCTTGTAGAAGGGAGAAGTTGCTTGAAGAGGGATTCTTCTGCGCAACCGTTGTTTCAGCTCTTCTATGTCCTCGGGATCGGTGAGATCGCTCCTCCTTTGTTATTTTCTTGTTGTTTATCCATCCCAAGTGGGTGAAGAAGGTTTGATCCAAGTGGTGTGTGCTTGAGATCAGTTGTAACAGTTCCCTGATATAATGGATTGTTGATCTGGAAGAGGTCCCGTGGTTTTTTACCTCTTTTGAGGTTTTTCCACATAAAAACTCCTTGTATTCGTGTGGTTGATGTTTATTTTTTATTATTGCATTATCGTAGTCCATAATTCTAGTGTATTGGGGGGCGAGATCCGAAGGTTTGTGTGAAACGCACCCAACAAGCATAATGAGAAAGAATTTACTAAGATGAAGAAGATGAGATGCTGGTAGCGTATTGACCAAGAAGGTGGATTATTTTGGAACAAGAAAGGGATTTGGGTTTTAGGATGAGAGATTGATTTGGAAACTTTTCTATGGGCCTATTTGGATTCTCTAAAATGTAAATCGAGGAAACACTGAAAACAACATTTTCATCGTTTGTTTTTATAAATTTTTTTGTAAATTTCATTTTTATTTCCCTCCCATTTTTTGAAAGATGCCCCTTTTAATGTATTTGTCATGCATAAAGAAATGCCACTTCTAAGAACATGAGAGAAAACGACCCCTCTTTACGAAGTGCGTGACATGATAATCACAGATGGCACCACCCATCTTCTAAGTGCCTCACATGTGCCAACCTTACATCTTTAAGTGCCTCACATGTGTCAATATACAATATGTGCCACAATCCATCTTAAAGCGCCATACACATGCCAATGTGCCACATGTGCCACCACTCATGTTTTAATTCCACACATGTCAATGTTGTTGGTTATAGTTTATAGAGATATGACAAAAATTTAAAAATAATAAACCAGGAACAATGATGGAGGAAACTAGAGAGTTGAGGTACGTTACAGTCGTTGTTTTAAAGACAAATTTGCCCCCACAGGAAGACGACACTTGATGCACTAGGTTCCAACAAGTCTACTCTTAGTATATAGCAACTTTCCTTAAAGATGAACGGCTTAGATCTGGTGTACTCTCGATCGTAGCCAACAAATTCAAAAAACTCGAAATGATTTGCCCAAATGAGAGTTGCAAAAGAAAATAAGAGAAAAGAGAAGATAGATTTTTGGATGGATTTCAAAACAGAGAATATGCTTTTATAAAGGCAAAGCAGGCAACCATTAGAACTCGAGGCGCATGTGAATGTGGTAATAAATGCGTGTCAGCGCATACGGATCAGTAATCATTAGGTGGGTGTGAAACAACTCTCTTATCTTCACACGCATGTCCACGACCACGGTCGTGACCGTGGCCATGGCACACATGTGAGTGTGAGTAGCTCCCATGGCATACCCTTTTGTTTTCCATTACAAATGATTAGTGATAGGTTTTAATATAAAGACTTAGTTTTCCAAACAACTGTCTGACGTAGGACTAAACTAAACCCAATTAAAGAAAGTGGGTTAACAAAGAAAAAAAAAATCAAAATTTCATATTTTTTAGATCTTTATTTTTAAAACCATTTTAAACTAACACCCCTCCACATTTTGAAAAATCAGGAAAAAGAATAGAAAACTAGTTAGACCAATCAACGAAAGTATCTAGAAGATTTGAATTTTTCCTAGTGTAAATATGTTTGGTTTGTTAGGAGGAAGTAATATAAAATTTTGAACTAACCCCCTAGACGGAGGCCATCCAGGCCATCGAAATTGTGAAACGGTCGCAACTTGAAATTCGGGATGAGTTATGGGGCGTATAATATATGAATTTGGGGTAGCTCGAGCTAATATAGGCAACCAAACAGGATTCGCCAGTTTCCTTCTGCCAGAAATGTGATAATCGACCCGATTCACCGCCTTGGGGTTATTTTTAATAGAAATTGTAAGCTTTGGCCTCAATCACGACTTGTGATCCATGGGGTTTTGGATGTCGTGCCTAACATGGAAAGGGCTTAGAAAATTTAGTAGAACCCATGTAAGGTGGACCGCGGACTATTTCTTGGCCCAATCGCTCGGGATGATGCTCGGTCGGGGATGGAGGCCATTCGGGTCGTCGAAACCGCAAAACGATCGCAACTCGAAATTCGGGATGAGATACAGGACATATAATATATGAATTTAGGGTAGTTCGAGCTAGTATAGGCGACCAAACCAGCTTCGTCGATTTCCTTTTGCCAGAAATGCGATAATTGACCAGATTCACCGCCTTAGGGCTATTTTTAGTAGAAGTTGTAAACTTTAGCCTCGATCACGGCTTGTTGATGCATAGATATAATTATTGAAAAACTATTATCGATATCCAAGTTAGTTCTCATTATATAGCTTTAGTATTAGAGATTTCTTGGGTTTAATTCTCTTTCAAAGCAAGATCATTGCACATCGGTGCCTTGATGTGTGACTTATTGTTTTCTTATTTAAATTTTGGCCTAATTGATAATTTGTTTCCCAGCTTAACATATTACATGGGTTCCATCCTGATTTCTAGTCAGCTCATTATATGTTTTTAGAGCTTCTTTGTAGTGATTTCGAAAGGGTAACTAACGTTCTTTAAAGTGCCAGTTTTAGCATAACCTAAAATTGTTTCAGTTTTTATCTTTAGGTACTTGACAACTCAAAGAAACCCATTGGAGGAATCTTCCATGTCTATCACTGAGGAATGCACCATGCCAGATGGAACAGAAAAAATTAGCAAATCCATAAATAATTTTAAATGATAATATTATTACCTTGATTTATAAACAAATTCCAATTGTAAGGCTTACGCTAACCCCAAATAGCTTTGGGACAAGGCTATGATGATGATGATGATTCTAGTTGGAAGATTCATTCATGCAAAGTTATAATATTAGCCATAAGAGGCAGTTATGAGTGTTTCGTTGGATCACGCAATTTTGAAAAATTAACAATCGAGCACAAAATACGTTGACTAACAACTTTCAACATATTTTTGAGGCGTCAAATGGTCTTTGAATAAGATGATTCTTGTCTCAATTGAAAGCTTGTCAAGTTACCTTTCCAATGAGCAAAAAAATGTTCGAATCTGCCTCTAAACGAGGGAGTTATGAGGGTTTCCATGGTAACATGTGATACTAAAAAAATTCAGGATCGCTGACTTTGAGCTTACTTTAAAAGGTCCAAATGGTCTTTAAATGCGACCATTCTAGTCTCTGAATTATCTTTCTAATGAGTCCAAAATCGCACCCATCCAATGTGAAAAGGGGGGGTTATGAACATTTTCATTGAATGAAAAGTTAAATCCCACAAATGTGTAGATGAGGAAAACCTGTTCGTTGAAACATTGAGACTTTAGGGTTCCTACTTTGGGATTTGTATATTTACACGAGGTTTGCTTGGAACTTCAGCCATTAGATTTGGCTTTTTCTATTTACAGAAACCTTCTATTTGACCCAATAGAATATACTCACTGATTATCAAAAGTTATGGATGGAACATGACAAAAACCGATGCCATTCATCATGTAGGGCATTCTCTGCACATTCCTGGCATAATATTAATGTTGATGAGTTGATCAATTTGTATGGCAAATGTTGGCGTGACCACGCAGCTAGTCATATATATAGGGGCATGCCTACCGTGTCTGCGGGGTAAACAACTTCACGTGCATGAGATCCACACCATCAATCAGGCTCACCACCTATTGGACGTATCATGCATTTAATAAGTTGGAAATTATCAATTGAATGGACTGAGGTTCTCTGCTCCAACCGGTTGGACTTGACCTTCACTTCAATTTATATGTATAATCAACTGGTTGTCTAGTCCGAACAAGGAGGCTCCCACTTGATTTTTGGGGGCCCAACTTGATGTTTGTATGATTTCCACTCCAATAATTAGATGTATAATCCCACTTTAGGCATAGGGCCAAAATATTAGGGTTACTTGCTCTTCAAGTGGGCCACATTAAAGAAAACAATTTAGAGAGATACAGTCACCCTTGATTTTTACAAGGCTCACTGTGATGATTATATAAAATCCACTCCAACCATTAGATGTTACATCATAACTTATGCCTAGGGCCTAAAAATAGGTCCATCAGTGATTCAAGTGGGCCATACCAAGAGAAAAAATTTGGAGGGCCAGTGTTGCCTTGTACATTTTTTCCAATTATATGGTTCACCTAAATCATGAATGAGGCTGACTTTTGGGCACGAGGCCTGAAATGGGGCCACACACTTGGCGGTCGGGGTGGATTTCACATAAGCATCGTGGCGAGGCCCACTTGAGCCGCCGACCATTTGCTCGCAGTACTTACCCAACCGGCCGTACTAAGAAAGCTAACGGAAGGTGGTGGAATGGTAATATTTCTGATTAATGAGGTAAAGGTTTTTTTTTTTTTTTTTGAAAAAGGCACCTGAATATAAATTCAATATTAATTAGATAGTTTTTTTTTTATTGTAAAATTGCCTTTAAAAAATCAAGAAATGTTTCATTCCTTAGGTGGGCCATATACCAAAGTGACAGATGGCTTGAATTTTATTTATTTATTTTTTTGTTTCTGAGCCATTTATTTAAGTGAAACCGCATGAATTTTAGGCCAAGGGTCTAACCAGTGTGGGCCAATTGAAGGTTGGGCCTAAGGTAGCATATGGAGGCCCACTGGAAACTTGCATATAACTTTTTAAGCCCACAGACAAGTATAAGTAGGCCAATCTAAACGTCACAACATGTGTCACCCTGATACCTTTGTACAAGATCAAAGCCATCCATCAGGTGGGTTTCACCGTGTAGATGACTTGTCCCAAGGGCATAGAAAACTAGGCAGAGCTTTCCTTAACCATCAGTTTGTTTTGAACACTGGCCAAGGCAATATGTGTTGAATAGACACATTGCTATTGCATTTCTTAACTATTTCTTTGTTGGCCATCCATTGAAAGCTCTAAGCTTTTCCTATCCTGGAGTTTTTCTATGCATGGACCATCCACAATGGGCAACACAACAATCCTATCCATATGGATAGTGTCTTTCAAATGGACGGTTGATATGAAAACGAATTCAACTAATGACTAGAAAATTATCCTTTCGGTGATCTGAACCACTTAGATTTACAGATTGGAAACAGAACAGTGTACTGGCACGGCTACCCTCCAAACTGTTTGCCTTGGTGTAGCCCACCTGAATCACAGATGGCCTGAATTTTAGGCCTAGGGCCTAAATTTTTGTGTGGCATTTGATGGCCCGGTAGAAAATCAACAATGCACATCTCTCGGAACAGTTTCCTTTTGTGTGGCCCATCTTAATCACGAGTGGGCTGATTTTTGGAGCCTAGGCCTAGCAGTAGATGACGCAGCTGTTTGTAAGAGTGGGTTTTAAATATATATCACGGTGGCACCTGCAAAAAATGAGGGGTGGGCATCCCCTAACAACTGCTTCTTCGGTGAGCATTGGGCTTAACAGAGCCAACCGGCCACTGAGAGTTCCTGGTGAGCCTTGGGTTTAACACACACACACACACACACACACACACACACAGAGACTTAATGATACGACACTGATGAAATAATTTAAAGAAAACAATTACAAGCCTGAAGGAAAAAAGTTCATAGCAATCAGAATGCACTGCATAGAAAGCTCATCTGGGTTGATGAGTTCAGAGCTTTTGAAATAGCAATAAAAACCTCATGTTAACTCAATCTGGTAGGCCCTAAAGATGAAAGTAGACATACTGACGAGTGAATCAACACCGAATATGCAACAAGATCAGCCAGACCATGGAAATATCCATTTGTATTCATAAAATAACAAAGCTGAAATGAAGGCCAACCTAACATGTATAAGGCCATTTCCAATGGTATTGTGCACGAGAAACCATTAGGATAGTGGACAAATTTTGTACGCCCTAAAGAAGAAAGTAGACATATCAAGGAAGGGAAGTTTCCCTCCAATGAATTAGGTAACTATAAACCAGCCTGTTAGCTGAGTACCCTGACGCAACCGGTTCAACAAGTATTATTTCCGACACTGTTCAGTTGAACAGGTGTGGACTATGGCCATCTTATTGTCCTTACTACAGGCTGTGGCTGAGGCCTGGGGCCTGGCTTGATTAATTATTAGGCCTTTACATTCATGATCAGATCCAAAGTGCAGGTTCAGTTGAGATTCATAGAGTGTTGTTCCTTAGCCACCACAGAGAGGGCTCTGTGAACCACACGGATATTTAAAGGACGAGGCAGAGGCCTATCTGATTGTAGCTTTAGGCCAAGTTCATTCGTCTTAGATTGGATGTCACTGTAAAGATTTGAAAACCTTAATAGCCTCAACCAAACCGATGACATTGTGGTCGGTTCTAGAGCAGCTCTCCTTCCAACAGATCCAAATACTAGCTTATTGAGAGAAGGAAGAGGCAACTGTCCTCCAACAAGAAACTTACAGAACCTCAACTGAGCATTGAAGGTGTCTATAGCACTTAGGATGCAAACTTTTAGGATCAAAGAGGGAATTGGATGAAAAATTAATCTTTTTTCTTTTGAACACCTAACAATCACTCTGGAAAGTACCAATTCGATGGCTAAGCAATACTTGCCTCTGATGCTGTGTTTCTTTGGGCATGAGAGACCAGCAAGTCACAGTCATGCAAGTTCCAATATGTTCATTAATGAAAAAAAAAAAAAAAAAATTGTAACAGATGGACACTATACATAACCTTAAAAAATTGCAGTCAGAAACACCTCTTGTGTGACTGAATCCTTTTACTGTTTCTTTAATGTTAATATCATCATACAACTGGATGGATGGATGGTGGATTTTTTAGGGCTGTAGTGTTGAAAAACCATTTATTTGTTTAAGACACTGAACTTGTCCTCGCATATGTCACATAGTAGGTGAGTGTTAGATGCAAAGATTACATGTTAGAATAGGCTACATTAAGGAAAGCAGTTCGGTGGAAAATTGAACAGGAAAGGAACATCATCATTCTTAATTCATATTATTTTGCCCCTCCACACTTGATGGAGAACAAAACTCGCAAGAGGACTGGTGACTTTCATTTCACAGGAGTTTCCATGTTCACCATTTTTTATTTTTTGTTTATTTGTTCCCCCTTCTATCATTTCTCGGAATATTACTCAAGAAGAGGTCATCCATTTTTCCTTCTTCTTTTTTTTTTTTTTTTCTTTCTTTCTTTTTTCTTCCTTGACTAGCCCAACTCCTGTTGTGAGGAAAAGCTGCTTCAACAGTTCTCAACTTGATGGAATTAACATGACCATGCAAACTAGAATGCAATTCTACAAGAAACATCAACCCTGATGAACATAAAAAGGACAATCAAGTTTTTGCCAAAGTCCAAAATGAAAGACCAGTGTGTGAACTTGTACAAATTTAAATTATCACCAGAATATCAACGCCAAGCAAAAAGAGGAGAACATTCATAGAAATGTATTAGACGTGACAGATGCAAAAAAATCCATTGATTATCTTTCAACTCCATCCAGATTTTCTGCAATAAAGGAAAGGGAAAAGAAAAGAGAGAGAAAAAAAAAACTAATAGACAATTGAGAAATAAAAATCGTGCCTAGGTTGTTAGGAGCTTTTCATGGGATGACCCACGTTGAGGGATTCCTTGGCACTATTTTTTGGGCCAAGGAATCTGAATGAATAGGACACGGTGGCCGGAGCTTGCTCACATATACAGAGAATAATCCTTCCTTGGATTTCCAGAATTTCTTTGTACTTACTGAGAATAAATTCCTCGTCCACTTCATCATCTGTTAACTACTCTCCCAGATTGATCATCACATGGTGTAGCTGCTTTGTTTTCAGTTTCATCCCACAACAACACCACAACTCTTATTTCCACCCAAACTTAATAATAACTAAAAAAATAAAATGCAGTATCTTCGTTCATTAATATGGGTGGCAATGGATCAGGTCAACCCATAGGTCAATTGGCCCAAACCTGGCTTAGCCCAGACCACTTCTAAAAGCCTGGTTCGACCCAAGTCAGGTCAGGTTGCAGGTCAGGATCAGACCAAAAAATAAACTTGGTTAAATAAATGGGTTGAGCTCGGGTTCACCCCACCCCACCCATATGCTGCACCAATGGGCAGGCCAAAGGACCCAACCCATAACCCAAAACAACAATACCCAGACTATAGTAGGGCTAAAAAAATTCTATGCGCATGGTATGGCACCAAAGGTTCTAGCAAGCATTTCAAACACCCACTAGTATTAGATGGAGGGAGATATGTCCAAACCAACTGCCAGTGGCGCGCTGTTGTGCACACTATATCCTCCCTTAATTTAAGCAACACATGGACAAAAGACAAGCAGGAAGAAATCAGCTTACCTCTGCAGCAGAAATGGAACCATTTTGATCCTTGTCAAAGACCTTGAAAGCCTCCTTCAGTTCCTCAAAATCAGTGTCCTTCATAACAAGTAGAAATGGGAAAGGTTAGAAACGCCTAAGAGAAGCTGGCAACTATCACTGGTAAGTAGTATTTATAAGGACTAGGAACACTCTTCCATCTTCCCCAACATCCTCCTTTTCAACAACCGTAACCTCTCTCACCTCCCTTGGCCCCACATCTCAAAGGTGGCAATTAAAAGTAGGCTGCATCCTGAGCAAACTGAACGAACCCGCATCCTTTCCCAACTGGTATCTTTACAGAGATAATCTCACCATATTGGGAAATGGCTTGTCTGAGATCCTCATCGCTGGTATTCAGGCCAAGCCCTCCAACAAATATCTACGATAAGAAACGGGTTAATAACAAAGGTAATAGCATAATAGTGGTTGACCATCAATACCATAGGAAAGATATGGACTCATTGTCGTATTAGTTGAATCACCATCAGATTGGAAACCTTGGGCAGAAGCACCATTTGATGCATAACCACCTACTAATACCACAGATGGTTAAAAAAAATTGAAAAGAAATTCTTTATTCTTTAAGCATCGAGATTACAGGTATTGATTCAACTGGCTTTCCAGTCCAGTATCAACATTAGGATGAGGTATACAGTCCTGTTTCAAAAGTAATATGCAAACACAAAGAAAAGAATATTGAATAGAAGAATCTCTTCTTCTTTTTCCACCCAGCAGAGTTCTACTTTAGCACAAGCAAAGAACTTGGAAGGAAATTCACAATATAATTAACAGCTATAATGATTTAAAAGTAAAAAAACATTATTGTAAATCAACCTAATTAGCCAGTGCAAACAATAAAAATGTGAACACTATCCATGTGAGTATTAGATGAGAATATATTGTAAAACAGGAAACCCGAATTTGTTCACATACAGCCAATGCGCTAAGAAGGGGGCCCAATATTCAATCACTAAAGTAAATAAACACGGAAGAAATCACAGTTTGAAGCAATTAATAACAGTAATCCCTGAATGAGATAAGCTTGAACATACCATGTGTAACAAGTCATCCGTAAGATCCATCCTAACTTCTAACTTCTAAAATGCTACAAGAAGTGGATAAAAAAAAAGAAAAAAAAGATGAGGCTCAGATTCAGCTTGTTTCAGACATGCGTTTCAGATAAAAATAGAATGTGTTCAAACCGAAGAAACAAATTTTAAATTATGACACTTGCAGGCTATAATCACCAAAAACATAAAAAAAACTGAAATGGCATAATTTTCTAGCCACAAGAAATGAATTCCAACAGCTAAACGAGAATCGGTTTCAACAACTATAGATAAATTACAGCAACATATTTGAAATTTTAGCAAAGAAACTGATTTTTCTAGCATCGAAAACAAATAAGCACCTTGATTAGACTTTTACCAAACAGTCCAAAAGCTTATTTTTTTAGAACCAGATGAGGGAACCAGACTTTTTGTAGGCAATTGGCATCTAGCTATACACAGTGGGGCACCTCTGATGATCAACTTGAATCTTACTTGTACACCACGTGGAGCTGCAAGTCCCTTGAAATTAACTAGAATGAGTCCCATTCTCATTTCTCTTTGGGAAATTACCATAGTACCATTGGATCGATTTTGCATGAAAGAATGGTATAACCTAACCACGTCAGTCCATATACTATATGCAGCATGACTGTTGTGCTAGCATGCCAGTCATGGAATGAGATCTTGAGTAGAAAGCATCATGTTTTTGGTTTACTGTAGAAAAAAAAATTCTTTAGAGTGACAATCATGTCCCCATTTGGAAACAAACAAGTATATGCCCATGGTTTTTGGTGAATTTTGCCAGAAGTTAGAGGGTGGAATTTATCATTCTCATTAACCAAACTAAACAAACTGAATACATGTTTGTGACAATATGAGGTGATAGGTTACCTATTTTGAAGATGCTCATGATGTGTTCATACTTCCATGATGTTGAGTGTGGAGACAAAAACTCCACTGAGCTTGGCTGGGCGCCCGGACGGTCTGTGGACCGGGCGCCCGAAATTCAGCCATTTGCTGTTCAGTCCACTGGACTGTTTTGTGAGCATCCGGGCGCCCCGATGGTCAAAGTGTCCGGGCGCCCGATATTCATCTGTTTTCTGTTTTTTTGTTGCTGGACGTATTTTGTATTGGCCGGGCGCCCGACCCAGTTATGTCCGGGCGCCCGACCGGCCGCGGGCTTAAGACGCGGGTTTCCTATTTTGTGTTTTAATTGCGGGGTTTACTATATAAAGGGGTGTAAACCGGGATTAAACACAGGGATTAGGGCTTCTATATGTCCAAGGTGAGAAAAAGGCGAGAGGATTAGCAGAAGGGCCATCTCTGTGCATGGGAGCATAGGAGAAGGTAAGTACATTGCTTGTAACTTCGTTTTTCTTCATAGTGAAGTTTGCACCCGTGGTTTTTTACCCTTGTTGGGGTTTTTCCACGTAAATTTCTGTCTTGTGGATTGTTGGTTTGTGTGATTCTTTTCTAGTTATTATTTTTCTTCCTGTTTATCGTTTGTGGGTGAGACCGGAGATTGGATCTCGGTTCACCGGCGTTGTTGGCGTGCTGCGCAACACATGATTCATTCATTTCAATAAATGCAGTTCTGACAGATGAACTACAAATCTACAATGTCCAATCGTTTGTTTTCAATAACAATGCAGATAAGTTGGAGTCATTTTGGGATGTGACCCACTCAATGACTCAATTTTTTCTCCTACAATACCAATTCGTCTCGGTTTCAGACAATATTAAAACCATGTGAGTGAAATGCAAAAGACAGTAAAAAGAGTCTCGACATTCTCAAATACCTTTTGGGATTCGAAACTAAAGTTTAGATACAATTGGAAAGTATTCCATCGACTTAGCCAAATTGAAATCACAAGTTTAGAGTCGCGTTTCCAACTCATTGAGTCTCAATTTCAAGATATTGATGGCGTTTCCAACTCATTGAGTCTCAATTTTCAGCATACAATGGTAGAGTGTGATGGATGATACATTGGCACTTAGAGATTACCTAGAAATTGCAGACAAGTAATTCAAAGTAAACTGTCCATAGTATGGGTCCCTGTTTAGACATATCATGGACCAAATAATAAGATTATTTGATTCTCTGAGTGTCAGATTAATCAACATTTAAGGGACTGTCAAAAGTGAAAAATATCCAATGGTTCCATTTCTACAAATGAGTTAACACAAATCATCAGATATGCTTCAACAGAGAAACAGATATGCTCATCATTGTATTTTGACTCAACAACTCCAACTGAATCATTTGGTCCTAATTCCATTCAAGACTTGGATGAGTCTCATGCAACTTGGGCGAGTCATCAATCCTTGATCTCCATCCCTCATCAATCAAAAGTAAAAATCATGTTTAGTAGAAAAAAGTTGACCTATGTTACCAGTATTCCCTTGGATGAAAGTGCCGCCATGTTTATTTTTCAGCTGACCATTGACATATTCTTTAGTTTCTCATATATCCATCCAGACAAGGTTAGAATACCTGCACAATGATAAAGCCATGCCAAAAGCCCAACTCTTATCATTAATGATAGTACCTAAACTTTTCAAAGAAAAGGAAAGGAAATATGTCATGATCTATTCAAATTTATCTATGGGACCTAGACCCATTAAAATTGTGCCAGGTCCAACAGGCACCCGGACCCATGGGTCCAGGTACCCATTAACATCCCTAATGCGGGATGACCCAAAAATCTCTTCGATTGAACGTATCAATCCTGTGTGAAGATTTTATTTGTCATCTATCTACCATATAAGGTGAGAAACATCGTATAAATGGTTTGAGTTATTCAATGACAACCCAAAAATTCAAAGCCTAAACTCTCAAACATGTTTGAAAAATAGGCAACAATTGGGATCATTGATAGGCCACATTGCCTCATCTCAACCCTCTCTACAAAACGGAACCTCAATACCACTTTCATGTGCAATAGGATTAGGCGCAATTCTACATTGTTCCCAGTGGGGTGGCCCATCTCAGTGGTTTTTTTTTTTTTGGGTGATCTTTTGTATGTACAGTGAGTTTATCACATGATTCATGGATCCGTCGCCAACGTAAAAAGCCAAACACGCAATATGTTTCAAGAAAATCTAGCCTTATAAACCACTAGAAAAGAATAGAAACTCAGTAACGGAATCCCCTTTTACCAAGCAATAAACCATGTTGCCAAAATCTTGCACTCGTTGATGAGTTGGGACAGTTTTGGATCCGTGAGATCGAACATTTCGGAAATAAAAACAATCCACTAAACATAATAAAATAGTAATAGAAACACAATAACCACCTTCATACGCTTGCCATTTCTTTCATGAAATGTTGCCAACATATTTGGCCAATGCAATATTCACAGTTGGACCCATCTTATGGATAGAGCCAGGATCTTGCATCCATGCACCAAAGCATCATGACTTAAGATCGAAGTCATCCCACCCTTGAGAAGTTCAACATACCTAATTTGCACAAAAAGATAGTATGTACAATAGAAGCATATCTATTGGACAATCTTTTATATTAACCTACCATACTTTGTGTGTGTACTTTTACAGAAAAAAAAGAAAGAAAAGAAAAAGAAAGGATAGTTCAATTTGAAGAAGAGAGCACAAAACTCCCACAGAACTATGTGTTTCCATATAAGCTCAAATAAAATAATAAGGCACCAGAGATGATATTAACATCTTAGAGATACCAAGAAAAGAACAAGAAAACTTAAAAGTTGGGTTGCAAAACCAGATATGGCGGTCATCTGTTTCTCGGAAAAAAAAAGGAAGTTTCAAAATTGCCCTCATTGACGGTAATTGCTTCAGTGAAATCCTACCACATTCTTACTAAAACATTAACAACAAATGACAACCTAAAAAAATCAATTATCAAAAAACAACACCCATAAAAAAAACGCCACCAAATCTTCTTAAAAAAAGTTGTAGGAACCTACTTAGATGCTAGTAGAAAATGACCTCCCAAAAGCCAATCTTAGAAATGTTGAAGGAACCAACTTAGATGCCAACAAGGGTGACCTCCCAATAGAATGTTAAAAATGTGGATCCACAGTCTTGAAAAAGAAACACATTTTTGAGAAGACATAGTTTAGTACAGGAAAAAAATTGACATATATAACTTGGCATGAAATATAAAAAATAAACATAAAAATTAAAAACTACTTCACTCTTGAGGAAAGTGACAACAACCTTCTCAATTTGAAGCTCCTACTGAACTTTGCAAGTTTATATCAAACAATCCAAGATGAATAAACTGATGCGAGGGATATCAGAATAAAGTAATTTAGAAGTCAAAGATTACATTGAACCATGAAAGAAAAAGCTAACATGATTACAACGGTCTACTCCACCCGACTCCATGAAAAAACCAAAATTAGTAATTGCTCGAGCATACGATTTTGAATACCATTAAGAAATCAAATTAGAATGATGAAAGATTCAAAAAGACTAACTCTGGCAAGAGGTCCCTAAGAAAGTAACCCCTACATAGTAAGGAAGTTGGCATTAGGCTGGGATAAAGCTTTCACAACTAGCAATAGTCCACAACCAACTTGAAAACCAAAGACATAGAGATAACCACAAAAAAAAAAATTAAAGGATACAAATTTGTGCTCATTGATGGATAAAACAAAGGTATTACCAAATTGTATGGGCCAATGGATCGGCCAACTGGATGGCTATTGGATAATGCGGGTATGGTATCAACTGCCTCTCATGGTCTTTTTTACAAATAACTATTAATGAAAATCTAAAAAATAAAATGGGGATCCCAAATATCTATTTCCTTTTGTTATGGATGTTTTATTTGATGGTACAACAGGCCATTTGTTGTAATCCTTAAAAAAAAAAAAGGCCATTCATTGGTAAGAAAGTTTTCTGTACGCCAACATTAACTTGTACAAGTTGAAAGTTGACCAAATAGGCCTAATCAAACGCAAATCAAGAATAATTTGGTGGATTGAAGTCCATTACATATAAAATTATTCATATAATTTCTGCTCGGAATTCAATGAATAGAAACAGATTTTGGAAAATATCAAAAGAAGTGGTAAACTGTCACTTTTCAAATTTCTTTCTGTTGTAATTCTATGCAGGCCGTAAGCTAGTAGATAAAAATCAACAAGAAAACTCAATAGAATCATCACACAAGCATACACAAATCACATTTGTAGGGAACCCCTTCGAGACTATATAACACATTGTTACCAACAAACACAGAGAGCCAACATAAATGCAGAAGCCAGTTGATCAAATCCGAAAGGGAAAATTTTCAAAAAATCTCAAAAGGAATAAATATTCCATTTTAGTCAATCAAGACTGAGCTAATTATGATCAAGGTCGAATCTCTCTCGCAACCAACAATTATAGATAAACCCATTAAAAGTCTCACATTTCCTCTTTCAATGAAAATCCACATGAGATCAAAACAAATAAAGTAAGAGGGAAAAAGAAACCCCCACCTATAAGGAACTCCCAAAAATTTCAAAACAATAAAAAAGAAAAAGAAAAAAGAAACAAGAAAGAAAGAAAGATATGATTTGGCTATATATCTCCAAAACTAAAGAAGTAAAAGATACACAAAAAATATGAGGAGAATGATACTTCAAGATGTTGGAGGCGTCAGTAAACCCCTTGATATACATTGTTCTGTTGTTCCCTAACAGCTTGAGCTTTTAGCAAAACCGGTCAGTAACATGGTATTAGAGTAGGACGTCCGGTGTTCAAGTCCCGGGGTTTGCAAAGTATTATAGGGCATCCAGTATTGTATCAGCCCAGAGTATCACGTGTGGGGCCAGTATACCAGCCCGCACGTGAGGGGAGGTGTTGGAGGCGTCAGCAAACCCCCTGATATACATTGTTCTGTCGTTCCCTAACAGCTCGAGCTTTCAGCGCAACTGGTCAGTAACACAAGAGACAACCCCAGATTTCTCAATTCCAAACTCCTAAAAATTCAGCCAGTTTGTATCAGAAAAAAAAAGAGAGTAGATCTTGGCCATCTATTTCTCTGAAATGAAGAATGAAACAAAGCAGACATGCATGGCACTGTACTTTTCTTAAACTATAGTAGTTTATTGAATGATCCACAGAGAGCAACTCCAGCATAGGGATACCCTGATGCAAGAATATGAGAATGATACTACAAGAGCCAACACTGGATTTCTCAATTCCGAACTCCTAAAAGCTCAGCATGTTAGTATCAACAAGAGACCCAAATAAATATCTAGCTAATCACAATAATTGAAGCAAATGGAAGGAGACAATCTATACAAACAATCTGCCTTTCTAGCATTTGATTGATTATGACCACCAACTTCTCTGGAACCTTAGAAAATGAAAAAAACAAAAGAAAAGAAAAAAAGAGTAGATCTTGCCCATCTATTTCTCTGAAACCAAGAAAGAAACAAAGTAGACATGCATGGCATTGTACTTTTCTTAAACCATAATACTTTGTTGAATGATCCACAAAGAGTAACTCCAGCACAGGGATACCCTAATACGTGAGTATGAGAATGATACTTCAAGAGCTAACACTGGATTTCTCAATCCCAAACTCCAAAAAACTCAGCATGTTTGTATTAGCAAGAGACCCAAATAAACATCCAGCATTTGATAGATTGTGACCACCTACTTCTTTGGAACCTTAGAAAAAAAAAAAAAAACTAAAAAAGAGTAGATCTTGACAATCAATTTCTCTAAAACCAAGAAAGAAATTTACGTAAACCATAATACTTTGTTAAATGATTCACAAAGAGCAACTCCAGCATAGGGATACCCTAATACAAAAATATCAATAAATCATCATGTCCCACAAGTTGTTGGCTATATGAGCTTCCCTAAAGCATGTTAATCCCTACTTATTTGGAAGGATTTTCTTGGATAAGGCCTATACAGAAAAGTTATGCCCTGAAACTGAAGAACTTAAAATATGGAGCAAGACAAGAAATGCCCCTAGAAAAGAAAGATGATACTTTGGGAGCATACATTGATCTTATCACTTATTAACTCTTAGAATTCGGCAAATCTGCATCAGCCAAAGACCAAATAAACATCCTTCTATTCGCAGCAACAACAATAGCAACAAATGGGTTAGAGTAAAACTTGAGAATATAGACCAAGAACCCGCCAACTAGCTTGGATAGATCATGACCATCTAATTCACTGAAAACATCTAGGACCAAAATTAGCCTGCTTCTAGAAGCTTAGAAAAACAAAATCAATCAATTAATAAACTACGGCATTTCCTCTAACCAGTCAATGCAAAGTGTAAATCAGGATCCGAACGGATCATTTTTGAGATAGTTATTTGAGGGATTCTTTTACAGCCTATTTGGTTCTAATGCTGAAATCAGCACCATTCCTTCTCTATTTATAGTGGTTGGACCCTTTATTGTTTGTCCAATGTAACAGTGACCATTCCAAGACCATGAAAGACACGGGATTAAATTAACATGGAGTGTCATTTCCCGTTCTCAGTTAAGGATAATGTCCTCAACTTACATCAGAATGAGCCCATCTTAAGCTTTTTATTTTCGTATTTAGTGACTTGTCTTTCAGAGCTCCCTTCTCTGATGTGTGCGTGCAGTAGTTGCTCATTGTTTTGGAGTTCAACAGTTAAAAGTTTAAAGAGCTGTTGGCCTTGTGTAAGTGCTCTTGCCACCTTGTGGCAGTGCCGCATTTTGTCAGTTCCAGGCCACTCATCAGGTTGTCTCCACTGTGTTGATGCCCTGGTCAAAAGAGAGAAACGGTTGGTCTGCTTTCTGAGGGCCACACTCAAATTGTGAATGTGGACTGTTGATCAACTCCTTTTTACACAGTGAACTGTTTGTTGATCTGATATATCTGATCTATTTTGTGAACAGGGGGCATCTACATGGTGGGCTCACCTAATTAGTGGCTTTGATCTTGATCCCATGTTGGCTTGCCAGTGTCCACATGACTACAGGGGCACACGCTTGAGTTTTGCCACCCTTGGGCTCTACTCCAAATCATTGGGATGTCTGAATTGGACGAGGTTTGTGTCCTTGCGTCCATACTGATCTGTGGAGGGGCCCACCGTGATGTATCATTTTATCCACACCGTCCATCCCTTTTCCACATTTACAGGGTTCTTCCCTCTACTAGTGTGTTCACTTAGGATTGAATGTTGCCTACCAATATGTCACATTTACTGGGCTCTTCCTTGCACGTTTAGATATTGGATGTGGACCGCTTTACACATTTCAATTCCTGTTGATTTTCATGACTTTTGTCATGGAAAATGGTTTTCTCTTCCATTTAATGCTGTTTGGCAGGGTACCGATGAAAAAAATGGCCTCATTGGAAGACAAGGATGGTCTGAAGTGAGAGACTGTAATGCCATCCATGATCCATAGTGGAGTGTATTCATCACTTAGCTTGGACAGCCCACTTGATTTAAAAAGAAAAAGAAGAAGAAAAAGAAAGCACAAACATTTTGATGAATGCAATGGCACATTCCTTGGACCATCCTATACTATTAAACCCAAGGTATTTAGTACTCAACTCTAACAAAGTCAGGTTGGGTTGGGTCAAGTTAGATGGCGTTCGATTGGGTTACAACCAGTAAAACAAAATATTTAATTATCAAATAATACCATTAAAGTAACACATATAACTGCTAAAATAGTATTAGCAAAATAAAGTCTAGAATCTTAACCCTTCCTTGACTTTTAGATTAAATAAGAGACATTGAAAAATTGGGTTTGAGTTGATCTAACCCAAATTGCACCTGTATTAAGGTGTGTGGCCTTGCTGAGTTTTTTACGGGCCTGTGGGGTGAATATGCGGCAACACACTGCTCAAAATTTAGGTGGATCCTTGTCTGTGGGGTCCAGCATGATGTATGTGTGTTATGTCTATGCCGTCCATACATTTTGCAAGCGCTTTTGGAGGGCATGAGCCCAAAATGCAGCAGCGAATTCTCAGGTGAACCACACCATAGGAAGCGGTGATGACGGAAGGCCTACCAGGAAAAAGTTCTTTGGGACCACCACAAATTTGGCTACTTTTCTTGGGCTCATTTCTTAAACTGATCTTAGAAAGGGATGGACGGAGTGGATAAACAGATACATCATGGCGGGCCCCTCCATAGATCTACCTAGGTAGGACGCAATCCGCGATAAGGTCATGCAGTCCAGAATAAAAGGAAAAAAAAAAAACAAATATCAGGTTAATAGAAAACTTTTGTGGTCCACAAAAGGTTTTTAATGGTCATTAACCACTGTTTCTTATGGTGTGGTCTACCTGAAACTTGTATCTCCTTAATTTTTGGTACCATCGCCTAAGATAAGCTGTAAAATAAGATGAATGAAATGGATATTCAATTCATACATCAAGGTGGGCTCCTGTTTAGGGTTTGGGGTTTGGGGTTTAGGGTTTTAGGGTTTAGGGTTAGGGGTTAGGAGTTTAGGGTGCAGGGTGTAGGGGGTCTAGGGTCTAGGGGGTCTAGGGTTTAGGTTTTAGGGTTTAGGGTTTTAGGGTTTAGGGTTTAGGGTTTAGGGTATTAACACGCTAAACCCTAAACCCTAAACCAGGCTAACACGCTAAAACCCTAGCAACGTGTTAAGGATGCTAACATCAAGCTAACTAAACAGAGGTTCAAATGAACCTAGATGATGAAAGAAAACATAGATGGGCGGAAGCACAACAAAATGGAAAAACCTTAAACAGATATGACGGAAGATACATACAGATACAAGTATGCTAGACAAACAAACATGAAAATAAAGATTAAAAAGCCTAAGAGGGTGATTATGCATGCAGGACACATACTAAGGGCTAACTTAAATATGAAACACAATGATAAGGAGTAATTTGCGATTTTGCAAACATGAATGGTGTATATGCAAACGGAATTTGAAATAGTAAAACATCACACTGTATTACTTAATCTCTCGTTACATTGTCTGTAAGAAAGACTAACTACTAATTTACAAAAGACTAACTACTAAGCACACTTAAAAGACTCTCATTAAACTAACTCTCTAACTGAGTCCGATCTGATTACAACTGAGGGAGAGCCCTCTATTTATAGCCAAATGTAAACACACTGTACATGCGGATTCCAGAGCCGTTCAAATCCGCGAGAGGATAGATATCGGACTTGAAAGATGTTGAAGTCCGGAGAGCTGAGCTGGTAGGCAACGTGTCGCTTCTGGTCGCATCGGACGGATCAGATCGGATTAACTGCAGCAGTTGTAATTTATTACTGTCTGACAACTGGACACGTAACAGGACACGTTATAGTCTGCATGAGTGAGAAACGTCAACATCGATGAATAGTTGAGCACTATTGTGAATAGTATCACTATTCATGATAAGGACTTTAGGCATGAGGTGGCATGGGCAATAACTTTGGTGGGACCCACCATGACACGTGCGCATGTGGGGCCCACGAGCACTATTCATCTAGCACTATTCACCAAGACACTATTCATCGCCAGAGTCTTTAGTGGAGCTTGAACTTGTGGTTGCATCAATGGAGGTGAAATGAGCGGCGCAGTATGATGAGAAATGCTGAAGACCAGTGTCATCAGAAGCGGTGAATGGATATTCCCATATGTTCGAAGGGATATCTCGCCAGGGGACATGATTGAGGTCACACATGTGTCTTTTGAAGAGCGTGAAGACTTCATGGTGTGACTGCCATGATCTTGAGAGATTATACGGGCGCCATTGCCGGATCACGGCGCGATCATGGGCGTAAGGAACATAGTACGAATCACCATCTAGAACATGTATCAGATCTCGGGGATTTCTGAATTCAATTTCCACATAGTCAGAATGATGATCGTCGAGAAGAGATCTCCAGATATGTAATGGCTGAAACCATTCGAAGAATTTGAGGAGACCACGAGTTTCTGTACCTAGGTGATTCATCCAGAGACTGGCATGGATGAAGTAGAGCTTTAACATAGCTGCATCGAAGGTCACAGTGATCGTCCACTGTTCTGTGAGATACCAGAGAAAACATAAGGCTTCTGGAGGAACAAACCGGAGATTTCAAAAGGTCAGGGGAGTCAGATATGGATAGGCTGGATGAGGGATTCTTTCGAAAACGGGACGGTTCCGACACAGATGTATATCGAGGAAGGTTCGGATGTTTTCACGGGTACGATGCCTGAAGTGCAGATTGGAGATCATGTTACGGATCTCAACAGGAAGGGAATGGATTCTCTCGAGGGGGAACAGGCAGGGAAGGCTGAGCTGATGAACCGGAAGTATAGGATGTTCTTCGGGTAGATTCATTTAGGGTTTAGGGTTTAGGGGTTAAGGGTTTAGGGTTTACGGTTTTAGGGTTTAGGGTTTAGGGTTTTAGGTTTAGGGTTTAGGGTTTTTTAGGGTTTTTTTTTTTTTTTTTTTTTAGGGTTTAGGGTTTAGGGTTTAGGTTCAGGGTTTAGGGTTTTAGGGTTTTAGGGTTTAGGGTTTAGGGTTAGGGGTTTAGGGTTAGGGGTTTAGGGTTTAGGGTTTAGGGTTTTTTCTTTTTTTTTAGGGTTTCGTGTTTAGGGTTTTTTAGGGTTTAGGGTTTAGGGTTTTTTAGGGTTTAGGGATTGGGGTTTAGGGGTTTAGGGTTTAGGGTTTATGGTTTTAGGGTTTAGGGTTTAGGGTTTAGGGTTTGGGGGTTAAGGGTTTAGGGGTTTAGGGTTAAGGGATAGGATTTAGGGTTTAGGGTTTAGGGTTGAGGGTTGAGGGTTGAGGGTTGAGGGTTTAGGGTTGAGGGTTGAGGGTTGAGGGTTTAGGGTTTAGGGTTTAGGGTTTAGGGTTTAGGGTTTAGGGTTTAGGGT